>QEPC01005900.1:1216472-1229021 GCA_003113815.1 Sphenodon punctatus
GGAGAGGCTGAAGGAGGCGAGGAAGTGATCAGAATTATGGCAGGGATCAAAGGAGAAGTCAGCAAGAGAGCAATTTCGTGAGAAGAGGAGGTCGAGGGAGTGGCCGTCGGTATGGGTGGGGGAATCGGTCCAGAGTTGGAGATCAAAGGAGGAGGTCAGGGAGAGAAAGCGGGAGATAGAGGGCGTGGAAGGTGTGTCAACGTGAATGTTGAAATCACCAAGTATGAGAGTGGGGGTGTCATCAGAGAGGAAGATGGTGAGCCAGGATTCAAAGTCTGGGAGAAAAAAGTTCCAGGACTCAACCCTCTTCTAAAGGAAGCTTTAGAGGTGTTGGTGAAGTGGGTCAGTGTCCATTTAAGGGAGTCTGCTTTGCCACTGTGGACCCACCCCCCTCCAGGGATATAAAGGTCAGCAAGCTCCAGGGGCCAGGCAGTCTTCCTCTGGGAGCTGAACAGACTGCAACTGGAGCTCAGCACTCTCCACTGGCCAGGGTGCTTAAACCTGGATGAGAAGCAAGGAGGCCCTAAAGACCAGGGAGCCCTAGGGACAGCGGAGTCTGAACCAGAATGTGGTCTTGTTCTTGAACTGGATGAAGACACCTGCAAGTAAAAGGAAGCCCACGAGTCCAGAACAGAGAGTATGGACTATTTGGGAGTTGCAGGGATGAGGAGTTGAGGACTGATGAGTGTTACATCTGTGAGGTGGTGAATAAAGGCCACATCTTGACACAACCCTCTATTCTGGTCCCTGATTCACATAGTCCAAGATCCTGCAAATACTTATCCTACTGTGGGAAGGGACCTTGTTACAGAGGCCTAGAAAATCATGCTTATTTATGCTTACTCATTTTCTCATGCTTACATATGGTAACACCTAGTTATGAAGTATTTTGTAGTTTCTGGGCATTAACTAGCATGAACATATTATATCAGACTAATTTTTCTTTAAAAAAGGTATTTAATTGACAACAACTCTTATCAGAATGTAAAAATGCCAAGACTGCTTTGGGAAAACTAGTTTTAGTGTTAAATTATAGGTTGTGACTACCTGCAAGTGAGGTCACAACCCCAAAGCATATTTGATATACTTCGTTGTGGTCTGGGGTCATAGATTTATACTCTAGTCTCCAAAGGAGGTTATACAGGCAAAAAGATTAAGAGTCACTAACTTAAATTTTCAGTGTTATAGGGCAAGACTAGGGCTGAAAACCGGCAATACCGCATCAGGTACTCGATGAGATCCCCAATTAACTATTGCATACCGGGAGAGGGGGGGAGTTGATAATTGCTGGTACTGATTTTTTGGTTACTGATCAATAAAACGGGATGGAAAAAACCCCCAAAAGAAAAAAGGTCGAGAGACTGGGCACTCGAATTGGGTACTGATCGGTGTATGATATTTTCAAGTTGATTTGAGTACTCAAAGTTTAACGGGTATACCCATTTTTCCTGGGTACTCGTTTCAGCTCTACATCACTAGGAGATACCCTCTAACAGGCAGACCATGGCCTGGTAGTTCACTTCAGGATCAGACCCCCAAACAGCCAGGTTCACACAGGGAATTAGCACCAAGTGTCCATTTATTCACAAATGTAGCAATTCTCTACCTTAGTCCATTACAGACCCATTGTAACAACGCTTCTCACTTTACCAGTCCCTGCCGGTACCTTGTATCTGGAGACAGAGCTCCCCTAGTTCCTGTCCCCTCTGCAGCCCCCTTTCTCTGTGCTAGTTAGAGGATTTTGAGTGCTGGGCTGGCTTGGCCACACCCTTGCCCAGTTAGCTTCCCTTATTAGCAGCCCTCTTGGCCCTCTTAAAAGGGTCAGTAACCACGTGAGCCTATTGAAAGATAGGTCTGGCTTACAATCACAAAACAGAGCAGAGGCATGTGATAGAGTGCCCCATACATATAACAACTGTATTATCCCTGGCTAGGGAATACCCAACCTGAGCCCATAAGCAATCTGTTGCACTGATCTCATGCCTCAGTTTCCCCAGATGTCCATTCACAAATAGACATCATAGTTTCCAATTATACCAGAGGCCTCTAGCGGTGGGAATTTCCACATCATCCAGACCCCTTTTAGGGTACCTCCTCAATGATTCAGTCTTTTTGAGCTCTCAGCCCCTATTACAGTTTGGTTTTGCTTTGGGACCAGGAGCTACTCCCAACTCCTACATACCGTGCCCCTTCCTTGGTGTGCTCTCATCTTCATCCTAATCCCCATATACAATACACACACACACACACACACACACACACACACACACACACACACACACACACACACACACACACACACACACTATTTATATACATTTGATTTAGTTATCAGTTTAGGAAATTTCAATCTTGCATTCATTACATAACCTATTTTGGGGTTGGGAGGCGGACGCACTCCAGGTATCCCCTCACCCCCTAGGACCCCTTAGACCTCTCACTACGTCTGTAATTTCTTTGTTCCACTCACGAGGGAAAATACATTAAACCCCTGGGAAAGACAAAAGAGAGGAATCCCCTTTTTCTCATTTTGCTCCTTGCTTTTGTGGATCCTACATTTGATAGCTTGGGGGTCTGTGTTCCTCCCAGATGCTGCACAACTCCCATCCAAGTGGTACTGGTTTCTGCCCAGGTATAGATCATGTCCAGTCCTGGTCACATTCCCTACATCTGTCTATCTATCTTGTATTCCATGTCTTCTATAACTGGACAAGATGTTACAAAGGCCCCAAACCATACCTTCCTACCAGGGCTTACCACGGAGTCTTGTTGGATGAGAGCTGCTCTTCAGGCCTTCACTTTTTAAAGTGTTCTTCCACTGAACTTTTAATTGAACAAGCTCCTGCTCAGATCGGTCTCTTTTCCTTATACTGTTGTTGCTCCTCCAGTTACAGCGAAGCTCAAATTGTTTGTATTCCAGCATCTACAGAATTTATGTCCCCTGGAATAGCAATAGTCTAGCTCCCGATACGAGTCAACTACTTTCAGTGTTCCAACGGAGACCCAGCATCCCTCATTACAACTACTGCCTGCACTAAGGCATCCCAATACTCCTCTTTAGGTGTCAAATCTATCTGAAACTCATATGTTCCAAAGGTCTTTCCTGCCTCAGTGGTCCTAAAGTTTTCAAACTCCAGGGTTTCTCCCTGTGCAGAAGAACCCAGCATATACTGCAGCTCAGGGCTGGCGTTTACCTGACAGCTAAGGTCTACTCTCCTTATGTTCCCACACTCTTGTGGGAGTCTAGCTATACGCCCAGCACTACTGTGGAGTTTCTCGCCCTGCCATTTGCCTGAGTTAACTGCCCAGTTGGGATAAGTGTGGCAAATTCCTGTATCTGAACTTTTTTTTCAACTCCCTGCTTTTCTGTCTGAATTTCTTGGCCATTCAAGACAGGTGTAGCCAATGCCCTCAATTGGCTTCACCAGGAACTAGAGGGTTTTATCCTCTCCACACTCTCTATGGCCCTTAAGGATCTTGCCAGTTTCCTTCCTTTGCTGGCTCTCCAAAAGGGGACACCACCAATAAGTGTGTCCTGGCATTTTGTAATGCCAGCACAGCTGTGCTTGCCTTGGCCCTGTACACTCACCCCCAGGTGAGTGTGCACTATACTGCCTCTTCTCATGATTACGTTCATGCACCTCAGCTGAGTTTTTTTTCTTTTCTTTTTCCAATTCTCCCTCCTCACTACAGGATTTAAGGGTAGCAGCCATCTCTCCTGCCTGCTGGGTGGAGTTCTCCCTTGCAGCCCATCTAGAACCCCTTTTAACTCTTCCAGCTGGTTCCCCTTTATGTGCACGCCCAAATACCCTTTTGGTTTACCAGTTTCTCAGTCAATTACCAGGTTGCCCACAACCACAACAGTTTACCTGGGTCCCAGATCTAACCAGGCTTTCCAGGAGTGCCCTAGTTTCCCCCATCCGAAAGACCTACGAGTCTAGGCACCCATGCTCCCTTGGGATTTACATTCCTGTGCAAAACGTCTCTAACATCCACACACAATGCAGGCTCCATGGTCAACGTTTCTCCTCTGGATTCCCCAGTACCTTGAACTTGCCTGGCTGGGTTGAGGCGTTGACGCAAAGGCTTCAGGCTGCCACTTCTCTGCTGGTCTCCCGAACTGGTCTTGCTGCCTCTCAACCTGCTGCCAAAGCTGGAGCAGAAATCGGCATAACTCTCATCCAAGAAGTTCCTCCAGGTATTGCTAAAACTCTTCTAGGAAGCTGCAACCAGAACCCACCTTGGTGCTGCTATGTGTTGGCTGCATAGCTTTACCGGAGCTCACTTTATACTCTGAGGGAGACGCCAATATCTACACCTCTCTAATCCCCACTGCGTACGGTTGGGCATATCCTCTATTTCCACACAGATGAGGGTTAGCTCTCTGCTTTCGTCCTGCTCAACAGTAGCCCCGAGTATAGGTGATAACTCTTCTGTAATCCCCAGTTACAGCGGGGTGATTGCTGCCTGATTTCTCCACTACAATGCAACAGGTGGGCCCTGGCAGTTCACTGCAGGATCAGACCCCCAAACAGCCAGGCCCACACAGCGAATTAGCACTAAGTGTCCATTTATTCACAAGTGTTGCAATCCTCCACCATATTCCATTACAGGCCCTTTGTAACAAAGCTCCTCACTTTTCCAGTCCCTGCTGGTTTCTTGTATTTGCCTCTTCTGTAGCCCCCTTCCTCTGTGTTAGTCAGAGGCTTTTGACTGTTGGGCTGACTTGGCCACACCCTTGCCCAGCTACCCTTATGGTCCTGGGCTAGGCAACATCTCAGCTCTCTTAAAAGGGCCGGTAACCACATGAGCCTCTGCTTGGTCACATACCCAAATTGGAAATTAACAGGTTTAACAAACCTCTCCTCCCTGCCCCTAGTCCCCCCACCCCCCACCCCTGAAGGACTTCCCTCCCAACACAATGCACAATTAACCTGGCACTCTCATTACTTTGTGATTTTAAAAATCTATACCACTGGCTTCAGTACAAGAATGAGACAAATTCATGGAAATAGTATCCAAGGGATGCAACCTCATCTTCCAGGAAACTTTAAACCTTAAATACTGAGTGAACAGGGGATGGTCATTTAATTATGCTATTTCTTGTTCACATCCCCTGAAACACCTGGTATTGGCCATGAGACACAAGTTCACAGTTCTTATGCTCAGACTTATAAGCAGCTCACTTCTGTAGAATTCCTTAATGTTTTGGCTTTCATCACAAGCTGAAAATTGCTTGAAACCTAGCACGCCTCCAGATTCCATTTAGCAAGTCAGACTCTGGCCTCTTTCTTCAGATACTTCCCATCTACACTACAAGAATCCAGTTTCATCGTCTCCCACCCCCTGCAATGGCGAAGTATTAACCCTGGTTACCCCTCGACCCAGTTGCAAGAGAATTCTAGGCTTACAGTTTTTGACAGTTGTTTGTACATGTTCAGTTTTGGTTTAAAACTTGGGAATACTCAAACGTTTTGTACGTCAAATTGTTTTCATCACCATAAAGCAGTAAAGAGGAGGGCTGCTTGCTTAACATACTCTAATCTGGCACTGCATCCATATGAGCATCAATGATACTGCCAGGTAGGGGTGGGGAGAATACTGGATGTACCGGTATCAGATCTCCCAGGTACCGGATTTACCGGTATTGGAAGACCAGATTTTTAACATTGGTCATGGTACCAGATTTTTTACATTGCGGCTATTGACTTCAAAGGCTGCAATGTAAAAAATCCGGTATGCCTGTACAGGTAAATATCGGATTTATCAGATTAAGCCGATACATTCAAATACCGGCAATATCGGATTTCGGGAGAACTGGAATTCCCACTCCTACTGACAGGTGCAAACTTGAGCAGATAGATCAGAGGTGACTAAAAGGCACTGAAGGCCAATGAAGGGGTTGGGGACCCAGGTGGCACTCTCATTTCCTGTCACGAGTGAAGACTCAGCTAAGGACACATTCTTCAGGTTGAGTGTCAGGATATGCAGGTGCCATCATCAAGAGGGCTTCAGCTTCATTGGCCATTTTGTTGTAGAACATCAACAGCTTTCTGGGACTGATGGGATCTACTTAACCAAGCTCCAGAAGAATCCGATTCCAACCAACAGGGAAAAGATAGCTGAGAATATTAAGGAGACGGCAGTTTAAGAGTAAATGATCATGAAATTAAAAGAATTCATAATCCTAATAAAAGAAAAGAGAGAGATTAGCAAAAACACTGGCTATGGATTTCAAGAAGCAGAGTTCAGAATCAGAGGTAGAAAGCAAAGTTCCCTGAATAGAAAAACTAAGGGAAAGAAGTCCAAGATGGCTGGCAATTTCTAAAAAATTGGGAGACAATTGCAGGCCATACCCATGTGGAGAAAAGATGGAATGCATCAAGAGGTCACAGTTGCACAAAGATCTTTTGAATGGCCTGAAAACTAAGACATACATACAAGAAGTGGAAGGGTAAATATCAATAAAAGTATCAGACAAAAACCAGGAAAGCAAAAGCATATAATGAGCTTTAAAACTAGCAATGGATGTCAACAATAATAAGGGAATATTAAAAGAGAAACACCGGGTGAAGCCAAACAAGACACTATCCCAATTTGTGCAGCATTACCCCACAGTGATGCAGCGCATTGTATGGCCAGCGGCCACCAGATGTTCAACACACTCCGGGGTGGGCAGCTGGCTAGGGATGCAGCGTGTAGCAGCATTGCCCAATATGGGTTAACGCTGTCTGGGTTGGGTTAAGGGGCTGCTGCCCATGTGGCCAGCCCCATGCTGCCCTCCCCTGCGGTCTGCCTGGGGCCTTGAATAGCAGTTATGTTCACCATCCCCCCGCAGCCACGCCACAGCCAGGGGCAGGATAGTGGGCAGACTGGGAGATGGGACAGGGCTGGGTGTCTGCATCTGTGGCTGGCTTCTTGGCCCACCCAGTGGGACCTCTGACAGCAGTCTGCCTTCTTGGGTTCCCTGCGGGGGAAGGCAGGTTGTGTGGCATGCTCCACTTGCCCACTCAAAGAATGGCAGTTGCAATTGCCCACCCTGGGGTGGGCGAGGGATCAGGCCAGTCCTAGCTCGTGTGGCTGCACCCACTAAGGAAGTTGTAGGTATGTTGCTCAATAGGGAGGGTGTGGCATTAACAGAGGTGGCGAAGAAGGTCAAGGCCAAACTGCTCAGCACCTGCCTTTAGTCTTTACTAAAAAGGCAAGCTCTGACCAGATAATTAACAAAGTTGACAGACAACAATGGGGAAGGGATGGAGGTCACGGTAACTAAAGAGCATCTCAAACACCACCTGGTTAAATTTATTCAAGTCTGTGAGGTCTAATGAAGTGAATCCTAGCATCCTGAAGGAATTAGCTGAAAGAATTTCAGAACCAAGAGCCGTTATCTTTGGAAACTCATGGAGAACAGGCAACGTCCCAAAGGACTGGACAAGAGTAAACCTAGTGAATTTTTTAAAAAGAAAAAGAAAAAGAAAAAAGGAAGTTACAGGAAATAATAGGCTTGCCATCCTGATTTCAGAACCTGGAAACAACCATGTATACGAATGATAAAAATAACCAATTTGTGAGCACTAAGGAAAATGTGACTACAACTCGTAAGCGACATGGACTTAAGAACAAGATTGGTCTGGCTTGTTCTGTTTATCTCCACTTTAGTAAGGCCTTTGATATGATCCCACATGACATTCGAATAAGAAAGCTGAACAAACGTGGGCAAGAACTACAATTGAACAGGTTCACAATTGGTTGAGAAATCATACTCTGATAGTAATAATTAATGGATCAGTATTGAACTGGGAGTGGGGGGTATCAAGTGGAGTCCCATAGAGGTCTGTTCTGGCTCCATTTCTCTTCAACATTTTCATTAATGAAGCGTATACTCATCAAATTTATAGATGACACAAAACTAAGAGGGACTGCAAACACCTCTGAAGACCGGATTAGGCTAGAAAAAGGAGATAAAACTAAAAGATGAAGGCAGAGTACTACACATAGGAATGAGATAGAGCCATACCTACATATGGTCCCCCAGGTTTTATGACTTTTGTACTTCTGTTGCGAGATTCTTCTTCTGCCTGGGTCATACGTTCTCTTGTCATCTGATAAGAGTCATTGGTAGCACATACTGTAATCTTATCCTGTATAAATCCCAGACAACTGAGCTGTGAAGCTCCAGAACTAAATATTGGAAGAAAACATCAAAAAGGATAAAATTCAGTATGTAATTGGGTTTTTTAAAAAAGATAAAGTAATAAAATAAAATAAAGTAGTACAGAAAAAAAAACAAATCAGGATAACTTTTGCTAGGCTTTAAATTAACTGTCCATTTTTTAAAATCTCAGACAAAGTGTAGTTTTTACCTACTGTTTCTTCTAACAAGATTATTAACAAAATGATTAGAAAATTTTCTCAATATTTAAATCCGCTTACATTGTACATCTGACAACTTTTTGTGTCATCAGTTTCAATGCTTTGCTTGCATAGGCAGCTTCCCAATTTGTTTGTGTGGGTCTTACTAGCAGCACCAGGGAGGAGAAAATATTTTAGGTTTTTAAATACTAGAAGCAAAAGCACAGGAAGGCAGTTCCAGGAAGGGGTAATACCTGGAACTACTTTTATCTTACTTTAAAAACTAATCAGCACCACCATTTTCCCTTTTTGTTCACAGCATGTACCATCATCATTTTGGAACAGCTCAGAGGAAAAGCAAAAACAAAAAACCCTTATCTATGCCTGTCAAAAAAAATACCAATGACCAATGGGCATTTATGCTGCACTTGTCATAGTTATTCGAGTAGTGCTGATCCAAAAGTGGACAGTGACTTTAGCTGACCTGCAACACTTATTGAGAATCACCCTACAATTCTTTGCTCAATGTTCTAATAGAAAGGGTAAGGAACATTCAACACATCATTTCTCCTTACCATTTATTTTTAGCTACCCCAAAGTCATGCCAGCAAGATCCAGCTCTAACATCTCTGAATACATCAACTGAAATTTCAGAGCTACTGCTAAGCTACATTAGAGCATGGAGCCGTTCCTTAGTAGCTTAAATTATTCTGTATTTCAAAGTGTTGGGGCTGAAGTTCTTTTTATGATTTACCCTGTTAACACACATGGCAGTATCCCCTTTATTCCAATCAACTTTGACTCACTAGATGCTGTCTCCACCTCTATCTAATAGGGTTCAATACTGTATTTGAAAGATTCATCCTGTTCTCTCATATTAATATGAACTTCTTCAGACCAAAATAAATTCCAATGTAGATGTTCAGATTAAGTCATGAAAATAATTGCAACATGCTCTCATGCTAGCCAGCTTGATTTTGAGAGACTTGCAGAAGTGGGAGCAGAGAACTGGAATAGGGTTTTCAAGGAATTCTGTGGTATATGTAGATTGCTAGGCAATACCAAACTAATGAAATTTTAACACTGCAACTCTACTTTAGTAATAAAACTAAAAGGCAGCTTTTTTGTTAAAAAAAAGAAAAAAAAGTTGGCTGGGTTCTCAATTTTTAGAATCTTCTCAAAAGTAAATATTTAAAACATTTCTTCATAAATTTGCTTCATGCTAGAATTTGACATGGCAATTTTTAGACCGCTAAAACTGATTACGTGCAATTGTCTTAACTTCATAAATTAAAAAACTTTCAGACTTGACTACAGCCAGACTAGAGAGCTTTCCTAACTAGTCTGCATAATGTCCAAGACTCATGTTTTAACAGATTAGGAATTTGTCTATAACACTAGCACGCACATATGCTACCGTAACTATCATGTTTCTTGACCTATTTAGAACACAGTCACGCCCAAATATAGTGCATAGCTGTGTCTGTATTGATGGCACTGATCAGTGTTTGCCTTCTTATGAATTCAGCTGAACCACATCAAGGCATTGCTTTATTTTAACGAGATCCTGGTAAGGGGCAGTCTTGCAATTGTGGAGGAGACCTTAATTAATACAATTCTTAAAATAACACTGCTATCATCGTGGCCAGGGAAGCCATGCTAAGATGCCACTAGCTACAAATTTAAAACTTGGATAAGCGTACAAAACAAAATGCGGTGTGAAAGTATTCAATGGTTGCAAATTTAAAACGAAGTGTTTTTTTTTTTAATTTTAAAAACAAAAACAGGTATTTGTATTTTATGGGATGCCACACTTAACTGGAGCTTAGGTTTCTACTGTAGTTTGCAAAAGTAAAGTTACACATGCTGCATAATAGGTTGCTATGTCTACTGTAGACTGCATTACAAACCTGCTATTTTACTTCAGAACTAAAAAAGTATGCCTTACCTTGCGACAGATTGCTGGACACAGTCGAAGCTTCCCTGAGGATTATCTTTGCCAACATTTGACAAGTAGAAGTTAAAGTTGTGCACTTCACTGGGGAGATCAGTTTTGGGAATTTTGACAAGCTGATGAAAAAAATGGAATAAGCCTTCACATGTGCATATCATCGTTATATTATAAGCAGTTTTTACTTAAGACCCAATGGTAGGGACAATATTTGATAGCATCCATTACCAGTATGCTATAAATCACTTAAATTATGAAGCATTTCCTCCTCATCAGGATATTAAAACTGTACTACACAGCAGAGAAGCCAAGTTTAATCCTCAAAGGAGGCCCGATTGAGCAATCACTTAAGCACAAGCTTAATTTTAGGCATGCTATTACACCAGATTTTAAAATAAAACTATTCAAATACTCAATGCAGCTGCTCAAATGTCTTGTTGAATCAGGGTGAAGAGGTAGATATAGGACCTAAAGTACATGGCTTCCTGATTGCCACATGGCCCAAGTGTCTACATTTCTTGGGTTTCTAAAATAAAGTTAAAGCATAAATGAAGCAAAAGGGGAAAACAGACGTCAAGTTTTAAAATGATTTAGCCAAAAGAGATCCATATCAATTGAGTATTATACTTTTATATAGCACCCGCCTGCCATGCCACTCGGAGCACTTTACATACAATTAATACAACTTTTTAATCCTCAGAATCACCTTGTGAGGTAGGTTAGGCTGAGAAAATGTGACTGGCTCATGGTCACCTAATGAATTTCCCAACCTCCTGGTCCAAGTACTGTGCATTTAGCCATTACGCTACATTGGCTCTCTAAATTAAATTAAGTAAATTATACTTAATATGTTTCAAATACACATGTAAATAAAACTTTCTGTACAAACCATGTCATTATTGGCATTACCAAAAAAACTCTCATGATTAGAATGTCAATATTAAGGGAGCAGAGCTCGTTTTGGAAGGACAGGCAACAGAAAACAAGGGGGTGCAGCATTTTACATTGAGGAATATACTTGCACTGAGGTCCAGGATGAAGGGGGTAACCAATCAGCAAGTTTCTGGATGAAAGTAGGAGGGGAAACTAATAGAAGAAATGTCATGGCCTGGGTCTCTTTATAGACATCAAATCAGGCAAAGGTGGTGGGGTTTTTTTGTAGACCGTACCCAAGATTCCAAAAAGCCACGAACTGCTATTAGTGGAGGACTTCAATTATCCTGATATTTGTTGGATGACTAACACAGCAAAATGCAGAAAATCCCAAAAGGTTTTTGGCATGCATTGGGGAGAACAGTTTTTTCAACTTTTTGAAAGAACCAGGTGTTGTACTATTTTGGATTTGGTTCTGTCTAGTAGGGAAGAACTGATAAGCAAGAAGGAGAAACGTGGTCTAAAAGGAACTACTATAAGGGTAGGTACAAAATTGGTTGTTAAAAAACCAAACAAACAGCAAAACATTCAAAGAGTAATACTTAAGGGTCAACTTCCAACTGGGAGGAGGTGCCAAGGGGTGGGGGTGGGTTCCTGAGGAATCAAACCTGGGTCCACTGCTATTTATTTATTTTATTTATTTAATATATTTATACCACGCCCCTCCTGCAAACAGCTCGGGGCAGCTAACAAATCTCATATAAAGCAATATTTATTTTAAACATCATAAAAATCTCAACAATTAAAACAGGGAAAGACAAGATTATAACAAAAAATAAGGAAGGGTAGGGGGATAAAAACCCCACTACCCTTCAATATCTTCATTAGTGACTTGGATGAAGGTGTGGGCAAAACACATCAAATTTGCTGATATATAAAACTGCAGGGGGTGCGGGGAGAAGAGGAAATTGTAAGCTCCTCGGAGAATAGGATTAAAATTCAAAATAACCATGATAAATTGGAGATCTGGTCTGAAGACAATTCAACAGACATAAATGTAAAGTATTGCACATAACATACTGCACATTTACAAGATGGGAGATAACTGGTAGGCAGCAGTACTGCCAAGAAGAATTTTGGAGTTATAGTGAATCACAAACTGAACATGAGTCAATGGTCTTTACAATCTAAAGACAGGGGGAGGGGAGACAGGGAAGGGGGAACCACGGGAGGGAAAAGGGATACGACATTCATGAGGATGCGAGAGCTCAGGTACACGTTCTTGGTTTGGTTACAGTAAATTGGGAGTTTACAGATAACAGGTGGGGGATAATCCTGGGTGGGGATGATTAGCAGGAGTTAGGAAGGGTGGA
>QEPC01005900.1:1233642-1249790 GCA_003113815.1 Sphenodon punctatus
TTTTTTTTTTTTTTTTTAAAAGACAAATTTGTAGTATATGGAGGTCAAATGATTTCAAGTGCGATGAAAAATAATAATTTTTGTTTTTATATAGCACCCCCTGCCATGGCTCTCTGAGCTCTTCGCTTAAAACTAATTAACACAACTTTTAATCCTCACAACAACCCTGTGAGGTAGGTTAGGCTGAGAGAATATTGTGACCGGCCCAAGGTCACCCAGGATGTTTCTGGCTACCAGGGTCTCCCTCTATGGTCCAGGTACTGTGCACTTAGCCATGACACCACATTGGCACTCATGGTAGAAAAACTACCAAGAAAGCTCAGAACTCAGGAAGCATTAAAAAAATAATTAAAAAAAATATGTATTTTTGAGGTCCCAACTCATGATGTTTGATTGGCAATAGTGCAAAATCATGCAGGACTGCTTAAATTTTAGAGAGAGTTTGACTATACAATAGAACGAGCTACTTAAATTCTTTGAGAGAAGGTGCTACGATGCATAAAGCACCACATACCTCTTGTTTGTTGCCACCCCACACTTTAACCTATATGCAACATATAGGTGGTGAGCTGAAATGCCATCTTGGCAGCCAAGTGTTTTGGCTGCTCATAATTGCTATGGGTAGCACATCTTGCTACTACTGCATGGTGTCCAGTCCATAGTGCTTATGTGCAATCAGCAAGTGGTAAAATGAATTTGCCATATGTGTCAGAAGAAAAGGACCTGGTTCCCAGTACTGCCTGGGTTCCCTCTCCCAATTTCTAGTCAATTCGCAAGCCAAGGCAATTGGAAATTGACTGAGCATTCCTTTGTGGTTGGTGGCATGTGCTTTAGGACTTGTTGACAAGTTAGGAAATCAACAGAAAGTATGTGTAATGTCAAAGTTTGGAAGTGTTCAAATTTTCATTAAATGCTAAGCAAACCATGCCATTTTTCAACATTACTTGTGCAATACACCAATTCTGCACATCTGCTTTCAACACAACCTTTTTCTGAATGTAGAAGTCACTTCACATGTGTAGATGCACGTGCACTCAAGCAGGCTGCCTTAATTCTATAGTAGTAAGTACAAAGGGAAAGAGTACATGAGAGTTATTAGGCAGGCCTTGGCTTGCGTACACACTGTTGGAAGCGATTTTTACTTTCTATTAGATGCATCATTGACAGGAGATGAGCAACACCAATTTTTCAGTTTGCTTAGACAGCAAATAAGGTGGCAATTTCCTGCTGGCTTTTGATGGAAATCTGAATACTTCCATTTTAAGCCATGTTAAGCAGTTTATAAATGTAATATAGATGTTGTATCTGATTTATTCATTCTCAGCATTTTGAAGAGGAACAAACTTAGAAAGTCAGACTAGTTACTGTAAGGTTGAGATCTGCTTAGCTACTTATACTTTTGTATTCTTCAAAAGCATTGTACTTTCTTTTTAAATTTACACTCAAACATTCTTCCAAGAACTTATCATACATTTCAGGGACTTTTACAGTAAGCAGGATGGAAGTACATGTTTCAATACAAGGTAAAAAACAAATGTTATAGATATTGAAAAGTTTGTCTGATTTTTTTTTTTACCCTTTAAGATGGAAGGTAAGGGACCCATGAGTCAAAACAACTCTATGCTATTTTTGTGTTAGGAATAGAAAATGCAGGCTGTTTCTATAGTTGATATATTCCTGACTTGCTAAACTACAGGCGTGAAGATGGGCCCTGTGGCCGAAAAGCTTGTATATTCTCACCAACCAAAGTTGGACCACTTTGACTCTCACTAGTTAAAAGTTTAGAGGTGCTTGTGCTTAAAAAAAGAAAAAAAGAAAAAAAGAAAAAAAAAAAGCCAGCCTCACCACCAACAATCCCCAGATAAAACATCTCTCTATGGATACCATGCATATATAACACAAAGAAGAATGCTCGAGACACATATTGACTATTCATGTTCCTTTAAAGAAGTTTCCAGAACACCAAGCATTGTCTCTCCATATTTCAGAAAATATATACAAGCAAGGATTTGTCACAGGCTGTACTCCCTTAGCTTCTTCCTGAAAACAGACATTGTACCTTTATCACCCACTACAACCTATTTTTCTCAATAGCTCCCACACACATACAAAAAGGAAAGCTTGAAAACCCTGGAACAGGTAGATGGTCTTCCCACTGTTACATAAACCTTGCTTATTTTCCTTACCTATACATTAAGACCACGTTGGTTAAACAATTCAGTTTCTTAGCTCTCGTGGCTCACCTAGTACGAGTTCCTAAGCAGATCTCTTCAGTAGAGAAGGTATAATTAGAACGTTTCAGATGCTCAGCATGCATCCGGAGCAGAAACAGTCAAGCACAGTTCTCCCTTATTTCATCTGCCTTCTTACCAGGAAAAGATAATTGTCTGGAAAACCAGAGCCCTTAATTTTGCTTCTTATTGTCACATACTTAGCAGAGCTTTTCTTCCTCTCTTCCCTCCTGCTACTTAGATTTCCACTGCTATCCAGAGCTACTATAGGTATACTGGTGCACAAATTGTAATTGCTATGCCCTACAATCTTAAATGTGTCTGTGCACCTTGGCACTAGGTGAGTTCAGATATTTGTTCTGCTCACAGATCCCTGAAGAGCTTCCTCTCACTAGGCAACTTCTTGGCATTTAGCCTAGCTCCTCTCCCACCGTCACCCTACATCTTTCATGGGACCCGTTAACTACACACGTTAATCTCCTTTGAGTACAGCATGCTATTTCCACATGAGCACATACTTGTATAAGCAACCTCTGTGCTGGTGTGTGTGGTTAGGTTACACAGATTAGCTACATTGGTGTCAGAACACCTTTTTTAAAAATAATAATAATTACATAGCATATGTGGCACACCAGCAATCTCATAATCTTTTGTATGTACACAGGGAAGATACTTGGTCCACCACCATGGGCAAGTATTTTACCTATGGTGCAATTAGCCAGATCAATTCAGTTGCCATGCTGTCATTTCAATGCCTTTCACAAGTACTAGGTTATCTTTTAACTTCTATATAAATGTACTGTTCCTCACAAGGGTGTGGTAGTCTCATTAACAGATAGAGATGTCGTGCTTTATCAGCATTATTAGAGAACTGAAAGGAACATAATGTGGTTAAGAATGATGAAATAAAATCTTTGCTTTCACAAACCTGGCATCCAGAATTAGGGGGATGGGAGGCCAGGTTATTTATTGTCAGTTAGGAATCTCAAAAATGATGTAGCTGTGGAAGGTAAGAAAGGTTTGGGCAGAGGAAAGTGGTTTGTGGAAATAAACATTTTTCAGATTACTTTTGTCTTTGAGGAATCCATCTCAGCTGAAGTGAAGCTATCATTTGAGTTTTAATTAGTTACTTTTCTTCAATATCGATCACCAGATTTTGAGCCAGGTTGTGTTTACACTTTTGATGTATTTAAATATTTACAGTTCATTTTAAAAATATTATGAACTACAAAGCCAGACCTTGATTTAAAACCAAATTTAAATGCACAGATTATGTACAAATACTGAACAGTGCTAGGTCTTTATAAGAAAGGTATGGCACTTGAAACATTCTGCTGAAAAGATACCTTTTGCAAAAATTAGCACAAAATACTTGGAACAGAATTTTAATGCCATAAAATTCATCCTCAAAAGCTATCATCATGAATTAGACTAAAGATCTTCACATAAAGTCTTATATTAGAGCTATTTTAGTTTTAAATACTAAAGGTTTCTGAATTGAAGAAATAAAAGGTTGCTTACCAGTAACTTTGTCCTTCGAGAACGCTCTGTGGATTCCCACTCATGGGATCACATGGTAGCCTCCAGGCATTCTGGGAAGAGCTGGTCTCTTTAAACAGCAGATCAAATTTGGCTTCCAGCATAGAGAGTTCGGGAAGCCTAGGCTCCAGTTCCCCACCCCATCCACCCCAAAAGAGGAAGATCTCACAAAATCTGGCGGTATAAAGAGGGGGGAGAGCCTACCCTTCCCAGTTTGTTCCAACCGTAGCAGAGAACGAGAGTAGTCTCCTAGCAGAGAGAAAGGTGGGCGGATAGTGAGACTCCAAAAGACCCTGCTTGAAAAACAAAGTCACTGGTAAGTAACCTTAATTTTTTTTTTTTCCACTAAGCGGCTCCATGATTGTCACTCACGGGAAACATGAGAGCAGTCCTATTAATGTCCAAGAGGTGGGAGTGGAGACTAATTAAACATGGAGGAAAGGATAGCTCTCCTGAAGGACGCGTTCTTTCTCGTTGCCAGATCCAAGAGGTAGCTGCCCTTGAATATGGCAAAAGTGGTAGCCATATCCCGAGTGGAATGGGCTTGCAGGCCTTTAGGCAAGTCTTTGCCAGCAAACTGGTAGCATGCGAATATTTATTTATTTATTTAATTTTTCATTTCATTTCAATTTATTTATACCCTACACTCCTTTTGCCCAAGGTGACTCAAGGTGGCTTACAACATAAGAGTAAATACAATACGAAATGCCCACGAGGGCCAAATACAATCCAACAATAAACAGCTAAGCCAATGAAATATAACAATTCCAATATCATCAGTTTGCACATAACCATATAATATACTCCCCCCCCCCCTTCCCAATACTATTACCATAACATCTTCCTTCCCACTCCCCAACCCCCACCCAACTACCACCAAGAAAAAAAAGGGTGGGGGGAAGAAGAGAAGACTCCCTCCTGCTCTCACCAGAAGAAAAGGTCCCTCAAGTTTGAAGGATTTTGAAGATATCTGTCAATCCTAAGGATGGTTGTCATTTTAGCAGAGGCATTATTTTGAATGTAGACCATATGCAACCAATTACTTTGATTAATTAAATAGCCTAACTTGCCACAGGAGCAGCAAGCTGACTTCTGAGTTTTGCCCTGGAAAGTTCCATGAGTAGCGCTGTATCCGAGCAGAGAGTCTTTTTGGTGTATATTTGGGGCTTGTTTCACCTTAAGGTACACTTTTTGAGAATTTAAAAAGTAATAAGATATCCATTTGGTTCTGTCTCTTATCATTTAGAGTTTTTGAATTTGTGTACCTGAGAAAGGTATGGTGGCTGGAGGTAAGCCCTATGGATAATATAAGGGGTGGATACTATTTTAAATGTAATTGACTTTATATTGATGTAACCATTTTTACTTTATTATCCCAACAGACTCACCCATTGCTCTGTAAAGTGTTGTTGAAAAAGACCCATATAGGGGGGTAAGAAACATAATTATGTTCAGCACAGGTTTATACTTGTTCAGTCAGTGTAAACTTCTCTAGAAGAAATACAGAAGTTTATGATGGTTTGATGTATTTACCGAGATTAGCATGCCTTTGCATGCTTTTTGATGTTATTAAGATCTCGCTTTTTTGTTTATAACAAATATACTCTGCAGCTACATTTGCCTAAGTTAGAACATTTCCCTCCCTTTGGACTTACTGGGTGAATGCATGGCTGTGCCTCACGGCAAATGTGAGTACCTGGTAATAGCCTGGGAGAGGGTTTTTATAGTTCCAATAGTAAAGATTGTAAAACTTATTCAAGCCTCTGTCTGACTCAGGTTTTAAGCCCTCTGGGCCACAGGGCTCCCTTCTACTGAGCCTTCAGATAAGCCCCCTCTGAGGCAGAGCCCTTTGGCTTATTGCCTCTCTCAGTTGGCATTGAGAGATCCATTTGGAAAAACGCTGAAATGAAACCCCAACTCCCATAATCTTTCCTCCGTAGGACACAAAGGGAGTGTGTTTTCTGAAAAGGCCTGGTTCTACCTAGGTGGAAGGCCAGAGCCCTAAGAACATCTAAGATGTGAAGAGAAGACTGTTTTAGTGGCATGTGGCCTTGGAAAGAAAATGGGGAAGGAGACAGTCTGGTATTAACTTTCACCTTAGGTCAGAAGGCAGGGTCTGTCTCAAGTTCAGCTTTGTATCTGTGAAAAATAAGGTGTGGGGAAAAAGCTCTCAGGGTTCCCAGCTCACTGACCCATCTAGCTGATGAAATGGCAACTAGGAACAAAATGTTTGTAAATCTAAACTGGGAAGTGTAGTTGCCAGAGGTTTGAAGGGAGGCTTCATGAACTTTGCAAGTATCAATGAAAGGTCCCTCGGGGTGGGGTTGTTGGAAATGCAAGGACTTAGATCATTGCATCCATTTGCCCAATGCAGAGTTTACAGAGGAGTGTGAGTAGCTAATCATCAATAAGCAGGCAGAAAGCATACTTAAGCTTAAGTAGCTTTATTAGGAAATACATGTAGGATAGGAAAGACCTACATCTATGCTAAGTCCTAAGACTAGGTGTGTTCAAGAGGGAGGAAGGAAGCTCTCTGACACAAAGAGATGAGAAATCTCCTGGGGGAGGAGATTGACCAATCAGGTCCTGACAGGAGTAGGACAGATAGGATGGGGGAAGGGTTCCCTGATCTGTCTGTCTACTCCTGTTGTTTCTAGCAAACAAACAGGATGAGGTGCTTAGGGGGGATGCAACCAAAGGAATGTATTTCCAACAGGGGGTGGGGGCAGGCTATATATAGGTTGGTAAAGTCTTTCCAGAAGAATCTAACCATATCACCTCTAGCAGATGCAGAGAGGCCTATTAGTCTGAGAAAAAAACCCAACTTATAGTCTCAGATGACGTCTGGCTTGTCAGATCATATGGGTAAAATCATGGAATTTTTCAATTATCTCCAGGTTGGTGGGTTCCAGTTTTAGCAAGTTTATTTACACATTTATTATTACAATTTGGATGCCAGATTATCCATATTTAGTTAATAGAACTTAACTAAACCAATCAACCTAAAATGCCATCATGGATATAGATGGTTTTAACAGTCGGGAAGTACCAACAACCTAGTTTCAGAAAACTACTTCTCCTACCCAATATACTACAGTTGATAGCAAACTCTTAAAAAACCACCATCAACAACAACCACCAGAAAACAGATAGCCTGTCAGGTATTAGATTCTATAGAAAGAATATGGCATTATAACTTTGCCTTATAATAACCCTGCATGCCTGCTAAAAAACATAAGAGTTCTACTGCAGTTGTGAAAGTACATCTAACCATTACTGCCGATACAGAAAAAACCCCACACATATATTATATTTATTTCCTGGGGGGGGGGGAAGGGGGAGGAGGAGGGGAGAGGAGAAGGGGCTGCAGCCCAGGATTCCAGAATTCTCTATGCTGGAAGAAAAAATTGAACTGCTGTTAAAGGAGACAAGCTCTTCCCAGAATACCTTGAGGTTACCATGTGAATCCATGAGTGATAATCATAGAGCCACTCAAAGAAGAACTCCGGGATTACCAGTTAACCGCACACTACAGATTATGAACCCAGCCTGGAATTTTTCAAGCAAGACAAATTTCCAAAAGCCAGACACTGTCTACATAAACACCTTGTCCCACAGCAAAGATATCACAGGCTCTGACTCCCTCCCAGTAGCATCCCTTCCATCCTCCTGCTGCCAGGACCTCAGACACCTCTGGTCAAAGCCCAGAAGGGTGGCCTGGAGCCCCTGGACCTGTGAGAATAGCATGGACTGAAGGGGATTCTGCTGCACTCAGCTGGCCACCAGAACCTTCACTCTAGAGCAGGGAGAGATCATGACTACGGGTTATCATGACTAGGGGTTAAGCAAGATTTCAACTCCTGCAAAAATCTAAGAATTGGCTTCTTGGTAAGATATTTCTTGCAAGATCCTCAAGCGCTGAAGAATGACCCCCCCACCCCCAAAAAACCAAACATTTTGTGCATGTGCAAATTGGCCGCAGTGGTAATTTTGCACATACGCAGAGTATTTTGGGTTTTTCAATAATCTTGTGAGAAAACTCAAATGTGCTTTGCGCAGGTGCAAAATGGCTGCTGAGGGCCCACACATGCGCAGAATGGTAGTGGCAGCCATTTTGTACATGTGCATAGGATTTCCAAGAATCTTGTGATATTCTCAAAAACCCTAGTGAGATCTTGCCAGGATGAGAATTAAGAAAGGTTCTCACGAGAACACACAGCCTTCAGTCATTTAACTTCTAGTCACAACACAAATAAGCCAACCTCCAGACCAATTTGTATCCGCAAAGGTATAGCAATCGAACTGCTGTGGAGCAGATTGCTCCAGATTGATGAGGAACAGCTTGCCACATAGGGTATTTTCAGATGTTACGAGATCACGCTCAACCACAGACAATACCCTGTGGTGGAGAATGGTCCCATAACGTCTGTGAGAGTCCCGCCAGATGTTCACCACAGTGAACCTCCGTCGGGAATCAAAATAACCATGTTTTTGGTCCTCGTCTGGAGACCAGGGCCGAAAGCGTGGTTAGCTGAACCATGGCCCGGAATCGGTGGCTGGTAATGACTGTTACTGGTGCCAATTCCGGGCCGTGGCCCAGACCACGGGTCAGAATCGGACACAGCGGCCGGATCGGCTGCTGAGCCCGCCTGTCTCCCGAAGGGCGGCCAGGGGAGCAGGACTGTGCGGCTGCACATTGCGCCACGCGGCCCCCCGCCCTCAAGATTCCCCACCAGGATCTGGCCGTGACAGTGGGATTCCGGCAGGGAATGAAATGGGTGATTCCGTGACGGGGCGAAAGCCGCCCTGTCACGTCTCAAAATATCCATAGTGAGCAGTAGCTTGCACTGGAGTATAGAGTACCTTTGCTGTAGTTCAAGCTGCCTGGCAGCAAGAGGCTCTCTAGTAAGTGATTTGTGTAAACAAGTGCAGCATTTCAACTTCTTAAGACAACAAGGTATAAATAAGAAGTTGAGGGAAAGGGCATTTATTCAAATAACAAAAACAAAAAGAAAAGAACACTCACCCCTTGAAGTCCTTGAAATTGGATGGAGGGTTGAGAAGAAATCCGATTCTATTAAAAGAGAAAAAGTATTTAAAACTCCTTACAAAAATCATTTAAATTCAGAATTCCAAGTCCGATTATGCTGGATATTTTAGGATCATTTAAGCAGACTTGTATTTCTTTAGAGTCCAGATGCAATGTAAACTAGATTTCTAGTCTGAAGAAAGATATAAAAACCTTTAAATACATAGGCCCTCTGATTTTAATTTCCAAATATAAATTAAGTTATTAATAAAAATTGAATGTCTGAATCTGGAAGTAAACAGAATGAGATGTTTTATTGGGTCTGCTAGCACAGCAGACCTAAAGTTTCCTGAGCTACACGAGTCTTGTGAAGTGGTAGAAACATAGTGGTAACAAATGTAATATCAATACATAGAAGCCTAATGAAGGTTTAATACACATTCAAGAACAAGTGAAGATTTCAAGCTAAGTGGTACGAGAGACTAGGAATAGAGTGAAGTAGTATTTTTTTATTTTTTTATAAGCACTTCTGCCCCTCTTGCACGAAGTTGACTCGGTATGGCTTACAACAAAAATCAAAATACAAAAATATACACATCAATATAAATTTAAAAAAATAAAAATCATTATAGTACGGTTTAAAAAAAAAAAAAAAATACAGCAACCAGTACAAAACTCTAATCCATTCCCCTAACCCATCCCACCCTCCCCGCCAAATGCCTGACGGAAGAGCCAAGTCTTACAGCTTTGGCGGAAGGTGAGGAGGCTCAGGCAGAGGAGAACCTCCACTGGAAAGGCATTCCATAGTGATGGTGCGGCTGCCAACAACACCCGCCTGCCAATCCAGATCCACCGCAAGTGTGACACATCCAGGAGGGTGCTCCTGGACGACCGCAGGGGCCACCTAGGGGGTGAGGCGATTTTTCAGGTAAGCAGGACCCAGACCATTTAGGACCTTAAAGATCAAAACCAGCACCTTGAATCGGGCCAGGACGACAATAGGCAGGCAGTGTTCGGAGCACTGGTGTAATGTGCTCCCTGCAGCCAGTTCCAGTCAAGAGACAGGCCACAGCATTCCGCGCCAGTCTTCAAATCTTTAATAGCAATCTATGCCATTTTACTTTAGGAGTTTTAAGAGCCCTGGAGTGCCAACAACTAATGGTAAGTTTTAGAAGATTCTCTTTAAACTTCTATAAGTTATCTTTACATAATACGCTAGAGTTGATGGCAAATCCTTTAAAAATAAGCACCAGAATACAGCAAAGTAACTTTGCCTTTAATAACCCCGAATGCCTGCTAAAAAAAATATAAGGGATTCTACTGAGGTTATGGAAGCACATCTAATTATTACTGCCGATTCAGAATATTCAATTTTAAAGTATCATTTAAAAAATAATGGCAGCCAGTTACCCTTTTAGTAGTAGTTAGAAAGAGACAAAATCAGAAATATACAAGAGAAACCTTACTGTCAAATTAGTTTTGGTACAAGCAAAGCCTATCGCTATAGAATGGAACCTCTGGAATTGATCCAAATACAATAAACTATAGTGAATAGCTCTTTATAATAAAGCTACCACAAATGACAGCCTGTCTTTCACAAAAGATTGGAAATGACAAGTGATTCTCCAATAAGTTGGTGAAAAACCCCATTTAATATTTCAAGACAGTGAAATTCCAAGTTTAATATTTTAGGATAAAAGCTGCAGCTTTGAAGAACAGAGCAATTTAGTCAATATTCAGCCACATTCCATAACCAAAACACTGTCAAAGTGCCTTCATGTAATTTTTTTTTTTTTTGCACTGTAGTTTGGTACATCAAAATAAAAAAAGAAAACCCTCTTCAGTTTGTCCATATTATTCCAAGCCCACTTCCCAGCTTCAGTATTTTCTCAAAAAAGAGTTTCAGCATAGCAATCAAATGTGCACCAACAAGCATGAAATTCACTCAAAAGCAAATCAGATGCCAAGGTTTAGTAGTAAAATACACTTGCTTTCTAGTTTTAAATGGTTTTGATAAGCAAGTAAGGTGAGCCTTTGACCCAACTTTGAAAGAAGTGGTAAGAAAAAAAATAAATTTAAGTTACTATTATTTATTACTACATCAGAAGTCTCTTTATTAGGATACCGTAGGAGATTAAAGATATCCCAAATAAATGGCTGTGCCGGGGAATGTCACAGTTACAGCACTGAGAAGAAGCATGCTTAAAGATCTATCCTATTTAAATTATTTCATTTATCATTATCAGTATCCCAACCAAGTGGCGCCAACTGTATAGTTAATCCTATATCAAGCTCCAAGTTTGCTTTTCCCTTCTCCCAACTTTCTAGTAGCTAAATATCTGCAAACAGTGTTTTTCGTATACAAGTTAAGTGAATTCTACGGCTCCACTCAGACCACCTCCTTAATGTCAGCATCCATTTCATATTGCCCTAGAACAGCTCCTCTTTGGAGTATAGAAGATTATTTTTAGAAATTCATGTCTAGACTAGATTAGCTGTTGTAAAAACACCCTAAATGCCAACTGGATGTCTGAGCCTACCTCCAAAATACCTGTAAAGAATTTTTTCCCCAACGTATATCTTTTTGGTAACCTGTTCCTCCACTCTTAAGACATCATAGTATTAGGAAATGTGACAGTTTATGGTAAACTTGCAAACTTTTACAACACATGGAATCTTGCAATGTATACTAATTTCAAAGTGGTGCCGGTAGTAGTACAGTATAGAACTAGAGTGGGCAATTGGAGGCTAAAATGCATTCTTAGGCAGGGCCGGTCCCATACCCCGCTCTACCTGATTGGTCCTGCGTCTTAGTTCATTGCAGCTGATTCTCAGCCACCAAGTTGCAGCTGTTCCTCAGACCCTCAGCAGCCAGAACTGCAGATTGCTAACTCTTCCAGCCATCATGAAGCAGGAGAACCTCAGTCTGGTAGATGCTTCAAGAATGGCATGTGGGTGTCTTGTGGTTCTCAGCCATATGAAGATTTTAGTACATGGCTCTTCGAATTGGCAAGTTTGCCCACCCCAGAAATGGCTTTGAGAATCAGAGCCATAGATGCAATTTCTGTTGATGTCAACTCACTTAAGCCTGTGAAACTTAACACCCCCCCCCCCTCATTTTCAAGCCCATTTTAAATAAACGCATATGTTAGAGTAAACACCTTCAGGTACAGATTATAGTTTATCTAGCAATTAAATTTTGCATTTAAACTTCAAATAATTTACATGTAAGAGACCCAATGTAAGTGGAGCTGCCCACACTGTTGCACAGTAAAATTGGAGTGTGACTAATCCAGTCACCATTATGCTTTTAGAATAGCTCACTGCATTGGACTTTGAACTAGTTTAGAGAAGGAATATTGGCCAAGACAGAGTTAGGGAAAGCCATAGAAATCTTTGTTTCTATGCAAAGAAAAACTAAAATCAATCAATTTATACCATAGCAGATCATCCAACAGAGAGAACCTTTAATGCTGAATTCTTTCATACTTTTATCCCATCCCTGAAAGCAGCTCTATGCTAGGGTGCTAATCTCAAATTCTGATGCAAAAGGACTTCCTGGCCTTTCTTACAGTATGATGCACTGTAAAGGGAGCCAATTCAGATATAATTTAGTATTATACTTTGCAGCTTTAAGGAATGTGTGTCCACCAAAGACAGAAAATCAGGCTTCATCACTCCATAGCACCGCTGACAAGGTCTTCATGTAGTTTGTGTGGTCAAATAAAGAGAAGCTGCTCATCCTCTGCACTAAGCAGAAACTACAAATTGCAAAGAGGAAAGACTGATATAAGAGCAGGGAAAAAGAGAAATGAAGCATAAATTATAAGAAAACGTGCTATTTTTGTGAACAAAGCAAAAGACTGCTGTCGGGACAGCAGATTCTTGTGCTGTTCTTACAAATGTATGAACATCATCTTCACCTTGATGCCAAACGAGTTGTGATCAGACAGCAACATGAGGAACAAAAGCTACAAACTCTGCTTCTGTTGTTTTACTTAAGTGTTTCACTAGTTTTCTCCTTACTAAATAAGGTACAAAAAAGTACAATGTCCTACACCAGGGGTGGGGAACCTCCAGCCCACTTCAGGCGCCCATGACTCTTCTCTGGCCCATGGTGCTCCCTCCTTGCTCCCATTCAATGTGGCCCGCATCTCTCCAGGGGGCTGCATTGAAGGAAGCCCTGGAGGAAACACTGCAGTCTGGAAAGAAGTGCCCTGTGTGCCAGAAGAAAGATTTTATCAACGCTGGCAGAAGTGGAGCAAGGTGCAGCACACCTGGAGTGCTGCATAAGCCACTTTGTTCTGCGGTGTTGCTGCTCTGCAGCTCATAAATCCTCCTGCTGAACCTTCCTCCTCTCCCTCAGTCTTGCAGGCAACCAATGCCACCCCACCCACTTTTGGGGGTGGGAGAGGGAAGAAGCCTCCACCCATAAGGAGGCAGGCCTGCCTCTCTCGGACAATTCCCGTGCTGCACCCATGTGGTGCTCTGCTGCTGGCCGGGTCTCTCTCAGCATTGCTAGTGAGCCTGTGTGTTGCCACATTGCCTCGCACCTGCTTGACCCCTCTACTGCCTGGGCCCTTGGTGCCTGGTCCAGTCCAAGTCTCAACATCTGCAACCCCTCTGATCCAGTCTTGTTCTGCCTCATTATGTTGCCTGTCCCAGCCACTAGCCCCACTGATGCCTACCCAACCCAGCCTTCCTCATCACTCTGGAAAGCAGAGTCTTGGGAGAGGGGACAGATGGGTGCAGGGTTGAAGGAATAGGCATTGAGGAAACAGGGTTTTGATCAGAGCAGGGGAGCAGGACTCTTGGGTTGTTTGGAGGAGGGGGGAGTGGATAGTTAAGGAAAAGAGGATTCCGGGGGTGGGGGTGAAGGCAATGGAGGGTTAAAATAGGTTTTAAAAACAACCAATGTATTAAGCTTCTAAATATTTTTTTATTATTTTTTTAAAATGTGACCCTCAGGCCACTTTCAAATTACTAAATGAACCCCAAGAGCAAAAAAAGTTCCTCACCACTATCCTACACACACACAAGATTTATTAGGCTTAGCTTTCGCCATTTAGCCAAAAAAGACATACACTCAGACATCAATTAAAAACCAATCAAATATTCCACAATATTCCACAAAAAAGTGGAAAAAGGAGGAGGGAAGTGGAAGAAGAACAGCATACGAGGGAAAATACATTCCCACTTAACAAATGTAATCTAACGGGACTTAGTCTCTCCCCCTTACTTGCTTAGCCTGTCTGATCTCTCCCTTTTTCTTGTCACCAATGGGCATAGATCGCAACTGCTCGGATTATGTTCTCATCATGGCCTGCGAGTAACTTCCCTAACCTGATTTGATTTGGCAAATGTTGCTCATCTTCACCCCAACTATCCTAAACACTAAGTCTGTGGTAAGGCTGCTCCCCTCAATCCTCTAGCCATTACATCTAGGAGAAAAATCAAATTAACTTGTTCTGCTCTCAGGCTGCTTGCCAATGAGATACAGGGCTGGATTTAGAGCCCTGTATCGCATTACTGAATTTAACAAGAGGATGGAAAAAACACTAAAAACCCTGTGCACGTGAGTGGGGATTTCATGTGACTGACCACGCTAACGTGAGTTAAACTCATGGTAGTCCCCACCCTTCCCTGAACATAGCCAAGCAGCCTACGTTTAGCATTTTCTTGATCAAGCACTTGTTGGGCCAGTCTATTTACATGTTTCAAGTTCCATGCACGCATATGGCACTATATAAATAAGGAGTTCATACACCAGGTTCCACCCCCTGTGAAAGAGGTTAATTATCTACCAGCAGTTTTCTTCCAAGCTGGTTCAGACTAAAGGGGGAGGAGGGGAGAATGTTGATCAGCAGCAAGTTAGGGTTTTGATGTTTAAGGAAAACTTTAAATTTGCTGGATAGGTTTTTAATAAGTTTTCAAGCTGAACAAATATTTCATCCCATATCCCCGACAAAATTATTCCTTATGGCACATTTTCTAGTGAATTTTACAGTCTAATCTGTTGTATTAGAAGTCCTTATTATCACAGTGTAAAGTATCACAGGATAACCCACTACAATGGGTTGGAGAATTTATACCCATTCAAAGGCTACTTTACCTTGGGATAACTAGCAATTACCTCAAGGTAGCACAAGGTAAGAATAATATGTGAAAACTCCAGAGGTTAAATTTGGATAGAGGGTAGGTACTGCAGAGTAACTACCTTGTGCAAACAAACCTAGGAGTCTGACATTTGATGTGGTGGCAAAGAATATTAAAAGATCTGGCTGTTTCAATTTCATAAGTTTAAAACAGAGTATAATTATATATTAATAGTCCAGTCAGTCACACTACCTCTGCAATTGAAAACAGAAACATGAGTAATTATTTGGATTGTGCAAAACAAATCCAATGTCTTTGAAGATACAGTCAAGAAAAGGATTCTGAAAACCTGCTCGTACTGGTCAGGATTTGAAGAAGTCACTGCTGTTCTTTGTTTATATACTTATTTTTTTAAAAGTCTGAAATATTTACATGCTTGCTTTCAAAAGGGTTGTTTGTTAACCTTGTAGAGCTTAAATAAGGTTTTTACTACTTTTATAAAGGAGGAAAGCTTGGCTCTCTCATTGGCTCTGCTATACTTATGATGGGAATACTAGTATGAGCAAGACTCAGATAGTTGGGGCTTGCTAAGAATGTCAAGATCTCAGACATTTGCTTCACTTATGCTCAGACTAAAAAGGAGGGAAGATGCTCTTCTAATGGTAGCACAGCAATTAAAGATGCTTTTGAAAAAGTGGTTGTTGGCAGCCTTTTAAAAAAAAAAGAAAAAAAGAAAATTCAGTACACTTTTTTGCATTTTTTTTTTTCTGAACACAGTCTATATTTTCACTGTAGCCTAGATATGCTATGCTGACAAGACATCTAAACCAGTTTCTAATCTTTTTTTACTCTGTTTTGGAAAAGAAAAAAATATGATTCGCCATGTGTGTGTGGGGTGGTGGTAAGATTGTGAATGGCTAGAAAGGCCTTCATCCACATACATAGTAATGTTGTGAACACCAGACCTGCCTCCAGAGTCTTAATGGATCGTGATTGCCAAAGAGAAAGTTAACTTCTTTTAAGGCCTACCGCACCTGCTGGGAGAACCAGGAG
The DNA here is from genome assembly GCA_003113815.1 of Sphenodon punctatus. NCBI lineage: Eukaryota > Metazoa > Chordata > Lepidosauria > Sphenodontia > Sphenodontidae > Sphenodon > Sphenodon punctatus. The sequence goes on from QEPC01005900.1 coordinate 1,249,591, forward strand.
AGATGCAGTATATATGGCTTTTGTGGCTCTGTCCATAACTGGTTCTCCTCCTACCTCTCTGACCACTCCTTTAATGTGTCTCTCTCCAACGCCACCTCTTCCTCCTTCCCCCCCTCAGTTGGTGTTCCTCAAGGCTCTGTTCTTGGCCCTCTCCTCTTCTCGATCTATACCTCATCCTTAGGCAAACTCATTGCCTCCCA
>QEPC01005900.1:1250860-1263728 GCA_003113815.1 Sphenodon punctatus
TAATAATAATAATAATAATAATATGGGACTGGACTTAGGATTGGTCTCAGCCTCAGTCTGGATGTGAACCAGCAAAGGTAGGCCAAGGACTAGAGCTGGAATAAAGTATCTCCAAATTACTGACCTACGCAACAGTTGGTGGAATAAGGTGTAGCTCAACTTGTTACATTGACCAAAAATACCTGTGTGTTGTTTTAACTATAATTTCACCTTAGAATAGCCATCTTGGATAATACCAAGACACTACCACATCTTTTTCCCCCTCAACATAGGCAAACCCTAAAAGCTGAGTAAAAATAGCAGATTGGCTGCCGCCATGTCCTAGGCTGCAGCTGCATGCTAAAGAGGCTTGTTGAACAGTTTTGTTGAAGATGTGACCTTTATGTTTAGCCAAAAGCATGTTTTAAAGCTATAGAACATCTACATTCCATTTAGTTGGCATATCAGTACAGGATGGGCATAATTCAATCACTTATTTCAACTGTTGTGTTTAAACATAAGTCAGTTAACGTGGCTAACAGTGCCTAGGAAAATAAGGCAATAGGCTCAGCGGGTTTCTCAAAGTTACTCCTACCCCAATCTTGTTAAATATAATCTCATGACCCCAGACAGCAAATGTACAAAATATATTAAATATCTGTTAGGATTATGACCACAAGTGTACATGGCACAACCACAATTGTGTAGAATGCTCAGTTTGGGAACCTCTACAAGTCTGCCTACGCCATCTCTGAAACACTTGGTTTTATTTAAATATGCACAAGCAACGACTTGATAACACAGACAGCTACAAAGTTCCAGGCACAAAGAAAATTGTACTTCCATACAAACACCCCCCAATTTTAACCAGCATATATAATAAAGTTTCAGTAATTTTCCCTAATGCAAAGAGAACATTCCCAAGATAGACTTGTGTTCTACTGCCCTGTTATTCAATGCCAGTGATGGGGAACTTTTGAGGACCTGGGAGCTGCAATGGCATTTTTAAAATGTGCCACTACAGGCCCCATCCTCCTTCCCCAACTCCCCCCCACCCCGCAAAGGAGCATTGGTCCTCCCCTACCCCTCTTCTTGGTTCCTGAGGCAGGGAGTGGGGCAACAAAGACCCTCTCCTCCCAGCTCTGGAGGCAGGGGCAGTACCCGTCATTTCCCCCACCGCCACCCCAGGCAACTCATGTGTTCTCTTACAGCTCTTTGGCTCCCAAGGGGTGGAGGTGGGGAGAAGATGGAGGTCAGCAGCATAGATCTTTCTCCCTCTCCATCCTCCAATCTGGAAGCTAGGCAGTCACTGGGGAACCTTGGGAGAGGGGCTACACTGAAGCACTTGGCCAGGGCATAGCCCCAGAGCATGGAGAGTCAAGCTGGGTTTGAGCATTGTGTAGCATGCCTGGGGTCTGCTGGGGCAGAAGGGCCAGAGCAAGGTGCACGAGCTGGGGCCCAGGAAACATGCTGTGCTATTTGTTGCCAGAGCAGGCACATCCCATATCAGGGATATACGGACACACATACATACCTCTGCCCCTTCTTCGGCAATCCACCCCCTCCCCGCTCTCCCTTCCCTTTAGATATGCAGTTCCCTTGTATTGCTTTAGTGACCAGTATGGGATATTGGCACTCACAGAATTCCATTATTTCCAATTAGAAATTTGTGTTACCTCCATTGTTTTGGATGGGCATTCCCTATTCATTTTAGTAGGTCTCCACACTGCATGCTTTCTGGGCCCTGCCTTATGTGCCTCTCACTCCAGCTCTTCTCCCCTGGCAAGACCCCAGCGCAGCACTATGCCCCACCCCATCTTAGCTCATCCTCCATGCCTTGGCCTCCCAGAGAACTTGCATCCAGCCCCACTGTGTTTCCTTACGCTCCCATTCAGTGTGGCCCACCCAAGAGCCTGTGAGCCAGGCCATTAAAGGGGTGGCGGGGGCATAGTAAATGCGAGTCTGGAGGAAGCACAGGGAGCCAGAGAGAAGTGACCCTAGGGACAGAGGCTCTGCATCCCTGTTCTATGAAGTAGAATTTCCAAAAATAGCAGCTGCACTGAACGCAAGCTCACTCTCTCCCAGTCAATTCAAGGAGTTTGGACTGCAGAGAATAATAATTGGGGCCATTTCGATGTTAACTATTGGTTCCCCTTTCCCCATAAAGAAACAGAAATACAAAAAGGTTTCCAAACACATTACATTGTGAACGATCTCATTAATCAGAAAGCCACCACCTTGGAAGTCTGATGCAGATGTGGATCGAAAAATAAAAACCCAGAGTTGCTATAGTTTCCCCCCCAACAGTTAGCTGAATATTTTAGTATGGTCAGGTTTTTTTTTTTGTTTTTTTTTATAGTTATGTCTGACTAAAGCAAGTCAAAAAAATTTAAAAAGGGGGGGGGGGGTTATACAAAAATACAACTATTTCAGAGTTCTCAACATGCCATGTGTTTGGATCCCCCCCCTTCTCAATCTTATTCCCAGTCAGCTTACCACAGGGCAACCCATCGGGTCCCACTATTTCCCTTACTTCTGGTGGCCCTGCAGGGGTCCCTATTTTTATCAGGCCCAGGCAGCATGGAGCCCCAAACACGACCACCTCCGGGGCCACTCCAGAGGTCCTGTAAATTCTAAGGTCAGCCCTGTCAGTTCATACTGTATCAGATTTGTCCTGGAACAGAAAAGTCATGGATATAAAGGACAGACCTATTCTATTCAACGGTGGCATAACTTTGGGCTAGATGTTGAGGGGGTTCTGGACCTGGCCTTAACCTGCCTATTCTATTTTCAGTGAGGGATCAAATGAATGGCACACAGACTCCGAACATATACATGGAAGCCAATCAAGAACAGATTTTTGCTTTTAACCCCCCCCCCCCACACACACAAGGCAATCAAGGATCAGCCTCTTCTCTACTCAGATCCAGTCTGCTTTCATGCAGCAGTAATGCCTNGGGGGGGGGGGGGGGGGGGAGAAATAGGTGTGTGGCCTTTTCCACAGGCGCACACTCACCTGCACCCATGGTGCCTCCTCTGGTTTGCTGGATGGCTCCGTGCGTAGGTGACGGGTGGGTGTCACGCGAGAGTGCGTGCACACGCACCCCCGCCCGTACTGTTTGCACAGACGCATACCCATCCCCCACCATGGCATTTGCACAGATACTCTCCCACCGCACACTTACCCGCACAACCAGCGTGGGGGGGGGGGGCGGGGGGACACGCATCCATGCAAAAACAGCTGAACAGAGTGCTAAACCAATGTTATTCAGGAGTAGGAAAATAATGTACTCCTGTAAAATCAGTACATACTCCCCTTCAAGTTTGTATTTCAAAGTAACTGTGTGAACACTTGTCTGTGCAAGAGTGGCAGCGGAAGCTGTTGCCTGCTTTCTGAAGGTTTTTTGTTTATTCTTAAGTCATTGTCTTGCCTATGCCCCCATCCTCCTACTGAACTCTATCAGAAGCTCCAAGCTAGTGGAAGCTCTCTGTCTGGGGGTGGGGAGAAGCAGATGTAGGTATTCAACTTTTTTGAGGGGGGCATGTGAAGGATGCATTTCCCCAGTGCCATCCTCCCCTCCAATAATTACACTCATGGCATTCAGCTATGAAGTCAGGAAACCAGTGGCAGGCTTGGATTCCCCCACACCTCCTGTTTAGCTAATACAGCTTCTTTAAATTGCAGCACAGTACATTTAAATAAAGAAAATTTTGCTTGCAGTGTTTTGATAGAGTTCCTTAAATTTAAAACAAGGTTATAATTTATCATAACTATTTTGTAAGTCAAAGGCAGTTAAAGCCTCATTCAAAGATGTGTATTCCTGCAGTAAAGAAAAAGGTTTTACTGTAGTCAGCAGTCTTCAGTAGTTTTTTAAAAAAAGCATGCAAGTGTCATTGTTTCTACATTACACTTCATACACATATGTTCAAAATACCTTAAATTCCAGAAACAAAACACTGATTTTTGTAAGTTTTTAAAAAAACATGTAAAAAAATGTTTTAAGTGTTTCACTTATAGCAAAGATCTTGAACTTAGTATATATTTCATCTGCATTGTAACAATAAGTTTCCTTCCTTCTCTACCACAAGGCGTAACATCTTGAGTGGTTTAAGTTGTTTGGGTCCATGTATTCAATCATTTTAGGAGCTTGGAATGTGACCGGCTTCAAACAGAACTTTGTTCAGTCATTTTTAGCTGAGAATGTGAAAGCTTTCCTTAAATCTTTTACAGCATTGCACAGAGATTTATATAAAGTCTCACTGAATTTCCAGAGTGTGGAGGGCTGTTACATTGATGATACAGACAGAATTCACAGTTTAGTCCAAAGGCATAATGAAGGGCTGTTATAACTTTACTAGTTGAGTGGCACTAATGGAGCCTAAGTAATCCAAACATTTCCATCTAATGTTGAAGACTTGCAACTCATCTTTAAACCTCTAGTTCATAAAGGACTACTGCCCCTTTAAAAGCCTACAGTGTACGAGTGATAACTTCGACCCTATCCAAACAGACTCATTCTGGGCTGCCTCTGGCATCTTGAGTTCTCACTGCGTGAATAATGCACAGATAGGGGGGAAGAAGTGGGAGGTCTACATATAAAGCTGAAGTTATACATATAAATCCCCACTCAGAGAAATTCATACTAGACATGCTATAGAACAGATGCAATTCTCCAACCACATACATAGCAATAAGCTGCTATTCAAGGTTCATTCTTCTGGATTTGGCAGCAGTAACATTAATCTCCACGCCAGTCTTACAGACGAAAGAGTCCAACCATGGTGTAATTATGCAGCACAGAAACCCAAGCCGGCTAGACGTACAGCAGGGGAAAAAGTCTGCCAAACATGTTAACAAACAAACAGAATATGCCAGCGCACCAGACAGAGGAGGCTGGCTGGAACACTCTTATTTTAGAGTCACCCGCTTATTATGGAAGAAGGAGAAGCAGCTATTAGTCATAAGGAAAGGCGCAATTTGGGGGTCAGTTCTGGGAAACCCAGGTCTGAGTCAGCCCTTAACAAGGAGGTTGGGGGGGGGAGAGAGAGAGAAGCAGCCAGGTTCGGAGAAGTGTATCGGGTGTCAGTTAAAGGCTTGTTAGCTCTAGTTGCTTTCGCCCTAGCTTTCTCTCTCCTTTTAGGGTACCCACACCACACGTAACACTTTCTGTATCTTTATGGAGTGCTGGTAGAACTTGATTCAGTGAGAGAGAGAGAGGCAGTTTGGATGAGGGCCTGCTGGCTCTGAAGAGGGCATATTTGGAAAAAAATGCTCGATCAGCACTTTTCCCTCCCAAGGTCCTGCATTTCACACTTTTTAAAAAATGGAACAGCCCTACTTACTCTGAACAATAAAGATGAAAGGGAGCAAAAGAGACAGGTATTTTATTTGAAATCCAATGGAAGGACAAAGACTAATTAGAGATTAATCCCCTACCACCACCTCTCTGGGACATACAGCAGCATGTAACCTCTTTAATATCTACTAAATGCAACCGAGTTCTCAAGTTTCCATTGGAAAACTACAGTTAGAGAAGAGGATAAGGAAGCCATCCCCTCCCCCTCCTGCCACCTCCACAGAAGTTTTTACGAGATCGAAGACTGTGTTAAATTTTATTACGGCTATTTAGCTCTATTTCATTTCACACACAACACAGTCAAATTTCTCCTAGTATTAGACTAAAACAAACAAGACTCAATAACTCCCTTCCACAGAATTCCCCCCGCCCGAAAAAACACCGCCCGTATCAAGTCTCCCCAATGACGGTATTACAAGTTGAACCCTCTGTTGAGCTGAACAATTGCGGTGGAGACAGCAGCAGCAGCCACTGTTAGGGGCTACATGCACCAAGAAACCTGCCCCGCTAACACTTCCTCGGAGCTGCTCGGTCACAGGGAGATGGCCTCGGGGGAAAAGGCTTAGAAGAGTTTTTCTGGCAGCATTATAAAGATGTATAATAAACCGGTCATAGAAGCCATTACAACTTCAAGCTCCACAGCCACCTTACACTTTAAGGAAGGCAGAGCCCCAGGAATAATGCTGCCTTGGGAGGAAAGCTGAAGTGTCAAGCAGACAAATGACAGCTCAGCGAAACCTACCCCGTCTGGAAGCTGCTGGCTCCACAGACACCAGCTGGCACTAGACAGAGGAAAAATGACTTTTTGGTTAAATCTCGTTTTCAACGGATGGGCAGCCCGCCCGCCCGCACACAACCTGGAAAGAGACCTGGGTGTGTGTGAGAGAGAGGGAACTCAGACGGACCCGGGGCTGTTTTCAGCCACAGAGCCCCAAGCGCAGCCCAGGGCGAGAGATCACGACCCACGCTGCTTCCCGTCCAGGTGGACGGACAGTGTAGCCGGGTCACTCCTCTCCGTCCCGGCCGCTTCGTTGCCTATCCCCAGCGAAGGAGTGGGGTTACTCCTCAGAAAGTGCCCCCTCACCAAGACACCCACCGAGTCCAGCAGCGCCGGGGTCACCCCACGCTAAAAGACGCTACCGCCCCATAAGCGGGGAAGCGGGTCCACATGCTCCGCAAGGGCCCAGGTGCCCCTCACCTTGCTCCCTTGGTAGTTTTCCAGCGCCCGGAAGGCGGTCTCGGTCAGCTTGACGTGAAGTACAGTGACATTTTCCTGGTTGACTCTCCCGCAGGACACGCCATACCTACCCCCCTCCCGCAGCGCCGCCATCTTACACTCCCCCCCGGCCCGCCGCAGCCACCACTGCCACCGCCGGGGCCGCGCCGCCGCCGCCTGCTGCTGCTGCTGTTACTGCCCCCACCGCTACAGCAGCTACAGCCATCCTGCTGCTGACGTACTAGCCATCCCTGCCAGCCCCGAGCCCAGCTGCTGCCGTACCCGCCCACAAAGCACAACGCCCCGCCCACTCACCACTAAACCACGCCCACAAAGCCTGCCTGTGTGACCCTTCTCCGCTCGACCGCCCCGAAGCCCCGTCGCGACACGCCCACTCCCTCCGCTCAGCCACCCTTGCTGATTGGACAAACTCTCCGCCAAGGGGTGCGCGAGCTGGACTCACCAGTCAGTAAGGGGGGGAGAAGCGCAGGACTCTTATTGACGTCAGCAGGTACGGTATTTAATCATGTTTATGTCATTATTGACGCTCCGCATGACCGGGATTGTATCTCCCACGTGACCATTTTGCCCCTACCCCAGTCTACAGCCATGTCCCTGCCTCCACAGCTCTCCTGTCTTGCGTCTCTGATACTTTTTCTGCTTATAGCCCCTTCCCCCATATCGCCCCCTCTGGTGCCCTTCTCTGGGGGCCCCTTCTTTTACTCTCCCGCTTAGTGACCCCGTGGTAAGGGACTTCCTCTACCGAGCACGGGAGGATCGGGGAGTAGAACAGTTTTCGCCCGTCACCTGTTGCTCTGAAGCGTGGGAACAGCTATATCCAGGGCTTGAGTACTGAGACTGGTGTTGCCGCTGAACATGTGCGACGCCCTGTAATAATTACAAGCATTGGTGGGGATCCTTCAGTAGTATTTTGAAAATATGGTAACGGCCGTATAGCCTATCCTCTTCAGCCTCCGATGAGTCCTCCCCTGTCCCCTTTTCCTGGTTCCCGGGGAGGGGGCAATAAAATTTACTACAAAACCCAAGTGTTGGGTCTTACATTATTATTTTTATTTTATTATTATTTTATTTATGTATTAATAATAATCTGTGGGCAGGAGGGGTGGGATATACATTTTAAATAAATAAATTTAAAAAAAATCGTTCCCCTGCCCCTAGCTCCAGACACAGGCAGCACAGGTCATCTCTTCCCCCCTCCTCTGCAGAGTTAGGTCCTTCTCTAGTGACTCGATGGTTCCCAAAATGTGTAGACGTGGAGTACAGATTTTTCTCCCTTGGCTTCTAAAGCAGTGTAGGTCCCTCCAGTCTTGGGAAGGGGGGGGCAGTCAATAGGAAACCTTGGGAGAGGGGCTACAGTGGTGGGTGTGGAGAGTCAAGCTGGGGTGGAAGTGTTGTGCAGCACACCTGACCTGGGGTCTTAAGGGGTTTGGGCAAAGGGAACAGAGCAAGAGCATAGAGCAGGCACATCACACAGCAGGGATATACTTAAAGGAATTATAAGGAATTTCCATTGGAGACAATGGAGACAACACAAATGCCAAATGGAAATAATGGGGATCTTAATAGCCATTAGTGGGCAGTAAAGCAATATTAGTGGAGGTGCATCTCTAAAAGGAAGGGAGAGTAGAGAGGGGGTGTCATGTTAAAGAAGGGACGGAAGTGTGTGTGTGTGAGAGAAATAAAAAGGAACAAGAAAGACAAAGAGGGAGGCAAGAGGTGATGCTAGAAAGACACGGGACTGGTTGCGACTGCAGCAAAGAGGCCACCAGGAGCACCTAGAATGACTTGTGCCTGGTTAGAATGGCAAAGTATTGGGCACCAGGAGCAGCTGCAATGAGGGAGGGGCGGGCTTGACCCAATCCCTTGTCATTCCTCATTTCTCTATGAGATTCCTCCTTGTCATTCCAATAACATCCCTTTCGTGTAGCATAGCCAGTCAAAAATATATAAACTGAGCAAATCCAGGGCGGTATATAAAGAGGCAGGAAAGGGTGGGGTTAGATAAGACAAGGTGACTATTGGGGGTGGGATGGGGGTGGGGTGTGTTATTTGATAGAAGAGTGCCAGACAATAAAGCAAAGGTATAAAAGTAGGGCTGTTAAGGATGTTGAGAAGACTGACACAGGTGTGGGATAAAAAGGAACCAGCTAAAAAGAAAGGATCTGAGAATGTAGACTCTACATATGACAGAGTCTAAGAGTGGCAGAGAGGGAGACAGAGTTAGGAATAATAATATAGAATATTAAGGAAGTAGGTATATGACCAGGCAGGAAAAAGTGGGCTTAGATAAGATAAGGTGGCTGGTGGGGGGTAAATAGTGCCAGACATTAAAATCAGAGCTATAAAGACAGAGCCGTTAAGGGAGAGGGACATGGGAGAGGCAAAGGGGAACAGCTACGTGAAATGAAAACACATAAGAAAAGAACGGTGAACAAGTGACACAAGATAGAATCTAGATATGTTGGGGACTGTGAGAGTTAGAGAGGGAGATGGAGGTAGGGAAAAATCTAGTAAGGTATACAGCAATATAAACGGAATATGACAAAACTTGGTAATGAATGTTAAAAATGCAGAAAACTGTAATTTACAGATTTTTGTAGTGGCTGGAGACATTGTCACCTCGTGTTCTCATGTCTGGGGTCCCGCAGGGTTCTATCTTTTCCTCCCTCTTGTTCAACGTGTATATGAAGCTGCTGGACGAGATCATTCGGGGATTTGGATTGAGGATGACACCCGGCTACCTCTCTTTTCATCTGACCCAGGTCCTGCAGTTTCGATGCTTAGCCATTGTCCGACTGCTTTGGGGTACTGGATGAGGGTGAGTCGACTGAAGTTGAATCCTGACAAGACTAAGGTGATGATGGTTGGCTGGCCTTGTACTTGGGGATGTGGGGATTGGGATCCTCGTTATTGATGTGGTCCAGCCCTCTCCTCCCCCCGGTCACTCAGGTTTGCAGCCTTGGAGTGCTCCTGGATCCATCACTGCACCTGGAATGTCAGGTGGCAGCGGTAGCCATGAGTGCTTTTCACCAACTCCATCTGGTGAGAAGGCTGCGGCCTTTTGTTTCTGATTTGGATCTGGCAACAATCATCCATGCCTTTATTACTTCGAGGCTAGACTTCAATGTGCTCTATGTGGGGCTGCCCTTAAGACTGTTCAGAAGCTGCTGGTGGTGTAGAATCTGCACTGGTTGCCTGTTGTCTTCTGGGCACAATTCAAGGTGCTGGTTTTGACCTTTAAAAACCTAAACGGCTTGGTATCCACTTATCTGGCAGATCGCCTGGCCTACCATGTCCCATTACGGCCTTTGTGGGCAGCTGGGGATGCCTGTCTGGAGGTACAGGTTTTTAACCTGGTCTCCACAGCAAGGAGGGCGTTCTCAGCTACTGCTCCGCAGCTGTGGTACTCCCTCCACCGCCAGGCTCATTTATATCTGGGCTTCAACGCCTTTAGGAGGCAGTTCAAAACTGTTTTATTCATGAGGGTGTTTGGCAGTGGGGATTAAGGGAGGGGGTTCAAATTTTATGGATACTGGCTTTTGCCTCAATCCAAACATACATACACATAAATAAACATGGACAAAACTTTAAAATGTACAAAGGATTATGACATTTTAACAGAAATTAAAATCATGCCTAACCTCTTTTGACTTGCTGGTAAACACAGCTAACCTTAATAAAAAGGTCTCGTACTTCTGCTGCGTAATCCATATTCATTTTTCAATCCAGGAAAAGGTCCTGAGAAAAGACGGCAATGGAAATAAGAAGAACTGCCTAATATCATCATATAATGGGCATTCAAGCACATAATGTACAGTATTCTCCACCACCTTTGTACAATAAGGACAAACCCTCTCCTCCCTTGGGACTCCCACTCTACGGCCATCAATCATTGCTGACGGCATTTGCTCCAATCTTAGTCTGGTTAGAGCTACCTGTAATTTCAATTTGAGATCCAGAGACAAATATTCTCCAAACCTCCCCCCGCTTTCCAGTGAATATAAAGAGGGGGAATATGAGAAAAACGGACTGATGCCAAATCAGTTTGTAGAGCAACATCACGAATTCTACCAAACAGTTGAAGTTTATCATCTTGAGGAAAAAAATCTTTCATTTTCAGTCAAATAATATCCAAACCCTGTAAGTCTTAATGGTGTTAGTCATGAACGATAACCATGGTGATATGTTGGACTGAGATAACAAATTGTCTTCTATAAGACACATTTTCGGAAACTTCAGAGGCAAATAGGTCAGAATGTTAAACAAAAAATCTAACATCCTGATATTCTAGAACTAAGTGAGTCCATGCTTGTTTCCAGTCTAAGGAAAGGTGCAGGAAAAGATGGCGACACTCCAAGCAAGGATCGCAAACATTTGTTTTGTGACACCTCGATCTCATCCCCTGCAGCGTAACCCCAGACCTCCACGCCGTACATAAACTGGACATTAGTTTTCGCTAAATAAGCTCTCAATGTGGCTTGAATAGATCTCGTCCCAACCAAATGATGGAATTTCTGAATAGACCCTGCAGACTGATAGGCTTACATTTAAGGGTCCAAAGATGGAACTTCCACGATGAGGTGGCAGAAAAAGCCAGACTAAGATACTTAAAGTTGCAGACTATTTCTATTCTAGGCTGCCCCATCTACCACAAATGATGTTTCAAGCTCTTACCCCAGATTAATATCTTAGTCTTATCATAATTGATATTTAAATTATTGAGCGAACAAAGCCCCTCAAACTTATGCAGGGCTCTTTGAAAACCAACCGGAGTTCTAGATATAATTACAGTGTCATGGGTTCATGATATTCAAGATAAGAATCAAAGATGTCAATTTTTTCTCAGCATCTCGCCAATAATATCGTTCATAAAGAGGTTAAATAGTAACGGGGCCAGGATGCAACTGTGCCTCACTCCCCTTTGGGTAGACAATTTAGGAGTGAGCTCACCTCGTAATCCCCATCTGACCTGCACCCATGTATTACTATGATACTCCACCAATAGTTTTAGCAAAGGGGGATCAAGGCCCATACGTGACAAAAACTCGCTATCAACTGTATCAAAAACTGCCACCAAATCTACAAAAGTCACGTACAAAATGGCTTTCTTCATGGTAACATATTTATGTCTGAGAAACTGGAGTGTGAACAGATGATCGGAAGTTGAATAACCCAATCTAAAACCAGCCTGATGTTCATATAAGATGTCATTCTCTGCCACCCAATCTGTGAAACGACTGAGTAGGTGTCTTCCAAATATTTTTGTTGATATGTTTATTAAACGAATGGGTCAATATTACTCCAGTGTATCCCTTGGACCTCTCTTAAAGATGGGTACAATAATGCTTCCCTTTCAACTATCAGGTATAATACAAGAGTCTATTATGGAATTAAACCAAATTACCAAAATCGGTATCCACCACTCAACATCCAGTAAATAGAGTTCAACTTGGACTGCATCTGGACCAGGGGCCTTGCCTCTCCTCTGAAACTTGTGGAGGGCTAAGACTACCTCCCCTGTTACCCTATAAGATATTGTGATCTCAACTGTTGAATAACCCGGCTTGTCTCAACTTGCACCTTTCTCCTGGGGAGCAAACTGCGATGCGAAATACCCATTTGTCTGGAGAGATATTAACGTAAAGATTAACCAGATAACAACCCAAGCCTGAATTCACCAACTGTTTAGGGTCTTTAGCAGTAATAGCCCAATTCAACCTTTCCCACTGTAAGGAAGCATAGTATTGTTTCTTATCCTGAAGGAGTACTTTATATTCCTTTCATGATTCCTTGAAAGTAACAACATCTATCATGTCCCCTTGATTTTTTAATTTTCTTATTCAAGAACTTTTTCTTTTCAACACATTCACTAACCAAGGTGCCCCTCAAGCTATCTTGGGACTCTTCTTCTGGGGTCCCAATATAACAGTTAAGAGGGGCTGCAGAAGATTAAATATTGATTGGCACGGGTGAAAAACATCCTGGACTTGAGAGGCCTCCAATAACCTTTGTCTTACACTAATAACCTCCTGTGACTGTAAAACATTAGTAAAACTAATGGCTAGGGAATTGTTGCACATCAGCCTCTTATTAACTATAACCGGTACAAAAGCATCACCTAGAGTAAGGGATGTACTCCTTCGCGATCGGATGGTTCTGCTATCCACATAACCCATGTTGCTATCCCAGTGTTTGGAGGCTGTGGCGGAATGGATGTGGCAGAGCAGACTGAAGCTCAACCCCGATAAGACGGAGGTGATGTTGGTGGGGAGAGCGAGGGAGGTAGTGGCCCCCC
>QEPC01005900.1:1269431-1280556 GCA_003113815.1 Sphenodon punctatus
GTGGGGATAGTCAAAGAGAAAGGTAAATTCCCTCTTGAAGGCGGCAAAGTCCCTAATCAAGGGGTCCTGACTTATAAGCAGAGGGGTAGCCCAGGATAATTCTAATCCCTCTACGTGCCCTATGACAAAGGCCACTTTAGCCTGGTCTGAAACATATGTCCGGGGTTGTACAGAAAATGCAAGCTCACAAAGAGCCATAAAACCTTGAAACATTTTCCTATCCCCATTAAACTTTGCTATCTTGGGGCCTTCAGGCTCTCGGGGATATAACCCCCGCGGGCGCTCTTGTAGGTCTCGCACGTCCATAGCTAAGGACTGCAATCCCCGAACCAGATCTCCTGGTCCCATATCCATGGGGTTGGCAGTGAGGGAAAAAGGCCCTACAATTGGCCCTTGGGCTCCTTCTTCCCCCCGAGACGGATCTTGGGTCCCGGTTGGGGGAGCACCGCCCTCTGCCCCAAGGGGCCCAATTCCCCCTACCGCCCCGTACTCCATACCCCCTAACTCGTGAATGAAGGGGGGAAAAATGGATCAGGTCCACTGGGTGCTGGTGATACTGTTAGAGGCAGGGACAAAAGGGGGTAGGCAAGGCTTGCACTCGCACTCCCCAGTTGCAAGGGTACCTGTGGTTCAAGAGGGTCCCTCAGGGTCTTACAGTGGCTAAGGGAGCAGACTGCTAGAGCAGGTCCCAGCCGAAGATCATCATAGGGACTAGTGAACTGCACGGTGCCCACTCTATATAATGCCCCCACGCACGCAGGTTCCAGGAAGGGGGGTGTAATCAGTGGTGGTTCAGGGACAGGGGGCCCGGGACCCAGAACACCAAAAGGAGGGGCTAGGACACTCACTCGGGCATGGGGGAAACACGGAGAATTCGGGAAGGGAATGCTCACTCGTATGCCAGTCACACGTCCTATCACTCACCCGATCACTCACTCGTCAGTTGCTCCAACCACTCGCTCAATATCTCTCTCTCTCTCTCTCTCTCTCTCCAATCCTCGTCACTTAGCTCAAGGGGCCAGTCTCACGGAGCACGTCCGATCACCAGCACCCCTGATTGCCTCTGAGGACCTTAAGTAGTGCCATTCTGGAGCCCCGCCCGGAGGCGCCCGGAGCACCGCAACCCCACTTCCGGCCTTTTCCTGCACCTGTGCTGGGAGTCCTGGGTTGCCTGGCGACCCTGGGATGCCGCACGTGTCCACCAGGTCAGGTGATCCTGACGTGGCCAGAGGCACACTTGGGGGCGGAGCCGAACGGCGATGTCGGGGGGGGGAGGCCCTGCCCGCGCCCTCGGCCCCACGCTCTCCCTCGATCCCAACCCCGAGTCCTGACAGGGGGAGATAAACATTTATAAATATCCACAAAGAGGCTTGGGAGATACTAAATTGTAAGTTTTAAATATAATACAGTATGCACCACTTACATGATTTTTGCTGGAAAGCCAAGAGAAGGTAATTGGCATAATATCGATTTGAAACATCTTTACGTACAGTCTTACCCCACGTCGGTCACTGTTGTCATACAATGCAGTGCATCGTATGCCCAGTCGCTACCAGATGTTCACCCCACTGTATGGTGGGGCAGGCAGCTGGCTGCTATGCCCTGTGTCCTTGGAAAAAGGCCGAGGACACAGGGCGTAGCAGCCTTATCCAAAGTGGAGTAAGACTGCCCAATGCGCGGCACTGTACCGCCGCTTGTGGAACTGGTCCTTGTCTGCCCTGCTATGGGGCTTTGAGCGATGGGTGCTATCTCCATTCCTGCTTGGTCATGTCATGGCTGGGGGTGGAATGGGGCGTGCTGGGTGAGGTTGGGTGGGGCAGTGCTAGCCGCCTGCTTGTGTGGCTAGCACTTCAGCCTGCCCAGGGTGTGGTGGGTGGTCCGACAACATCATGCTGACCAGCTTTCTTGCGGCCATCTGCCCTGCTCCCTGTACTGGCCCTGAAGTGAGGTGGCAGCGATTGCGTGGTGATTGGGCTTGCTGCAGCTTGTGTGGCTACACCCTCTAATTCCTTCAGTTGTCTCCACCATTAAGTAAAATCCTGTACTTTGTCTCTTAAAAATAGGCATTTGGATATAACAGTCTCTCAGAACTTATTAATTATAATATAAGTAAAAGTGAGAGGATTATCTTACTCAGCATCAAGTGTCTTTTTAAAAAGATGTCCTATAGCTTGGAGACATTTTCACTCCCTTTTGATATGGGGAGGTTGCTAAGGCAACCAAATTTGGATTTAAGAAGTAGAAAAAACCAATCAGTAACTTTTTTAGAATATAAACTGTAGACTTTTCCTGAGTAAATTGTGTTAAAATGTAATCATGTCAAGATGACAATTTAACTTTCTGGAATAAAATCTTACCGTGATTAGCAATATTTCCACCCCCCTCTCCACCCCAGAGAAATGCATTTTTGTAGCTCATGGATTAAATTATTTCTGGGAAAGATTTAAACTGTGGGGACACTGAATTTAGCAAGTTGGAATTAAGTTATAATGAAGTAAATAAAAAACTGAAATATTTTAAATGTAAAACCTATTAATGTATTGCTAATGTATTCATTTTAGCAGTGCTGAACAAGATGGACTAGCTTGAAGAATGGCTTCTGGTGTTTTATAACCTCTTGTCTGTAAACGTTGTGGCACAAGGACCTAAAACCAGTTCCAATGCAATCCTGAGTTTTGTAGCAGCCTTAGCACTGGTTCAGGTCCCATTCTCTTCAGTGGGACTCATGCTAGCTCTAGCTTAGGGTTGCCAGATATGCAACTTTTACTCACCACTTATGAAAATACATGTTGCAGGGTGGTAGTGGCACCAATGCAGCCCTGCAAAATGCATTTTTCATAAGTGTCAGGTAACATTTGCATATCTTGCAACCCTACTCTAGCCTATTCTAGCACCAAACAGTTAGTGACTTGCATCCTTAGACTTAAAATATGTGCGTTAGTCAGTGGAAGCAGAGTATTTGACTGCAGTTTTATAAAACTATAGCAAAACAAGAGGTCTGAGGATTGCAAATTAACAAATAACTGTTTCTTGTGTTTGGGCGGGGATTAAAGTTTATTAATCTAGTAGTTGATATTGCAAGGTGCTGAGCACCGTACCCTGATTCTGCAACGCACTTAACTATGTGCTTAACTTCAAGCATGCAAGTAGTCTTATTCCACTCACTTTAACTTTAGGCCTGATCTCAATAGCACTTTAGATGCATGTATAAAACTCCTTACAAATAAGTATGCAATTTAGGTCTTAATAATTCATTTAAATAGGAGTACTTATGTGCCTAAAATAAGCATGTGTTTAGGTGCTTTTGATAAATGTTAAAAAGAATAACTTATTTCACTTCTGTCTATTTAGCTGTGCATCAGCATTCTGATACTGCATTTTATTTGTTACGTTAAGCCATTTTAAAAAAAAAGTGCATTCATACAGACTTGTTGCATTCTCGTGACAACAACTTTGTCAAAATTTTAGGCACCAATCTTCTAAACACCACTCCAGCACAAACGCTTAATGTCTCATTTTCTTTTTGTGGTAAGTGTGCCTTACAAACTTGTGCTATGCCACAGAATCATTAAACCAATTAGAGGGATTCCACGCCCCCCACCCCCCAAAACTATAATTTCTTTGAGTCTGGTAGCCTTTAATTTAGAACATAGCAATGCATTTGGGTTTCTCTTCCTTTCCTGCACTATTCTTAAAAATAAAATTGTCCCACATATTTGGATACAGTACCTTAAAAATAGGGATATGTTGCATTGTATTTTGTATATAAAAATAATTCCCTCTTGCTGTTATAGTAATAATGTTTGTTTACTCTATTTACTTGAAATAGTTATAGGCATCACTCAGACCCTTTTCACAGCGACACTCTAACACTGATAAAATGGGTGTTACATTTTATTATACATGTTTCAGGGCACCCATAGAGCACACCTGCAGCCCTACAACATGTATAATAAAATGTAACACCCATTTTATCAGTGTTAGAGTGTCGCTGTGAAAAGGGCCTCAGATTCCAACAGTTGTCAAAATACCACAGTCACTATAATTTTTTACTAACTACAACACTGCCATTGTTTACGCTGTGAAGCAACTGGTTTAACAAGTAAAATGCACTATCATGGAAGGCTGATGTGTAGCTAATTGTGCAGAAATAAAGTAAAATGAACTATTATTTTTATTATTAAAAGCACCTAAACACAGACTTAATTTAAGCACATGAGAACTCCCATTGAAATTAATTATTAACCCTCCTTCATCGTGGGTCTTTATAACCCCAAAGGCAACTAAAACAAATCATAACACTTTTTTGGCAAGCCTGAACCACTCCTCCCGCCATGTATTCCTCAAGAACGGTGAGGTCAACTGTCCTGTGTTGTTTCATGTTCCTCCTCTCTCCCCATTTTTTTAAAATAAGGAGGGGGGGGGGGGAACAGCCTATTTGTGGCCTTCATTGACTTCTCACGAGCTTTTGACTCGGTTAACAGATTTAAACTATCGTCAAAGCTAGTGCAGATGGGCATCAACCAACACCTGTTGGAACTGCTGATTGAGCTCCATCGAAATTCTAGAGCAGTGGTAAGGCTGGGCAATACAGGCAGAGTACCCAGATATAGTCAATAAAGACAAAGTAGTACAGTGATATCTTTTATTGGACCAACTCCAGTTGGTGGAGGTATGCAAGCTTTCAGACCTCACAGGGTCCTTCGTCTGGCAAGTCTGGAGCTAGAACTGGAGAGGATCCTGTGAGGTCTGAAAGCTTGCATACTTCCACCATCTGGAGTTGGTCCAATAAAAGATACCCCTATACTACTTTGTCTCTATTGTCTATAAATAGCTTCAGAAATGAAATTAAAGATGTCAGCTAATGGGTACTTGCTATGCTGTACAAGTTAAATTAATAAATTTGCCTTTATCTTCCCAACTTGGCATGCAAATATTTGTTGTTCATGTGAGTAGCTTCATTAATTCTGAACTGGCTTTCTAATCGGGGATATGTGTGAACACTCAATGCTGAGGTTGGGAGGCAATGAAGCCTCGCTCTCAGGTGTGTGTGTGTGCGCGTGTAGCAGAAAGGGATGGCATTCTGGTTGTTGACATCTTTCTGAGTGCTATAGAGAGGCCTGCTTCAGTGATGTTCTGAAATATAATATAGAAGGGGCTTCACACATAAACATCAAGCTATTAGGCACTTGATTAAGCTAGTTATGCATTTTATGTTTCTAGGGCATCCATGGAATGAGTCTCACAGCTGTACTCGGATAGTGTAGATCCCTGAGGAACCTTGCTGGCTTCTCTCTAAGTCACTTATTACCATCAAAACCATTAATGATTTTGCTCAGAATTTCATTAATTTAGTAGCTAATCCAGTTAAGTTCTTGGTGTTAGCTAGGGACCTGTATCTCTGTCCTTCGACCAAAGTGTTCTTTGGCAATCTGACAGGGCCAGTTGGATCTCATTGGAGTCAGGCTGCACGCTTCTACTTACACTAAGGTAGGATTCACTGTACCTAAACCATCCCTAACAAATGTTTATCCAGACTCTTCTTAAAAACCTCCAACAAAAGAGATTGCACAATTTCCCTCAGCAACTTGTTCCATTGCCCAACTGTTCTTATAGTTAGTGAACTCTTCCTAATATTTAACTTGAATCTGCTTTGAGCTACTTAAATTCATCACCACTTGTTCTTCCTTCAGTAGCAAATTGTTCTCTTTCTTTCTTTAAAAACAAAGCCTTTACTATGTCCCTGTCAGATACCTGGATTATGAACAGTCTTTGCAGAATCAGGACTTTAGAAGCCAGGTGACAAGCTGAAGGGACAAACCAGGGAATAGCATGAGGATGTAAGATGGAGAATCAAAGTCAAGAGTCAGTGCAGTCATGGAGCCAAACCAAAAGGGCAGTCCAGAATGCAAAGTCCGAGTCACAAGGCAATGAAATAAGGAGGTCGATCTGAAAAGGGCCAGAAGAAGGGCTGGGCAAGAGCTGGAACAGGTGGGCTGAGACGCTGGTGGAGCAGGAGCAGGGCAGCGTGGCTGGCGTGTCCAAGTAGCTTTCATATTGAACAAACACCCTCTTGTGTCTACTGAGGACTTATATAGCTGGAGAGGGACAGCCCACGCTGGCAGTGGTGAAGAAGACATTAGTTGCCTCTAGCCAGAGGCTTCAGAGGTGCAGTGTGCAGGGGTGGGGAAAACCCAATGGTCAGGAGGCAGGAATAGTTCTGTGGTTAGAGCACCACCTTGAGATCTAGAGAGCCTGGGTTCAATCCCCATTCCTGCATGTTTTCCTTCATTTTTTCTCTCAACTAATTCTGAAATATTTCTAGGTGCAATCCTGAAAGCCACTTTAAAAGGGCTGCCAGTTAAGTGGTCATTGTTAGACATCAAAACTCATGTCCTGTGGGTGCTATTAGATTTAACAATAACCACCCATGGGTTATTGTTGCATCTGAAAACTGCCCCAGTTTTGTAGTGTTGTCGCTATGACCTACCCCTACAGGAGAGCCACTCGGCTCATCACAGGCCCAGGGTATGGGCAAAGTAGTTTTGTGTAGCTGGCGTGAGATCTAAGCAGGACTTCATACCAGCTACATGGAACTACCCCAGGAGCATCAGAGAGCTTAATAGGTGCTTTCAGGAAAGGTCTTTAAAATTTAATTGTAAATGGTAACTAACACATAGAGATAGGTATTTCAGCCCTTGTCAGTCTTCTATATAATTTACAGTAGGGCATAATGGCAGAAATCCATTATAGAGAGATTTGAAGGACAGAGTGTAAATTGTGAGACAGGTCTGAGTGACTATACCTGAATATCAGAATTATAATTTTAAAATTTGTTTAACCCTAGGCCGATAGGTGAGGTCTAACTGACCCAGGAGGGGTACAAAAGAGTTCTTAAAACTTTTAAAAGCAAACTTCTACCACTCCATACTCCATGACTTCGTCAACCATAATGGGCTCAATTGCCCTGTGGTGTTTCAGTCCCCCACCTTGTAATTTTTTTTATTTAAGGTTTTTATTCTGACGCTGCTGGGGGTTAGTTTGACCCCAATTGAAGTGCATGGGAAACTGAAAGTACTATGTTCCTAGGGGTGCTGGGGGTAATATAGATACCCCCCAAATGCTGTTAAAAGTAAATAAATGTTTATTATTTCTTTAAATGTTTAAACCAGAACCTGTCCTTTCCTTCTTTTCTCACAAATGGAAATAGAAAGAAATATAGCATTGTGTCTGTTTTTGTTAATGACATTTTTGTGTGTACAAAAATATCACTGCAAACCCTTTTGGGGGTCTATTATACCCGAAGCTAAAGAACCACTTTATAAACATAAATTGAGTTGTATATTTTTTGCAGTTATAACCTTACTCGTGTGAACCTTCAACACTGTTTTTTCATCATAACTGTTTGCAGAATTCATTTTGAAAAGTACTTACCAATCAGCCATATGGGGTCGTTTGGACCCCTCCATTTACTTGCTAAGTGACCCTTTTGGTCAGTAAGGGTTAACATTAAAACCTGTTTGCAGTAAGGTGGTTATCTAAAGGCTGATCATGACACTTCATCGAGCCATCTCCAAGGAATACAGAGCGTGCTAATGACTCCTCCATTTACTTGCTAAGTGACCTTTTTGTCAGTAAGAGTCAACATTAACATTAAATTGACCTTTTTGCTATTTAAAGGTTGCTGTCTAAAGGCAGATATCAGACTTTTATTTATTTATTTATGTATTTATTTATTTAATGATTTCTACCCTGTCCCATCCATCCTCACGGCAGCTCGGGATAGCTTACGTAATTTAAAACAAACAAAAATGTACAAAAAGGGGTGGTTTACAAATGCAATAAATACAATAAAAAGAGATAAGACCCGCTGACTAAAAATCACACCCTCTATCCCTTTACCCACCTCCCCCAAAGGCCTGAATGAACAGCCAAGTCGTACAGGCCTGGGGGAAGGCCAACAAGCTGGGAGCCAGGCAAGCCTCCTCTGGGAGGGAGTTCCACAGCCGTGGTGCGACCACCAAGAATGCCCTCTCCATCGTGGCCCCCGGTTTACCCGGGGGACCTCCAAGAAGGCACCCCGACCGATTGTAGAGATCGTTCTAGGGCCTGGGGAGTGAGGCAGTCTCTCGGGTAGGAGGGGCCCAGGCCGTGTAGGTCAACACCAGCACTTTGAATCGGGCCTGGAACGCTATAGGCAGCCAGTGCAGAGCTTGGAGCACTGGTGTAATGTGCTCCCTACTTCATGGAGCCATCTCAGAGGACAAAGATAATTAGATAGAATCACTAATTGCTTGGTAAACACTTGGCAGCCCAGTGGAAAACTCAGCTGCTATTCCTGTATAGTTGCTAGTGTTCACATTGTGGCCATCGTGGGGTATTACTGACCCCTGCTGCATTTTGTTTTATTCTTATTCCTGTTCTCCCCCTCCCCGCCCACCAATCTTGATACAGTGTGAATATTTTTTCTAGACAGCTGTTGTCCATTTCAAATTAACCTCCCTGGGTTTTTTATTTATGACTTAATTGGGGTCTGTTTGACCCGCACACTGGATTAGTACAGTGGGCATGTCCAACTTGCTAGGGTTAAATAGACAGCACTGGTAGCTTTTAGATGTAAGCAACTTAAAATGTTTACTTTTAAAAACAAACAATAAAAACTTGCATCTCCAACAATTTTGTGAGACAAAAAAACAAGGCCATTTCAAAAATATCATTTGATTGTTCAGCCTATGAAAGGGGATGTTGTCCTTCCTTCTGATACAAGTGTCCAATTATGATAGCATAATTGAGTTGAGATGGAAACAGATGTCTGGGACCTTATAGGTTCATTTCTCAGGTGAAATAAGTGGTGCAGTCGTTGGTTTTGTTCTAACCTGCAGGTATCATCTGCCTGTGAAGTTTCTACAGGAAGGCATGCAGAGAGGCATTCTCAGTGGCTACCCCATAATTATGAACTAAGCTTGAGCCTGCTCATCTTCTGTAAACAATGTAAGACCTTCTATTTGGCCAGGAATTTGGTAGGAAGGTATAGGGTTGGGTAGGATTGGGTGGGGATGTGGGAGAGTTAAGGGAATTTTTTAGATGTTTTTATTGATTGTGAACCCTCCTGAGCCATAATGGGAAGGGGGCCCGGTGGCAGTGGCAGAGTGATGCCACAAGATGGTGCATGCCATATAATTAGAATGTGTTAAAATGGCCAGCCCAGGAAGTGGCTAAGTTGGGGGCGTGGCCTGGAGTATAAAGGGAGGCCAGCCCAGGAAGAAGGGGGTAGTCTGCTTTTGATTGTTATGGAGGATGCATCTTCTGGAGAGGTTGCTTGGGAAGTTCTTGACCTGGATACCTTGAAGGGAGGAGGTCTGGACCTGAGAGCCTGGATGTGAGTTGGCGATAGCTAACCTGGGACTGTGTGTGTGGCTAGGCTCTATTGTTTGGACTGTGGACTGACCAGAGGCTTGGTGCCTGGCCTGGGACTAAGGGGTGGAAATAAACTGTTTTTGAACTGAAACTTTGAGTGACAACCTCTGTGGGCCTGGATCCTGCAACACTCGCCCACTAGTAAATAGGGTCCAGCTCCAGTGGCATATACAACTGATTACATAAATAATTTTAACTAGTTTTATTTCCATAGATACAACAGCACTGGAACAGAGATGGTTAACACTGTGTTAGAGACCAGGGGAGAGAGAATTCTCCTGCTGTTTTCCTAAATTCCTCTCTGCAGAGCATGCATTACTAACAAACAACAATCTAAGGTGGTTTCTCCAAGCCATAACTCTTGCTTGCACACTACAAACTTGAAAAAATATGTGTAACAGTGGAGCAGTTCTTCCATAGGGCAGTGTCCTGCCTGGCTTCCCAGCTCCCTACTGCTGCTGCTGCTTCCCTCATTGCTGTAATGAGAGCCAGCGTATGCGCAGAATGCTGATCTGTGCCTCTGCCTTCTGTACGCTTGCAGGCTCACGTTAATGACAATTGACAGTGCATGGGGAGCTGTTGTTGCCTATGCAGGTGGAGGATCAACAGCAGAACCGCCACTGCCATGTCCATGCAGTAGAGTCATGGGGAGGGGCTGGAGGTGGGGGCTGAGGGACTCTGTGTAGTCCCCTGTGGTGCCCCAGGGGCCCCACGGGTGCTAGAACCAGTGTTCCCAGCCAACAAGAGTAAAAGACTTCAACGAGGAGAGAGCTGGAAAACCTGCCTCCCTCCTTCCCCCAAGAAGCCAGAGCTGCATGGAGGAGTGACCGGAGCTGGGACTAGTGACTATTTGGTCTCCTCTGCCATTGCCCCCTGCCTCTGACCTCTTGACCCCCTCTTCTTTCCTCCCTGTCCCTATTTGGACCTCTTCCCCCCCCCTTTTGCTTTTGCTCTTCCCTTGTTTGGCCCTGTCCTGCCTCCATTTGGCCTCTTCCCCTGCCTCCCTCTTGCTCCCCTCATTTGACTGCCTCCTTCCTCTTGTTGGCACCCTCTTTCCCTAACCCCTCCGGTTTTCTCCCCTTGTTTGGCCCACTCTGCCTCATTTGCCCCCCCTCTCATTCTGGCCCTTCCATGTGCCCCTGTTTGGCCCCCTCATCCCCTCTGTCCATTTCCCTGCCTCCATCTGGTCCTCTTTCCCCCTCTGCCTCCTCCTGTCCCTTCCTTTCTTTGTCCTTGTTTGGTCCCTTCTCTTCCTCTCCCTTTGCCTCCTCTCCCTTCCTTTTTGTTTAAACCTCTTTCCCTCTGCCTCCTCCCTCTTCCCTGCTGCTTACTTCAGTTTGGCTTCCTCTTCCCTGTTCCCTTCCTTGTCCTGTTTGTGCCCCCCTCCCTTCCCTTTTGGCGCTGGGGGTGCTTAATTATTATTATTATTATTAACAAACATTTATATAGCACCAGCAGTGTACCTGGCACTTTACAAAGTAATAAAATAGACACGGTCCCTGCACCTAGGGCTTACAATCTGAGAGATAGGAGCTGGGGGAGAGACTTAGGAAGGGGAACAGAGGGAGAGATAAGGGGTCTAACATTCATGAAGATGCAAGGTCTCAAGTGCACGTACTTGGCTTGGTTACGATGAGAATGACAGCAGGCAGGTCCATGTTGCAAGGATAAGGGTAGACCGATCATAGGTATAGGAATAGTGGCTCAG
>QEPC01005900.1:1305623-1323982 GCA_003113815.1 Sphenodon punctatus
GATAGGGGCAGGAAGCGCCGCGCTGAGGGACTAAGGGGGTGGGGTCACCTCACGCTGGAGCACATTCCTGGCTCTGCCCACTATAGCCTCGGAGCGGCGTTAGGCTCAGCAGCGGGGGAGGAGGCCCCGCCCTGAGTACAATAGCCCACAGCTGGGCATCGCTATATAAGAAGCCAGCGGGGGGCTGACTCCCCCGCCGGTAATCATTTATGAGAGACTGGCCCCCTTGAGCCTTGGAGACACTGTCTTTGTACCTGTGGGTATCTGGAGAGATTGATCTTGGTGTCCGCCCCCCCCCCTCGTGTTGAGAGTGAGATTGGAGTGTGAGTATAGTCCTGTGTTGTCCTGTTTGTTCCCTGGATACAAAGATCTTGTTTCCCTGTGGTGTGGGTTACCTGTTCCTTGATCCTTATGCCCCCGATTCCTTCCCCCCAGCTACCCTTACTACTAAGACCCTTGTGAACTAGTCCTGTCCTCCACGTTCCCTATTTCCCTGTGACCCTTCCCCTTGGGCCTTCTTCCCTTCCCCTACGGCCCTCCACACTGATTTGCACGGTGTCCTGGGCCTCAAGTATTTCCCCGAGTGCGTGGCTTCCCTATCTGTTCGTGAGTCTTGGTTCTTTGAGGCAAAAGGCTACGTCTTGCTTCGTTCGATAAGGGTTGCCTTCTAGCACTGTGGAAAAGCCCACCCTACACCCTGAGGGACCCTAGCTTTACCGAGCTAGGGACCAGCATAGACCGTAGCTGCCTCTGTCTGTTTATATCTGTGTTCTGTCTGGGTGTCGTTAGGGGTGTGGGTTCCCCTCTTCCCTGCCTGTCCCTTGCTCCTTCCCCATCCCCCGTGACAGAATTACCAGCATCCCCCCCTCTGGGCCTTTGGGACATTATGACATCCGAGACCCAGGTACAGGAATTGATGCATACCGTTCAGTCCCTTGCCATGGAGGTCAAGAACCTCAAAGAGGAGAATAAGGAACTAAGGGCCCGATGTCAGGCCTTGCGGGAAGCCAGGGAATATCCTCCTTTAGTTCTTATGGATGAGGAGGAGGGCGCTCCAAAGGGAGCGGAGGGAGGCCTCCTTCACCAATGGTCCCCGCTCCCTGGGAACCCAAGGCCCCTCGCCCAGATAAGTTTTACGGTGACCGACGGGCTTGCCAGGGCTTTCTGGCACTTCGTAATCTTACATTTCAAACACAACCCCTCACTTATAAGTCTGACCAATCAAAAGTGGTGTATATAGTGGGACTATTAGGTGGAGTAGCCTTAGACTGGGCCACCCCCTTCCTAGCTGTGGACGATGATTTACTTCGAAACTATAAGTATTTTCTAAAACAGTTTCGGTTCCTGTTTGACTATCCCCATAGAGTAAAGTATGCAGAGCAAGCTATACTCCACCTACTTCAAGGGAAAACCCCTTTACTTGACTATATTACCCATTTTAGAAAACTAGCTTTTGACCTTAACTGGAATGACTCGGCTTTTCGGGCATTATTTCGACGGGGGCTTAATGAGGAAATTAAAGATCAGGTTGCTTGTGCTCCCACTACTCCTGGTACTTTGGAGGAAATGGTTACCTTGTCCCTACAAATAGATGAAAGACTTACCAAACGTAAAAGAGAGAGAAAACGTGATTCATTTAGGGGAATGGGATGGGGGACTCCCCAGGTTCCGGTTATTCCCTCCCCACCACCAGGGGGACAGGACACCCCTGAACCCATGCAGATAGGATTAGCACGGGGGCCTCTTAGCATGGAAGAAAGGGGAAAACGCTGTTCCCTTTGTCTTTGCTTTTATTGTGCCAAAGCAGGACATTTTTCAAGGGAGTGTCCCTCTCGCCCTCCTCGCCTCCCGGAGTCGGGAAACTCCGGGGGCCGGGGGAGTGGGGGGACCTCCCGGTGACTGACTGTATTTCCCTCCTTGAGTCCAAACATGACCCTACCTCCCTCTCCCAATTGTATGTTCCCTTAACCCTTCAATGGGATGTTCGTAGGTCTCTAATAGTGAGAGCTTTGGTGGATACAGGCGCATCAGGGAATTTTATGGATGTTAAATTTGCTGCTCGATACAGGATTCCCCACCAGACTTGTCCCTCAATTGAGGTGGTCCACACTATTGATGGGTCCCCCCTCCGCTCAGGTCCCCTCCGACAGTGTTCCATTTCTCTCCAATGTACTATTGGAACCCATATGGAAGTTCTCCAATTTGATTTGATCTCTTCCCCCTTGTTTTCAGTAGTGTTAAGATTACCTTGGTTGAGGAGCCATAATCCCTCCATTAATTGGACTATGAAAACCCTTTCCTTCTCCTCCTCGTATTGCCACTCTCACCACATACCTTCCCCGTTGATGAAGGTTTCCGCTCCTGTCACATCCATTCCTGTTCCCAATACCCATATCTCTTCCCAATATTGTGATTTAGAAACAGTATTTAGCAAACAGGAAGCTTCAGAACTCCCCCCTCATAGACCCTATGATTGTCCCATTGATCTTATGGTAGGTAAAGAACCCCCATATGGACGTATCTATAATCTCTCTCCAGGAGAGACTGAAGCCTTACGTACATATATTAAAGAGAATTTGGCTAAGGGTTTCATCTGTCATTCTACTTCTCCCGCTGGTGCCCCCTCTTTTTTGTACCCAAGAAGGAGGGGGACCTCCAGCCATGTATAGACTACCGAGGTCTCAATCAAATTACCATTAAGAACCGCTATCCCTTCCCTCTTATATCCGAACTATTGGGTAAGCTTCAGGGCGCTATCTTTTTCACTAAGCTGGACTTGAGGGGTGCCTATAATCTGGTTCGGATCCGTGAGGGGGATGAATGGAAAACAGCTTTTCGTACTTGTTTTGGTCATTTTGAGGACCGAGTCATGCTATATGGACTGGTTAATGCTCCCGCCACTTTCCAGCATTTTATTAACGACATATTTAGGGACCTATTAGATTTATACGTAACAGCATATCTCGACGATATCCTCATCTTCTCCTCTACTTTTGAGGAACATATACAGCATGTACGAACGCCTCCAACAACACAGATTGTACTGTAAATTGGAGAAATGTATTTTTCATGCCTCGTCTGTCCCCTTTTTAGGATTCATCATCTCCGCACAAGGGGTGCATATGGACCCAGGGAATCTTGAAGCAATAAACCTGTGGCCTGCTCCCTCAACGATAAAAGCTCTACAATGCTTTCTAGGAAGCATAAACTATTATCACCAGTATATCCCTTACTATGCGGATAAAACAAAACCCCTTACCCTGTTATTGAAAAAGGGGGTTCGTTTCGAATGGGGACCTCCACAACAGGAGGCATTCACCTTTCTCAAACAAGCGTTTGTCTGCCCCCGTATTACGACACCCTAATATTTCTTTACCTTTTATAGTTGAAGCAGATTCTTTGGATGTCGCCCTAGGAGCAGTCTTAACTCAACCCCATGGCCCCTCCAGACAACGTCTCCCCTGCGCCTTTTACTCGCGGCAATTAACTGCAGCAGAATGGAATTATCCAATTTTGGACAAAGAGTTATTGGCAATAAAGGTTGCCTTCGAAACGTGGAGACACTTTTTAGAAGGTGGGCCTCACCCGGTATTGGTTTATACCGACCGCAAGAACCTTGCTTACTTGTAAACAGCGCGCATTAACAATCCAAGGCACGCCCGATGGGCGTTATTCTTTGCGCGGTTCTCTTTTTCAATTCAATATAGACCAGGATCGCAAACCACCATGGCTGATGCACTATCGAGGTACCATTCACCAGGGGACAAGAAACATGAACCTCAAGGATCTATATTTCCTCCTCAAACTTCCGCTGCAACCACTGTCGCTGCTGTCCTTGCAACCCTCCCTTCCTTTAAGCAACTTCAAATGGTGAGTCTAAAGGAAAAACCTTTACCGAACTGCCAGTGACGGGCAGGAGTCTTTTACCATAAAGGTAAAATGATGATTCCCCCCAAACTTAGGCCTCAGGTGATGTGGGCCCACCACGACTCTCCCCTCGTGTGACATCCTGGGTTCCAACGCACTCTGGCGCTCCTTTGTAGATCCTTTTGGTGGCCTTCCCAGTATAAAGATGTTAAGGCATACATCCAAGGATGTTCGGTCTGTGCCCGAACAAACCCCCCCCGAACCTTACCAGTGGGTCTGCTACAATTAATAAAGTGCCTGAACTCCCCATGGCAAAAGATAGCTATTGATTTTTATCGTGGGCCTCCCGAGAACGGAGGGCTATGACTCCATATTAGTGGTCATTGATTACTTCTCAAAGATGGGACATTTTATTCCTTGTAAAGGTTTACCCTCCTCCCCCACAACAGCGCGACTTCTTCTTCGAGAGGTGTTTCGACTGCATGGAATACCCCAGGAAATCATCTCGGATAGAGGTCCTCAGTTTATGTCGTGGTTCTGGAAAGCTTTGTTCACCCTTCTACGTGTAAAGCTCCGACCTACTACTGCCTACCACCCACAAGCGAATGGACAAGTGGAACGGGTGAATCAACACATCAAACACTATCTGCATTGTTTCTGTACCTACTTACAAGAAGATTGGGTTGACCAGTTACCCATACGCGAATTCGGCGAGAATAACAACCCTAATTCGTCATTGGGAACTTTCCCATTCGATATTAATTATGGTTTTCACCCCCTCTCTGTTTTCCAGAGACACCCCTCTCTTCAGTACCCGCTGCGGGATCCATGGTGAACAAGATACACAAAGCCCAACGCGCTGCACTTGCACATTTAAAGGAGGCTCACCAATGCTGTAAGTTATGTGCAGATAGACGACGCCTTTCTGAACCTTCTTTCCAGACTGGAGTTATGGTATGGGTACGTCGACATAATTATTCCTCCCTGCGTCCATCATCAAAACTGGACGACACTTACTTTGGGCCCTTCCCCATTACCTGTAAGCTTAACAATGTTACGTACGTTGTGGGCCTCCCAGCCCATCTTAAAATACATCCCTCCTTTCATGTTTCTTTATTGAAAAAAGCCCATACCCCCATTCACGATGTTCAACGAACTACCCCTGCCTCCCCCAGTCATCCTCCTGGATGGTCCCGAATATGAAGTTAGAGCCGTCCTTGATTCTTGCATCTTTGGGTCCCGCTTATACTATCTTATAGATTGGAAAGGCTATGGCCTGGCTGAACGTTCTTGGGAGCCTGCGACGAATGTTCATGCCCCCCGACTTATTCGGTTATTTCACCTCCGCCACCCCGCGAAGCCCGGTCTTCGAACCTTGGTGGGGGGGGCTGGACGGGGGGGTACTGTCAGCGCGCATGTTCCCCCTACCGGAGCTCCGGCACAGTGAGCCTGGTTGCCTGGCAGCAGCCCGGCTTCGGAGGCTCAATAGGAGCAGGAAGCGCCACGCTGAGGGACTAAGGGGGAGGGGTCACCTCACGCTGGAGCACGTTCCTGGCTCCGCCCACTATAGCCTCGGAGCGGCGTTAGGCTCAGCAGCGGGGGAGGAGGCCCCGCCCTGAGTACAATAGCCCACAGCTGGGCATCGCTATATAAGAAGCTGGCGGGGCCTGACTCCCCCGCCGGTAATCATTTATGAGAGACTGGCCCCCTTGAGCCTTGGAGACACTGTCTTTGTACCTGTGGGTATCTGGAGAGATTGATCTTGGTGTTCCCCCGCCCCCCTTCGTGTTGAGAGTGAGATTGGAGTGTGAGTATAGTCCTGTGTTGTCCTGTTTGTTCCCTGGATACAAAGATCTTGTTTCCCTGTGGTGTGGGTTACCTGTTCCTTGACCCTTGTGAACTAGTCCTGTCCTCCACGTTCCCTATTTCCCTGTGACCCTTCTCCTTCCCCTTGGGCCTTCTTCCCTTCCCCTATGGCCCTCCACACTGATTTGCACGGTGTCCTGGGCCTCGAGTATTTCCCCGAGTGCGTGGCTTCCCTATCTGTTTGTGAGTCTTGGTTCTTTGAGGCAAAAGGGTATGTCTTGCTTCGTCCCGATGATGACAAGGGTTGCCTTCTAGTACTGAGGAAAAGCCCACCCTACACCCTGAGGGACCCTAGCTTTACCGAGCTAGGGACCAGCATAGACCGTAGCTGCCTCTGTCTGTTTATATCTGTGTTCTGTCTGGGTGTCGTTAGGGGTGTGGGTTCCCCTCTTCCCTGCCCATCCCTTGCTCCTTCCCCATCCCCCCATGACAGTAGGTTGTGGTACTAGGGTGATCCCTGGGGTGGCCTAGAAAGTGCTGAAGCCGCCGGATGGCTGTACTCCCGCTGCCGCCTGGAGCACCAAAGGTAGGTGATCCCTGGGTGGGGGTAGGGTGATCCCTGGGCTGGGGTGTGTGTTAAACCACCCCAGGGATCACCCTAGTACCTGCTGGTGCGGACTCCGGGTCGCACTAGCAGGGACTTAGGGTAAAAGAAAATCCAAGGTGGGTGGGGGGTGCCCCCCCTTCCACCCACACAGTCTGGGAGGGGGGAGGTATTGTTTTTTTCCCCATTGATTTCAATGGGGACAGTTCCCCATTGAAATCAATGGAATAAATCCAGTACCGGTATACCAGTTTTAATCCGGTAAACCGTTTTTTTTGTAAACCGGTAACTGGTAATCGGTTTTTTGCCAGATGTCCCATCCCTATTGTTTATCTTTTTATATATTTATATTTCATATTTTATATATATATTTATTTTGTTAGCCACCCCAAGCTGCCACGGCAGGAAGGGGTGAGATA
This sequence comes from Sphenodon punctatus, assembly GCA_003113815.1. Classification (NCBI taxonomy): domain Eukaryota; kingdom Metazoa; phylum Chordata; class Lepidosauria; order Sphenodontia; family Sphenodontidae; genus Sphenodon; species Sphenodon punctatus. The sequence goes on from QEPC01005900.1 coordinate 1,312,320, forward strand.
TTAAATTTAATAAAATAAAGAAATAAATAAAAACAAATAAATAAATAAAAAACAGGTCTAGAGCGACTTGAGACATTTTGAGAAAAAATGTGAGTTCTAGACTGGTAATTGATGTTATGAATAGCTCCACTGTCCAAGATGTGTGTCAACATCTATTATAATGTTAAAAACTGGGATTTTTAATTTAATTTAAAATTTCAAAACTTTTTTTAAAAAATTAAAATTAAAATTAAATTTAAAAACTGGGATTTTTAAATTGGACTTTCTACTTAACTTCAATGTATAAATATATTAGCCACTTGTATGTTACTGCTATGTTCTGTGATAAGTCCGTTGTTTGAAACATGTAGCCTGAGTGCACAGCTTGCTTGTGTTCTTGTTGTTACTGTATTACGTTCTACACATGAATTGGTAAGATTAAACATTTGCTAATTATTTACAATATTAATTACTTAATATTACACAGTTGGGTTTGATTTAGTGCTGTACTTCAGCACCCGCTTGGTTGCAACGGGCTTACTGGAACAAATGCTTCCTAGTACCTACCAGCAAAGGAATTAAAATCCAGCCTTAATGCTAAGTTTAATTATTTACTTTGTCACGTGTTGCATAGCTTTTATTGTGCAATAAAACCAGTGATTTGTAAAGCAAAAACTGCTGCCTTTTTCAGCTTCATGAAAACCTCACTGCCCTTTTTTCTCTCCTAATTCTTTAAATTTCACGCCACATGTAAATGAGTTATGGTAAAGGATGGAGAAAGTGATTTGGTTAAAAAGAAAGAAAAGATAAATCAGTTTAATCTTTGTTGAATCTTTGGGTTGTTGGTCCCAAGACAGGGTGAAAACAGACATGACACTAACCACCCTTGGTGGTTATTTATGCATGTTGCAGGGCTGTATTGGTGCCCCATGCAGCCCTGCAACATGCATAAATGACCACCAAGGGTGGTTAAAGGGTGGTTATCATGCCTGTTTTCACCCTGAGAGAAACGAGATAACGTAGGGTGAAAACAGACATGACACTAACCACCCTTTAACCACCCTTGGTGGTCATTTATGCATGTTGCATAGGGCACCAATGGGTACTTTCAGACATGACGCTAACCACCCTTGGTGGTTATTTATGCATGTTGCAGGGCTGTATTGGTGCCCTATGCAGCCCTGCAACATGCATAAATAACCACCAAGGGTGGTTAAAGGGTGGTGGTTAACGTCATGTCTGTTTTCACCCGTAGTTAAGACGATGCCTTTGATTGGATCAGTTACTGTTGTTGGATGTTGCACAAGTTTTTAGCCTTCACGAATGAATGGAATTTGTGGCCCTCAGAACCAGCACCAGTGCTAAATGCCCTGAGGATCGCACTATTAATACAAGTGTCTGATTAATGACTGAAAAAAGAGTAACTGGGTCATCTTTCCCAATTTTAATCCAAGATCTTGCTTTATTAGAAGATCCAGGTTACTAAAAAACCTCAAACTAGTCCATCTCTCTAAATTAAAAAGATAATCTGAAAACCCATCAAAACTTGTATTTTGTAAAGAAAATCTTTTGTGCCATTATATGTCAGAAGCAAAGAAAGGACAAAATCAATTATTTTCCTTTCAGGCCACCTTGAAATAGGTCTGTACTGGTCATTGAAGTTTCAAAAAGGAGTATGTTTTGGTTCACTTGTTCATGAAGCATATTCTATTCACATGTCAGAACACATATTAAAATGGGGGTGGGAGTTTTAATACATGCTTGAGTGCAGTTGGTGTCCTCTGGGATTTTTTCAGCCAAAGCAAATAAAAATAATCTTCTTCATGCTACACTTATACATACATAGTACAGGTTTTGTGTCAGAATTAATAATCCTAGTTTTTAAAATTTATGAGGGACACCTTGACAGGTGTCTGTCTGAGGAAAATCGGATTGGGTCTTTACTGGGTGTTTACTGGGTCAACAGGCAGAAAAGTTGCATACAAATCAGTTTACCTTTGACCATCTTGAAGTAATTTTTAACATGACTTGTCCCTACCCATAATCACTACAAAATGATGGTCAACTTTGTTAGTCAGCTTGACTCATCCTGGTTTTTTATGTCCTTAGAATTTGTGAAGACAAGTCCTAAAGGAAGCATTTTGCCCATTAAAATATTTGGATACACATGAAAATAATTTGTTCTTAAATTTTGGCAGTTTTCACATACAATACTGTCTGAATCTCTTAACATATCCTTGCTAAATATAGGTTGTTATTCAGAGATAGTGTGTGGTTGCTGTGTTGGTCCCAAATGATGGAGACAAAGCGATTTGAATTGTATCTTTTATTGGACCAACTATTGTTGGTGGAAATAAGCAAGCTTTCGGGCCACACAGGGCCCTTCCTCAGGCCTTCCTACTGGCTATGCTACATGCCTGAGGAAGGGCCCTGTGCGGCCTGAAAGCTTGCTTATTTCCACCAACAGTTGGTCCAATAAAAAATATCTTTTGAACCACTTTGTCTCTCACTTATTTCTTATGAAATATTGTTGAGACCCCCCATTCTTTGTCCCGGCAATCTTGGGAATATGTCTATTTCCAGATTAATCATGAAATAATTGCATCAAACTACATTTCCCAACTTCTTTTAAACTGAAAGCGTGAAGACAAAGGGCATGATGTTCTTTATTGGGATATGCTATGCTGCACAGGGACTCTGTCTCGTAATGACCGCTTTTTATGCAAGATTTCTGCCTTTGTGAAACTTCCACTTAAATATTTACCTCATGATGAGTAATTGCTGCTAATAAGTGATAGTGTCAATGTTCTAAATGTGTCCTTTTTCTTCAGTGGAGATGTGACATCAGCAATCTGTCAATGCAACTTGCTCTGTACTGTTTCCCCATGAGATTAGCAGATATGGATGAACTGAGGTTAAGCCATTTCTGTTTTCAATAGGTTAAAAGGAGAATGTACTTGCTTAGTATTCTGCTTAAGCCAAACTGAAATGACAGTTCTGGACATTGGGGAATAGAGTAAGAGAGCAATCCTGATTTTCCTGTTAACCACTATTGTCCAAATATTATTCTTTGGCTTATGCTGTGTTGAATATCAGCAATAAATTTACTTTCGAGTGCCGTATTCAGTCTGTGCTTAGTTTGCTATAAAGCTACAGTGAGTCTGGATTTACCAAAAATTTAGCTCGCACATTTCCCTCCCCCACAAATGTCTTGTACCCCCGAATATTGGCTGGCAAGTCTGAGTCATACAACATTTACCATTTCCTTCCCCTCGCCCTCCACTCAGGTTACACTGTGATGCAAACCAGTGGTTTCAAGGTGCAATTTGGACTGAGAGTGAAACACATGTTTCCCAACTGTCCTATCTGCTGCTTGCTTACCCAGTTCTGCAGTGGGAAGTAAGGTCTCTGGACCCATGACCTTTTTAACCCTATATAATCTTTGTAGCCATTGCTATTTTATGTTTTGGCCTGTAGTTTTAGTAGCAATTAGCATAAGTGTACAAATTGACATGACAGCACAAATTCAGCTAGAGTTCTGGAATGTAGCCTGCCCATTTGACCATTGGTCATTTTGTATTTGTGGGCAGCACAGGATTGCAAAAACATTTCATATGGTTTAAAAAAGAGTAGAAAGATCTTAAAAAGATGACTTAACTCCCCAGTGCCCTTTCAACACAAATGATCGATGGAAAAGCTAGACCCCAAAATGTGAAGCTTGTGCTTTATGACAACATGCCGAAGTGTGATGAGTAGGTAGATGATGTGATTGGATGTTATGCTTGGATGATGATGATGATATTTATTTTTATATAGCAGGCGTAGGGAACCTTTTCTGTCCTGGGGGCCACATTGAATATTAGTATGAGCTCCGAGGGCCACATAGAGGGTGGGGGTGCTTAATGGGTTTGTTCAAGAAAAGGAGGGCCCAGATCATGGATCTGTGCCATGGATCTGTCCCCTATACTTGTGTGCATGCCCTCCTCTCTGCTCCATTATCATGAGCTTAGTTTTTCATTGCTTGTGGGTGGATGAATGGATCCAGGGTCCAGATCAAGGCACCGGAAAGAGTCACATAAAAAGTTGCCGAGGGCCACATTTGGCCCCCTGAGATTCCCCATCCCTGTTATATAGTGAACCCCTGCCATGGGGCTCAAAGCGCTTTACATGTAATTTATAAACACTATTTTTAATGAGAGAATATTGTGACTGGCCCAAGGTCACCCAGTGAGTTTCGGGCTAAGGGGACGAGACTAGAATTTAGAACTAGAATGAGAGATGATGATGATGATGATGGTAATAAGTGTCTAATTGGGATTGGATTGGCTGGAATAACTCAATCTTTTAGAACTTTCTCAAGGGTTTGAGACCTGGGTTCACCAAGTCTTTTGGAGTCTCTCCCCATCTTGCTAGTGATGTCATGCCAGCATGTCTCACTCTGGGATGCCTGTTCAATTTTGCTTTATTTTCTGCTGCACTTAATTGAATCTTTAAGTATATGACCTCCGTTAGTCCTGTATCTGTATCCTTTTCTTGTTTATTACTAATTTGTTTTAGTACAGAGCCCATTTTGTTCATGGTATTACATTTCTTTGTACACTGGTTTTAGTATCTTTTTCATTTGTAACTGATAAAGGAGTTTTTCTTAGTTTCTGAGTATTTTCCTTCACACACCTCAATTTAAGCTTCTATAGCTAAGGGGTAACTCTACCAGTTATAAACTAATGTAATTATTTACCAGTAATAAAAATTAAAAGCTAAAGATATATCCTCCTTTGTTGAAAACTAAAAAATGACTTGTCTGATCTGCCATTGCAGTACTTTTTGTGTCCTTACTTAAACCTGCAGAAAGGACACACAAAATGCCTATCATTCTGATTTATAAAGTGCTGGGCCTTCCTGGACTAGCATGGATGCAAAGTCCATTGGTTTCTCTAGTACTTGCCATTCCTTTAACCCCTGAAATAATGTTTTCTGAGCCATTAACTACACATCCCTGTGCCTACCAGAAAGTCCCTGCCCTGTGAACCCAATTGGGCTGTGCAGGGGTAGAGATCTCTGGATCAGAAACTGTCATGGAATTGTCATAGCATCAGGAACTGCGCCCTGGAGTTGGCCAGTGGAAGTGGATGCATTCTTGGCTGGTGGCATGGGATAGTGGGACTTCTGTGGTGGCAGTGTGTGATAAAGATCAGGAAACCAACATACATTGCATAGGGTAAGATTAGTTTAGAACTCACCTAGTAAGGTAGAATTGCCTTATCTTTATATATTTTATTGCACCCTTGACTTGCACTGTATTGTAATCTTGATTCTCAAATTAAAATTCTTTTAACTAAGCTTGATGTGCTTGTGTGGATCCTGACATTGGAGTGACACAGTGGAGGGAATTTGAGTTAGAAACNCTCCCTCAACGATAAAAGCTCTACAATGCTTTCTAGGAAGCATAAACTATTATCACCAGTATATCCCTTACTATGCGGATAAAACAAAACCCCTTACCCTGTTATTGAAAAAGGGGGTTCGTTTCGAATGGGGACCTCCACAACAGGAGGCATTCACCTTTCTCAAACATGCGTTTGTCTGCCCCCTTATTACGACACCCTAATATTTCTTTACCTTTTATAGTTGAAGCAGATTCTTTGGATGTCGCCCTAGGAGCAGTCTTAACTCAACCCCATGGCCCCTCCAGACAACGTCTCCCCTGCGCCTTTTACTTGCGGCAATTAACTGCAGCAGAATGGAATTATCCAATTTTGGACAAAGAGTTATTGGCAATAAAGGTTGCCTTCGAAACGTGGAGACACTTTTTAGAAGGTGGGCCTCACCCGGTATTGGTTTATACCGACCGCAAGAACCTTGCTTACTTGTAAACAGCGCGCATTAACAATCCAAGGCACGCCCGATGGGCGTTATTCTTTGCGCGGTTCTCTTTTTCAATTCAATATAGACCAGGATCGCAAACCACCATGGCTGATGCACTATCGAGGTACCATTCACCAGGGGACAAGAAACATGAACCTCAAGGATCTATATTTCCTCCTCAAACTTCCGCTGCAACCACTGTCGCTGCTGTCCTTGCAACCCTCCCTTCCTTTAAGCAACTTCAAATGGTGAGTCTAAAGGAAAAACCTTTACCGAACTGCCAGTGACGGGCAGGAGTCTTTTACCATAAAGGTAAAATGATGATTCCCCCCAAACTTAGGCCTCAGGTGATGTGGGCCCACCACGACTCTCCCCTCGTGTGACATCCTGGGTTCCAACGCACTCTGGCGCTCCTTTGTAGATCCTTTTGGTGGCCTTCCCAGTATAAAGATGTTAAGGCATACATCCAAGGATGTTCGGTCTGTGCCCGAACAAACCCCCCCCGAACCTTACCAGTGGGTCTGCTACAATTAATAAAGTGCCTGAACTCCCCATGGCAAAAGATAGCTATTGATTTTTATCGTGGGCCTCCCGAGAACGGAGGGCTATGACTCCATATTAGTGGTCATTGATTACTTCTCAAAGATGGGACATTTTATTCCTTGTAAAGGTTTACCCTCCTCCCCCACAACAGCGCGACTTCTTCTTCGAGAGGTGTTTCGACTGCATGGAATACCCCAGGAAATCATCTCGGATAGAGGTCCTCAGTTTATGTCGTGGTTCTGGAAAGCTTTGTTCACCCTTCTACGTGTAAAGCTCCGACCTACTACTGCCTACCACCCACAAGCGAATGGACAAGTGGAACGGGTGAATCAACACATCAAACACTATCTGCATTGTTTCTGTACCTACTTACAAGAAGATTGGGTTGACCAGTTACCCATACGCGAATTCGGCGAGAATAACAACCCTAATTCGTCATTGGGAACTTTCCCATTCGATATTAATTATGGTTTTCACCCCCTCTCTGTTTTCCAGAGACACCCCTCTCTTCAGTACCCGCTGCGGGATCCATGGTGAACAAGATACACAAAGCCCAACGCGCTGCACATTTAAAGGAGGCTCACCAATGCTGTAAGTTATGTGCAGATAGACGACGCCTTTCTGAACCTTCTTTCCAGACTGGAGTTATGGTATGGGTACGTCGACATAATTATTCCTCCCTGCGTCCATCATCAAAACTGGACGACACTTACTTTGGGCCCTTCCCCATTACCTGTAAGCTTAACAATGTTACGTACGTTGTGGGCCTCCCAGCCCATCTTAAAATACATCCCTCCTTTCATGTTTCTTTATTGAAAAAAGCCCATACCCCCATTCACGATGTTCAACGAACTNCTGCCATGGGGCTCAAAGCGCTTTACATGTAATTTATAAACACAATTTTTAATGAGAGAATATTGTGACTGGCCCAAGGTCACCCAGTGAGTTTCGGGCTAAGGGGACGAGACTAGAATTTAGAACTAGAATGAGAGATTATGATGATGATGGTAATAAGTGTCTAATTGGGATTGGATTGGCTGGAATAACTCAATCTTTTAGAACTTTCTCAAGGGTTTGAGACCTGGGTTCACCAAGTCTTTTGGAGTCTCTCCCCATCTTGCTAGTGATGTCATGCCAGCATGTCTCACTCTGGGATGCCTGTTCAATTTTGCTTTATTTTCTGCTGCACTTAATTGAATCTTTAAGTATATGACCTCCGTTAGTCCTGTATCTGTATCCTTTTCTTGTTTATTACTAATTTGTTTTAGTACAGAGCCCATTTTGTTCATGGTATTACATTTCTTTGTACACTGGTTTTAGTATCTTTTTCATTTGTAACTGATAAAGGAGTTTTTCTTAGTTTCTGAGTATTTTCCTTCACACACCTCAATTTAAGCTTCTATAGCTAAGGGGTAACTCTACCAGTTATAAACTAATGTAATTATTTACCAGTAATAAAAATTAAAAGCTAAAGATATATCCTCCTTTGTTGAAAACTAAAAAATGACTTGTCTGATCTGCCATTGCAGTACTTTTTGTGTCCTTACTTAAACCTGCAGAAAGGACACACAAAATGCCTATCATTCTGATTTATAAAGTGCTGGGCCTTCCTGGACTAGCATGGATGCAAAGTCCATTGGTTTCTCTAGTACTTGCCATTCCTTTAACCCCTGAAATAATGTTTTCTGAGCCATTAACTACACATCCCTGTGCCTACCAGAAAGTCCCTGCCCTGTGAACCCAATTGGGCTGTGCAGGGGTAGAGATCTCTGGATCAGAAACTGTAATGGAATTGTCATAGCATCAGGAACTGCGCCCTGGAGTTGGCCAGTGGAAGTGGATGCATTCTTGGCTGGTGGCATGGGATAGTGGGACTTCTGTGGTGGCAGTGTGTGATAAAGATCAGGAAACCAACATACATTGCATAGGGTAAGATTAGTTTAGAACTCACCTAGTAAGGTAGAATTGCCTTATCTTTATATATTTTATTGCACCCTTGACTTGCACTGTATTGTAATCTTGATTCTCAAATTAAAATTCTTTTAACTAAGCTTGATGTGCTTGTGTGGATCCTGACATTGGAGTGACACAGTGGAGGGAATTTGAGTTAGAAACTCAGACGAACCTTGTAATTCATTTCTGTGCTTTGGGAAGCTCTGAGGTAAAGGTGACAGAGTGAACCCCTTATGGGCTGGAACAGTTCTGGAGGGAGCTGGTCTAATGGGTGCTGTATAGGGCTGGCCAGGGAGAATGAGGGAGAGGAAGGGCCTCTCCCTCTCTTACTCCCCCTGGCTGAGTCCGAGACAGGCAGCGGAGGAGGCCAGCGGGAGTGAGGGAGAGGCAGAGGACCTGCCTCTTCCACACTCCCTAACAACTTCCGGTGGTTGCGGGAGGTGCGGCAGCAGATTTAATCTGCCATTGCTGCACCCGCCTGAGCCTGAAGCACGGATGCAGGGAGCCACTGCGGGGCCCAGGATGGCAACAGCGATGGATGGGGTAAGTGCCCCAAAATGGCTGGGCTTGGGGATAGGTGGAGGGGAGTGCACCTCCACCTGTCCCCAAGCCCAGGACCGGGTAGTGCCCCCAGACCAAGCCAGGGAGCGCCCCCTGAGCCAGGGAGCGCCCGCCGGTGGGAGAATAGGCCCCCACATTTCTCCCCTGCCCTGGGCCCGCAAATCCTAAGGCCGGCCCTGGTGCTGTAAGTGGGGAAACTGAGTCACAGCCAGCCTAGAGTGGGGCAGAGAGGTCCCAATCCCGTGTCACAATGCAGCCGAACTTAGTCGCCCTCACTATTTTATGGTGGCCAGGCTGGGATATAGAATTTAGGGATTTCCAAGCTGGCTTTGCTTCCCCCTTAGGTTTGTGACTGTAACTGTTGCCCGGCATCTCCACCCTAGCTATGATTATTGTGGTGGCTTTTCAACAAGGGTTGCCATGTATGCACATTTTTAGAGGACACTTATGAGAAATACTGCTCCAGTACAGCCCTGCAACCTGTATTTCACATAGGTGTCCTCTAAACATTTGCATATATGGAAACCCTATGGTCTTCTGTACATAATATGCATCCTCTGGTGTTGAATTCCCCCTACTGAATAGCCGAGCTGTGTCTTTTCAGATCACCCTGCGATCCCCCTCTACATACTCCCTTCCCTGCTGTGGTTTTAAATGGAATTGCCATCATTGTCATGTCATGTCACCCTAACCCTAATCATCAACCTGGCCTGTAACTTGGGTCTTCCCATAAGAGTCTTAATATGACTGTCCCTATAAATGCTATTTTATATCTGGCAGGTTCAACCTAAGGAAATTATGTACTTCCCGTTTTATGATGGGCTTCTCAAGTCAGCTAAGAAGGTGTAAGCTTCTGTTTTGGCCCTCTACAATGGCACCCCCCTAACACCATGGATCTTAATCACCATGGATTATTAGAATTGGAAGAAAATACTTGATTGAGATTCGGTCAAAAATCTCTTTAATGGTCACACCTCCATTCTGTCCTAATTCAGGACCCTTCCCAAAAGAAACTCTCTTAAAATAAAGCAGTCTACCTCCTCCTACTCAAAAAAGCAATTCAATCAGTGTCATCACAGCACGGGGAACACATTTCTACTGAAAATACTTTCCAATTCCTAAAGTAAAGGGTCTCAAATGTATCCTGGATGTTAGCAATCTGGACCATTTCATAATAAAATTTCAGTCTAGACTGGTTTGCTGCTCTCAATATGGAAGATACATGCTTTGACATTATGCAAGGCTGTGTCAAGTTCTTGAGATTGAGGAACAAAATGCTAACAGTTCATGGTGCTCTCAGCTGGGTTGACTGCATCCCTCTTGATGAGTCTTAGACATTCTATGATCTGTAGTAGTTGTATACTTAGAAGGGGAATAATAGTCTACTCATATCACCTGCTAAAGGTCAACTCTGAGATCAGCATATTACAGATGTGATCTATGTATCATATAACACATGGGTTATGAATAGCTGTGCAGGGTTGGAAACCCCTGGGAATGGCATCAGAAATGGCACCATGGAGTTGGCCTTCAGCATCTTGTCATCTTCACCAAGTGAGAGGAAGTCCAGCCTAACTCCTTCTTAGAGAATGTTTCATAGGAGAGATACTAGGTGCTCTGGAAGCCAAAACCTTATTCTTAAAGGATAAATCCCAGAAAATCAGAACTGCCACTCACACTACATTTTACCTTTTCTACCCACAAGACTGTGCCTCAAGACCTGTCAGGAGGGTACAGAAAGGAGTTTGCTCACACTGCCCTCAGTAGCCTGAGATCAGCTTGGATCCATCCCAGCTATTTGGAGTTCTCAGTAGCAGTAGCAGTAGCATATCCACAGGGACAGGATTTTCAAGTAGGGCTGAGCCCCATTAGCCCCCATTGACAAGCCACCGAGCTAAACAGACAATTTGTGACTTGTTCTCTGAGGTGCCATAGAGAAGCCATTTCTAACAGTAGTTCTCCCAATGGATTAGGAGGTGCAAATAACTTTGTTACTTATCAGTATTAAACCTGCCAGGGCTTCATTAACTTCAGTGGTCTCTTTAAGGTGTGTGCCACTACTGGAGATACGGAAAATAGCTGAACAGACTCCCTTCATATGTTTACAAACACTAGGACATAGATCTGACTCCAAAACTGCCAGGGTCATACTTACAGTTGCCATATCCAACCTCCCAAATCCAGGCCATATAATTTACTAAATTAGCATACCTAATTATTAGAATACACAACAATGCCCCCTGTCTACAATGAAAATCCTGATTTATACTAAATACACATAGTAAGGTGTAATGTTTTGGTGAAAGCCTTTTTGAGTAGTGATTTTTATGTATGGATTAATGTAGAAAAATCAATGACTGGACAATTCTGCAATCCTGAAACTACTCCACATTGCTGAATAATACTACAGTTGGTTATTTTCTTTCTTGTTGTTGTTATGAAAGTGTGTAAGTATTCTCATATGTTAGTTAACTCATATGAAGGAAGAGTTTGGCTTAGTACATTTTTTTTACTTGTTGAAAGGCCTCAGGAAATTAAATGAACAATATGTGAATACATAAAGGAAAATAAACAGTCCATTATGTAAGTTCATTCATGAATTTTGGGCACTGTTAGATCTGAAGTTATCAACCAAGCCTACAGTGAGTTCCTTTGATTACATCAGTACTTCATAAACCACATTTGTGTAAATTAGTGGTTCAAAACATAACTGTATTCTGGCTACTTATATAAATTGGTAGTTATATAGCAATTAACAGGAA
>QEPC01005900.1:1328714-1339756 GCA_003113815.1 Sphenodon punctatus
GGGGGGGTGAGTAAATGTGTGGGAAACTTATTTTAAGCTTGATGTGTATGTAGACTGTTTTCTCTTCCATCTGATGTTAACCCTGGGAACTCCTTGCTGCTGGGTTATGCCATGCCACTGGCCTACCGTCCCCCTGGCTCCGCCTACCGTCCCTCTGGCTCTGCCCCTAGGCCCGCCGGCCTTACTGCCCCAGTGCCCCCCAAACGTCAAAACCCACCAGCCGCCCCTGCCCTGTAGGCCCAAAGATAAATGTTCCAATTATACTATCCGCTTTAGGACAAAATGGGTGACGTTGTCCCACCACTCACATCAATAGTTCTACCTTGGACTTCAGTGGAGTCAGAATTCCACCCAATGACTTTTTTCTGGCTCACATCAGACTCTCTCATTTCCTGTCCTGCCTTTGCCAGTTTGTGAGACCTTAGATATCTATTCCATGAAGCTCCGGCTGTCTTGGCTATTGTCCCAGTTCTTCCTTATCAGCTAGTTGTTCTTAGATGCACACTTTCTGAGAGAGAGAGCTGGACCAGAATCAAATTTCCAGCTGTGAACACTCCTGAACTTTGTGAGGAGATAGCTGCGATCTTAATTTCACAGATGAGCCCTACCTCTTATGAACTTCGCTTGAGCTGATTATATTTAATTGTTCTTGAATTATGAGGTAGACTGAACCTGGATCTGCACTTTGCAGTTTGGGACTAGCTCTGCCTTCAAGAACTTAATGTGCCACTTTCCAGGTTTCACCGGTGGTGATGATGATGAGGGCATTCTCGCTGGCCGCGCCAAGGCTGTTGAACTCCCTCCCAACAGAGTTCCGCCGCCGTGAACCTCTCCTCCTTTCATAAGAAATGTAAGACCTGGCTGTTCCTCCAGGCTTTTGGGGAAGGAGACTAGTAATGGGTGTGTGTGTGTGGGGGGGTGTATTTTGTTTTTGTATTAAGGCTTTTTAGCTGCCTTTTTGTAGTTTGTTTATTGTGATTTTATTGGTTTTTATTGTTTATATATATGCAGTTTTTAATGTTGATTTTATTATGTTGTATAATAAACTGCATCCAGCTGCATTGGCAGGAGGGGCTGGCATAAAAATCAAAGAAAAAATATGATGATGATTATTTATTTATTATAGCATCAGCAGTGTATCTGGTGCTGAACAGTCATAATTAGAGATAGGCCCCTACCCCTACAGGCTTGTCTAGGAAAGACAAGGGAGGGGAGACAAGGGAGAAGGGAACATAGGGAGAGAGAGTGATACATTTATGAAGGCACAGGTGCACGTCCTCCCTGCCCACATCCGCCTTGACCCCTCTCTCTGCACCTTCAAATCCCTCTTCAAAACCCACCTCTTCCTCTCCACCTTTCCCGATGCTTGTTAGAACGTTCCTTTCAATATTTACTGTCTGCCCTTCCCGCAGACTCCTGCATAACCGCAACCAAGTCAAGCACGTGCACCTGAGACTTCGCATCCACTTGAATGTTGTTTATCCCTTGTCTCTCCCTGTGCCCCCTCTCCTTGTCTCCCCCTCCGTGTCTATTAGATTTTAAGCTGTAGGCAGGGATGAATGAAAGGACAGCATCAGCGAGCAGTCTGGGTGGCAGGAGGTGAATTGTACCAGGACATAGTAACTAAAAATTCTTGCAGCTCCTGGGCAGGGGTGCCATGCTACTTTCATCAGGAATCCATGGACTAGCTCTTGTATTCCTTTAAGGTCAACATGTGGGAAGTAGTCTATTTTAGAAGCATTGTTGTGATTATTTTCAACATTTTTAATAATTCAAGGGAGGAACTTCATCACTCCAGCTGCCTGGAAACTATCCCATGGATGGACAGCCTGTGGCTCGGGAGCCACATGCAACTCTTGGGCAGTTGAAGAGCAGCCTTTGGCCAGAGCTGCTCCTGGGTCCCACACTGCATTAATTGTCCTGTGTTTTACTTCATTGCACCCAAGTCTCAGCAGCTGAATTGCAGCTGCTCCTCAGAATCTCAGCAGTCAAGGTTACAGAACACCAGTGCTGCCAGCCAGTCACAAAGCAGGAGAAGTTTGTGTATGTGTACCTGCATCTGTGTCTTCTGGTTCTCAGTCATTTGAAGATTTTGGTATGTGGCTCCTGAGGTTGGAAACTTTGCCTCTCCCTTGCCCCCATGCTATATGCCAGATAAGCATCCCCCTTATTGTATTACCTAGCATGGTGCTATGACTGATAAAGCTGCATGATCTTTAGTTAGCACAGCATCATTTGAAATTGTTGTCAGATCTATAGGCAAAATATTCTAAAACATCAATAATATTGAGATAACAGGACTGAGGGGAGTTGATCATAACTAACTGAAAAGCAAGAGTCTTAGTGTCCTTAGTAATGTGTTCTTTGCTGTGTTCTTCACCAACAAGTGTTGGTCCACTAAAAGATATCATCGGAACCACTTTGTCTGCGTTGGTTACATTTGGGACCAACGTGGCAACCATCTTTGCTTTCTTCTTTGCTGAAAACACTTTGGAACAAAAATCAACATTGCTCCCAACACAATGTATGCTTTTCTCCTTCTGCCCCCTGTCAGTGCTCCGCATGGGTAGCTCTGCGTATGGCCAATAGGAGGCAGAAGAAGAAAAACCCTCCTGTGCATGCGTGGAGCTGCCCGCAGTCACTCAGTCTTATCTTCTGCCTTCGGCCGATAGGACGTGTTCTCGGCTTCGCCGATTCAAAAAAACCTATAAATAGAAGAAGGAAAGAACGTTAAAGAAAACAAAACCTTAAAGAAAGAAAAAATCAATAGTGCGTGCCCGAAGGAGACCAGGGCTGCAGCACAAGCGGGCGTGGGGGAAAGTTTTAACACCCCTCCCCGCTGCCTCTCCCTAGCGTTGCTGCGCAAAGTGCCCGGGAACCAGGGAGCTGAGAAGGGTGGAGACACATCCCCAGAGTTGCCACGCAAAGTGCCTGGGAACCGGGGACCAGAAGGATTTGAGCTCCCTTCCTCCACCTCTCCATAACCGGACGGGCGCCACGCAACGTGCCCGGCAGCCCTCTACGGCAACTGTGAGTAGAGCCCTGAGGGGCCGCGCGCCTATCCTGCCGGCCCAGACTGAGAGAGAGGCGCCTTGTAGTCCCATCGTCTCTTGCTCTCCTATTCTAAGTGCCCCGGCGGCCCAGACAGAGAGAGAGGCATCTTGTTTTCCCCTCCTCTCCTGCTCTTTTATGTTAAGTGCCCCGGCAGCCTACAGTTTGGAAACATGTTGCAAAATTTGGCTTTAATTGAGATGAGATAAGATTATGTCCCTTTATGAATGCAGAAGGATGGAGAGATTGTCCCTTATATGCACTGAGCATTGTTGTTGAGGCCATGTACAGTCCTAATCTTTGAGCTAAGGAAGTGCAAGGATTAACAAAATCTAGCAATACTATTGGGCTGTGGCTCCACAAAGTGAATGGGGCTGGAGTGGAATAGAAGAACATTAGTATCATACTACATCAGACCAATGATCCATCTAGCTCAGAATCCTGCCTCTGACAGTGGATAACTTCAGCTGCTTCAGAGAAGTGCAGAACAGGTGATAATGGAGTGATACATTCCTGTTTTTCACTCCCAGCCCCTGACGGTCAGAGGCCATCCTATCCTCTGCTTATTCAAACCCAGTTATGCTCTTGGACTCACAGCTACCTCTGACAATGAGTTCCAGAGGTTAATTGTGTGTTGAGTGAAAAAATACTTCTATTTCTGTTTGAACTTGCTGCCAATTAATTTCATAGCGTGGCCGCTAGTAGTATTTTGAGAAATTATAAATAACATCATCCTAATTACTTGCTCCACACCACCCATGATGTTTTAAACTTTTATCATATTCACCCTCAGTCGCCTCTTCTCTCAGCTGAAGAGTTTTAACCTGCTGAGCTTCTTCTCATACAGAAACTGATCCACCTCTTGGATCATCTTTGTTGCCTTTCTCTGCCCCTTTTCCATTTCTACTGTGCCATTTTTGAGATGAGGAGACCAGAATTGCACACAATATTCAAGGTAAAGGTGTACCATGGGTTTATAACAGCAGTATAATTATATTTTCTTTTATTTTCTATCCCTTTTCTTATCAGTCCCAACACTGTTTGCCTTTTTGACTACTACTACACACTGACCTGATGTTTTGAATGAACTGCCCACAGTGACTTCAAGATCTTTTTCCTGGATAGCATCACCTACTTAGAGCTGCAACTGGGCACCTAAAGATTAGGACACACTCAACGAATCTGGGGTGCCCAAATCAACCTGCCCCTGTTTAGGCTACATCGATGCCGAAATGGGACTTGACAGGCTGCTTGAAAGTGCTGGCTGGCCTTTGAAAGTGACAGGCCCCAGCTAAGACTGCTGAAGAACCTGGCTTTAAAGCAGACCCGACTGCGACGTGTCACTTTAAAAGGTGTCTTCTCCCACCCACCACTCAGCGCCTCTCACCTGAGAGGCACTGTAGGGGAAGAAGTGCCAGCCAGCTGGAGCCTGTCACGTTCAAAGACTGCTTCCCCCCCTACAGCGCCTCTCATCTGGGCGGCGCTGTGGGGGCAGGGGGAGTGCTGACAGCCTTTTGAAAGTGACAGGGCCCAGCGGAGCCTGGCTCCACAGCACTCTTGACTGGTGCTTGTCAGTTTCAAAAGCAGCTTCCCGTCCACAGCTCCTGTCAGAGTGCTGTGTGTGGGAAGCCCTGGCCCGCTTTTGAAATTGACACGCCCTGGCATGAGTGCTGCAGACTCAGGCTGTGCAGTAGAGGTGTACACCAGGAGCCCATGTTGTTTTCATTTTTTCGTTTTTGTTATTTAAATATGTCATTTTCATAAATATCAAACTGTCGTTTTTGCTTTTGTTTTTGTTTTCCATTGGTTTCAATGGAAAACACATTTTCAGCTGTAACATTTTTGTTTTTCATTATAATTGGCTGACACCTGGGGGGAGTGTACCTCCAATGGAAGGCAGTATGTGTACCAAATTCCAAAAAGATTAGATAAAGGAATCTAATTTTATAAGCAGTTTAAGGCCGGCTATATAGGCTGACTATTGGGTGAAAAAGTTTTTCCAAGCTTATGCTGGGTGTGTGTGTTACTACACCTACACTGCCAGTCCAGATGTCTAATTAACTTTATAGACATCCCTGTCACAAGCACCCCAGTGCATATACCAACTCATGTAAAAATGTTACAGATGTTAGCACCATGGAAGCATGCAATTTTAAATTGGAATGGGGGGAACCATTGCATGTTAAGAAAGGAAGGTTTGTGGAGGTTGGGGATCTGCAAGGCAGTGAATGTCGCTGTGCTCAGAATCTATGTGGGAACAGAGCATGGATGCTATTCTCCATTGGTCGAAAGCTATTCATAGTGTCTTGTCTTTGAAAAATAACGGTTTTTGCTTGCAATGAGCATGAGGGGTCATAATGTCATAGAAAGTTACTGTTGCAGGTTATTTCCCCGGGAAAGCAGAATGGATTTTGTCTATGTGCACTGTGGCCGCCTGGCCTATCTGGGCCAGAAAAGTTGGGGAGTGATGAATACTCCTTTGCTGGCCTTTGCTGACATTTGGGTGAGGCCTGGCGCACAGAGAGAACTGGCAGACCCATCCTCAGAGGCAGCCTATGCGCAAATAGGGTGGCAAATGCCCATAATGGCTTTCTCTGTATGCATGATGGAGTGCAGACACTGTGAAACCCTGCTGGAGTTTCAAGTTCAGCAGAATAGAAAAATGGGAGCCCCAGAAGAGATAGTAGGATATAAATGAGACAGTGACTTTTCTTGATGTTTGTGCATGTAAAGCAGTCANTTTGGAAACATGTTGCAAAATTTGGCTTTAATTGAGATGAGATAAGATTATGTCCCTTTATGAATGCAGAAGGATGGAGAGATTGTCCCTTATATGCACTGAGCATTGTTGTTGAGGCCATGTACAGTCCTAATCTTTGAGCTAAGGAAGTGCAAGGATTAACAAAATCTAGCAATACTATTGGGCTGTGGCTCCACAAAGTGAATGGGGCTGGAGTGGAATAGAAGAACATTAGTATCATACTACATCAGACCAATGATCCATCTAGCTCAGAATCCTGCCTCTGACAGTGGATAACTTCAGCTGCTTCAGAGAAGTGCAGAACAGGTGATAATGGAGTGATACATTACTGTTTTTCACTCCCAGCCACTGACGGTCAGAGGCCATCCTATCCTCTGCTTATTCAAACCCAGTTATGCTCTTGGACTCACAGCTACCTCTGACAATGAGTTCCAGAGGTTAATTGTGTGTTGAGTGAAAAAATACTTCTATTTCTGTTTGAACTTGCTGCCAATTAATTTCATAGCGTGGCCGCTAGTAGTATTTTGAGAAATTATAAATAACATCATCCTAATTACTTGCTCCACACCACCCATGATGTTTTAAACTTTTATCATATTCACCCTCAGTCGCCTCTTCTCTCAGCTGAAGAGTTTTAACCTGCTGAGCTTCTTCTCATACAGAAACTGATCCACCTCTTGGATCATCTTTGTTGCCTTTCTCTGCCCCTTTTCCATTTCTACTGTGCCATTTTTGAGATGAGGAGACCAGAATTGCACACAATATTCAAGGTAAAGGTGTACCATGGGTTTATAACAGCAGTATAATTATATTTTCTTTTATTTTCTATCCCTTTTCTTATCAGTCCCAACACTGTTTGCCTTTTTGACTACTACTACACACTGACCTGATGTTTTGAATGAACTGCCCACAGTGACTTCAAGATCTTTTTCCTGGATAGAATCACCTACTTAGAGCTGCAACTGGGCACCTAAAGATTAGGACACACTCAACGAATCTGGGGTGCCCAAATCAACCTGCCCCTGTTTAGGCTACATCGATGCCGAAATGGGACTTGACAGGCTGCTTGAAAGTGCTGGCTGGCCTTTGAAAGTGACAGGCCCCAGCTAAGACTGCTGAAGAACCTGGCTTTAAAGCAGACCCGACTGCGACGTGTCACTTTAAAAGGTGTCTTCTCCCACCCACCACTCAGCGCCTCTCACCTGAGAGGCACTGTAGGGGAAGAAGTGCCAGCCAGCTGGAGCCTGTCACGTTCAAAGACTGCTTCCCCCCCTACAGCGCCTCTCATCTGGGCGGCGCTGTGGGGGCAGGGGGAGTGCTGACAGCCTTTTGAAAGTGACAGGGCCCAGCGGAGCCTGGCTCCACAGCACTCTTGACTGGTGCTTGTCAGTTTCAAAAGCAGCTTCCCGTCCACAGCTCCTGTCAGAGTGCTGTGTGTGGGAAGCCCTGGCCCGCTTTTGAAATTGACACGCCCTGGCATGAGTGCTGCAGACTCAGGCTGTGCAGTAGAGGTGTACACCAGGAGCCCATGTTGTTTTCATTTTTTCGTTTTTGTTATTTAAATATGTCATTTTCATAAATATCAAACTGTCGTTTTTGCTTTTGTTTTTGTTTTCCATTGGTTTCAATGGAAAACACATTTTCAGCTGTAACATTTTTGTTTTTCATTATAATTGGCTGACACCTGGGGGGAGTGTACCTCCAATGGAAGGCAGTATGTGTACCAAATTCCAAAAAGATTAGATAAAGGAATCTAATTTTATAAGCAGTTTAAGGCCGGCTATATAGGCTGACTATTGGGTGAAAAAGTTTTTCCAAGCTTATGCTGGGTGTGTGTGTTACTACACCTACACTGCCAGTCCAGATGTCTAATTAACTTTATAGACATCCCTGTCACAAGCACCCCAGTGCATATACCAACTCATGTAAAAATGTTACAGATGTTAGCACCATGGAAGCATGCAATTTTAAATTGGAATGGGGGGAACCATTGCATGTTAAGAAAGGAAGGTTTGTGGAGGTTGGGGATCTGCAAGGCAGTGAATGTCGCTGTGCTCAGAATCTATGTGGGAACAGAGCATGGATGCTATTCTCCATTGGTCGAAAGCTATTCATAGTGTCTTGTCTTTGAAAAATAACGATTTTTGCTTGCAATGAGCATGAGGGGTCATAATGTCATAGAAAGTTACTGTTGCAGGTTATTTCCCCGGGAAAGCAGAATGGATTTTGTCTATGTGCACTGTGGCCGCCTGGCCTATCTTGGCCAGAAAAGTTGGGGAGTGATGAATACTCCTTTGCTGGCCTTTGCTGACATTTGGGTGAGGCCTGGCGCACAGAGAGAACTGGCAGACCCATCCTCAGAGGCAGCCTATGCGCAAATAGGGTGGCAAATGCCCATAATGGCTTTCTCTGTATGCATGATGGAGTGCAGACACTGTGAAACCCTGCTGGAGTTTCAAGTTCAGCAGAATAGAAAAATGGGAGCCCCAGAAGAGATAGTAGGATATAAATGAGACAGTGACTTTTCTTGATGTTTGTGCATGTAAAGCAGTCACTAGCATCATGCCAGAAGAGGTCTTATTGCATCATGACAATTAAACAGTAGAAAGCCACCCTGGACCTGATGGTTTTCATCTAAGGGTACTGAAAGAACTCACATTTGAAAGTGCTGTACTATTATCAGTAATATGTAATATATCACTAAAATCCTCCTCTGTGCCAGAAGACGAGGTTAGCAAATGTAACTCCAATTTTTAAGAGAGCTCCAGAGGTGACAGGATCTTGCACCCAGTTGTACAAGATCCTTCTGTAGTTTCTCACAGTCTGCCTGGCTCTTAACTATCTCGAATAATTTGGTGTCATCTACACATTTAACTACCTTATTCTGATTTTAACAATGGTCTTGATCAGTTTGCCCGGTTCTGATGTCAGGCTTACATCAGTACCGGGCAAACTGATGGAGACCATTGTTAAAATTAGAATTGTAGGTATATTGACAAGCATGATTTGATGGATAAAAATCAGTATGGCTTTAGCAAAGGGAAGTCATGCCTCACTAATCTATTAGAATTTTATGAGAATGTCAACAAGCATGTATTTTTTTTATATATAATAATTTATTTGACAGAGCAGGCTTTCGCCATGGCCCAAACAAACAAACAAACAAACAAACAAACAAACAAACAAAGAAAAGACATTAAACATGAAACAAACCGCAAAGTAAAATCTCAGTCTCAATAATATAAAATAATCCACCTCAGCTATACACACAACAAAGCTTCTGCGTAATAATAGCATTAACATTCAGTATTAAATGTCTATAATTATCCTAGTCGGAGAAGAATACAGTAATAAAAAATAAAATCAATAAATCACAATTTAACCAATATGCATAAAATATGCATAACTAATAAAAACTTACATAGATCAGGTCAGTAAATTAACAGCTACATCTAATAACTATCATACCAAAAACAGAACTGTAAAAGCTTAGATACTTTTACTAATGAAGGGAGGGAAAAACAATCCAGTATAGGCTTCGAAGTAGTCAAAAAGGTTGTCAGCCCTTTCATTCTTTTTATTCTTCAGAAAATGCCAGCAACCTTTTAACACATGATCTCACCAGCGTTCTTTTTATTGCAAGGCCAACAAAAGATGCTACAGCCAACAAATCCTCTCTTACAGACAGATTGATAAGTGTAGTAAAAACATTTCCTCCTTTTAAGATTCCTTTCCTTAGCCATAAGTGGAGTTAACCATACGTCTCTAAGCTTATGATAATAAGGACATCTTAACATAAGATGTTCTACGGTTTCTATCTCGCCCAACGAACAGGTACAGTATCGAAGCTCATAGTGAACATTGGTGAATCTACCTTCCAACACTGCTGCCTGAATGAGGTGGAACCTTAAGAGCATATAATTCCTCCTTAGTGTCTTATTGGTTAATATAACCAAGTAAGGCTCAAAAGAGAAGCTAATCTTTGTTGGCCATCACTGTGGCGCAACTTTCCATTGTCTGACTGTAGCTAAATCTTGCTGCATGGCAATGTCTCTTAACCTGATACCAGTTTCTTTTTTTATACTAGCAATGGTTTTCCCCCAGAAGTAGGCAGAAGAAAACCCCATGGTTCTTAAGAGAATTGCCAAATAATTCACCCAGGGATAAACTCTATTGCCTGTATATTCCAGCTCTTCTGTTAAACATTGAGCTGGAAGCATGGTCTGCTAACAAGCTTGTAAATAAGGGTAATCCAGTTGAAATAGTATATTTGGATTTTAAAAAAGCGTTTTTCAATGTCCCTCACTAGAGACTCTTGAGCAAACTAAGTAGTCATGGGATAAGATGAAGAGTCCTGTCATGGACTGTTAGCTGGTTAAAAGATGGAAACCAAGGGTAGGAATAAATGGTAATTTATCAAGTTGAAGAGAGGTAAACAGCAGGGTGCATTGGGGTCACTATTCATTAATGATCTAGAAAAATGGGTAGAGTGAGGTGGCTAAATTTGTAGATTACACCAAATTATTCAAGGTAGTTAAGACCCAGGCAGACTGTGAGAAACTACAGAAGGATCTTGCACAACTGGGTGAATGAGCATTACAATGGCAAATTAAATTCAATGTTGTTAAGTGCAAGAGGATGCACATAGGGAAAAATAATCCTCACTATACATATGCGATGCCAGGTTCTCTAATCTGGGTGTAACCAACCACTCAGGAGAAAGATCTTGGAGCCATTGTGGATAGTTCCTTGGAGACATCAGTTCAGTGTACGGTAGCAGCCAAAAAGGCAAACTGAATGCTAGACATTATTGCAAAAGGAATATTTATTTATTTATTTATTTAAAATTCTTATTTTTATTTTTCTCATATTTTTATATCGCCCCCCCCTCCTGTTCATGCATCTCAGGGCAGCTAACAACATCTTAAAATAACCATAAAACAATAAAACCAATACACATTAAAATAACCCTGGCAGAAAAAAAACAAAAGAAATAATATCCCACCCCTCAGGCAGTTTGGAGTGGCTCACAATATCAAAAAATATAAAACATCAATAAAAACATTATAAAATATAAATAAAATAACCCATCTTCCCCCAACCCACCCCCCTCCCCAACCCACCTATCTCCCTCTCCAGATGCCTGGTGGAACAATAAGGTCTTACATAGCTGCCGGAAGGTGAGCAAATCCGGGCAGAGGTGGGTCTCCTCTGGGAAGGAGTTCGACAG
>QEPC01005900.1:1360802-1375370 GCA_003113815.1 Sphenodon punctatus
TAATAATAATAATAATAATAATAAATTAATAAATAAACCACTTACTGAAACTTGAGTAACACATTTTTTATGGATACACAGATACACAGAGACTACCCAAACATTCATTAATAATGAAAATAGTATAAGCCCGTAAATAGCAGTAATCGGATTGGAGCTTTCAATTCAACGAGTGGGTTTTCATTATTGTACCAGTTGTAGGCAATAGACTGATTTTTAGATGTACCACTGAGTTGATTGTGAAATAAGCTTAGGCAGGTTCTTTGTTTTAGAAAGGCTATCTTCAGCATCCTATTATCTTAAACGTATGCCATAATCCAAATGACTTTCAGCCTAGCCTCTGGCCCTGGCCAAAGTCAGAGAGGATTAGGGAATGGCCATGCTCCCTGTATAGTCGCAGGGCAGGGGTAGTTCGACAGCATAAAAGTCCAGCCCCCTCCCCTCTTCCTGCCCCTAATGGTTTCCATCCATGTCATCTTCTCTCTGTCCCTGACATCTCCCTTGCCCCTCACCAAGTACCGTGGAAGTACTTGGACTGCGTGGAGAGCAATATAGGGTGTTAACAAATGAGACGAAAGCCCATGATAGCCCACACCTTGTGGGTGTCCACCTGCTTGTTTATTAGGTGTTCAACCACACCGGGCACATGGCCATCATCCACTATACATTCAGTCCCCACTCATTGCAGGGTCTTGGATCATTTGGAGCCACGGCCTAATGTGTGCCGTGTCCACATCCCATCAGTTAGGTTGCATCCAGCTCCTCTGTATGTACAGGACTGCCAGCACCATGGAGTTGTGGGCAGAGAGCCAAGAGCATTCTGTGGAGTGACTGCTTCCTGCTCTTCTTTTTACTCTTGTTCTCACTGGTGCTTTAAAAGCCCAGTGCGTGCCAAATTCAGATGTGCACTGTCCCAGCTTGTCCTGGTTTGCAGTACACACCCAAAGCTCGCTCTTCAGAACCCATTGCTTTCTCCAGAGTGACTTCCACAGTCTTTTCGTTGCTGTGGCCATGGCTAAGAATGACAGCCAGGCAAGTAGGGTAAGTTAATGCACCTGGGATGTATGTGTGTACATTTACACAGCTGCAAGATAAGAGCTTCTGTTTATTGCTATCTAATTATGTGTTTGTTTGTTTTCTTTACTGTATTCACAGGTGACCAGGAGAGCACTGGGGAGCAGCAGGATACTCCCTGGGACACAACAGCACTAGACTTAAATGGTATGCACAGAAAGTGGGTGAGAAGGCACTATGGCGAGCCCACATGATGGGGGAGAGAAAAGGGATGGTGGGATGGGGTGGGGAGAAGAACCATGGTGGCGCAGCAGGCTGGTGAGAGAGGGAGAGGCACTATTTTGGGACAGCGGGCTGGTGGGGGGAGGGAGAGGCACCATTGCAGGATGGCGGGTGGGTGTGGGGAGCGGCACCATGGTGGGATGGTGGACTGGTGCGGGAGGGGATCGGCACCATGGTAGGATGGCAAGCTGGCAGGGAAGGGCACAATGGCAAGCTGGTGGTGAGGGAGGTGGTATACAAAATGGCACCTGGGGGAAGACAGTGCGAATGGTGGTCCTTGATTTCTGTATGTTTTTCACTCCCCTACAGGATTGGTAAAAGGATAAACGCTACAGTAATTTTTGAGTATTGCAGTCAACTATGTCAAACTTTTTAGGCTTGCTGGTAAACCTGGTGGTAAGTAAGTGATCCTGCTGATACCTGCTGATATCCTGCTGTGATACCCTCCATCCAGTACAATCTGTTACCGGGGATCTGTGTACTCATAGCTTCACCACATGGACCAACCAGCCATCATTCTCGATGTAACCAAGCCAAGCGCGTGCACCTGGGACCTTGTATCCTCGTGAATGTTACACTCCGTCGTCTCTTCCTCTGTTCCCCTTCCTTCGTCTCCTCTTCTCCCTCCCCGTCTCTCCGATTGTAAGCCCTAGGGCAGGGACCATGTCTATTCTATTACTCTGTAAAGCACCAGGTACATTGCTGGCGCTATAAAAATGTTTGCTAATAATAATAATAATAATAATAATAATAAAAAATCCTTTTTCACAATACATGGTTTCCGTGAGGGCTGAAACTCAATCTCATTTTTTTTCTTGATCTCTCGTTGAGAATCAAGCATCTCAATGAGGACTGAGAAAAAACAAAACTTGAGGAAAGCCCCCATCGTGACAATTTCTCCAAGATTTCCCCCCCCCCCCAATTTAAAAAACAACCAAACAAAGAATTGTGCGTGTGCAATATGGCCGCGGTGGCCATTTCTGCCCAGGCACAGCCCTTTCCCAAAATGGCGCTGGCAGCATCACTACCATTTTGGAAAAGGGGAACCGTCCGCACATGCATGGTGGCCATTTTGTGTTTGAACAGAATGACTGCCCCTTTTGGAAAAGGCTTCCCGTGTGCAGAATGGCCCAGCAGCCATTTTGCACAAGCACAAGTTTCTGTTAGCGGGATTCTCATGAGAATCATGAACCATTAGTGAGATCTCTGCCAGGTCTCACGAATGGTTCGTAATTCTCATGAGATTCTTGTGAGAATAAAATTGATTCTCGTTTCAGCCCTAGAAACCTGTGCTTATTCTGGGAAAGGTGGGAGGTTTAGGAGAGTGGGGGCAGTGGAGAATGGCAGTATTGCATAGTGATAAGCGCTTTGGGGGTTGGAAGGAAAGGGAAGTGGCGTATAGTAGGTGCACTGAAAATGGCCATGCCATCTCTGGCCATGCACTTGCAGGCGAGGGCAGGGGCACATGGAGGGTCACTGGAGATGGGCAGCATGGCATAACAATAAGCAGCTTTGGGGGCTGGTGGTCAGAAGCACTTGCCCTTGATGGCAGGGGCGGGCATAGTAGCCGGCAGCATGCCTGCATCTCTGTGCTTCCTGTTGCCATTCCCAGATCCGGCTAGTCTGCGAATGCCAATAGGAAAATGAAGAGCTTTAGGGCTGCAGCCAGATCACCTGTGAACGTCAATAGGGAACATACCAAATAACACGGAGGTGGGGGTGGGGACTGGATGGGCCAGAGGAAACACACTAACATACTGGAAGCGTTTCTAAAGGCTTTGTTGAACATTTAAAAAAAATCATTTTAAAATGGCTGTATTAAACATTTTAAAAGGATCATTAAGTGTCACTGATTTGTGCTAGCATTCCAGTTTGATGTGCTGGCTCAAGGTGTACCCGATCTCTCCAGCTATGCGCTGCTCCACTCGGTGCAGCTGGTGCCGGAACAGGCTCGCTAGAGCTAATTGGGGAGAAGGTTCTCCAACGTAGCCCTATCTTACCACTAGTCGGTGGTGGTTAATTTCTTCAGGGAAACAAGTGACTCTGGGCACAGGCAGGGGCAGTGTGAGCATTTTTGCATAGCCCCAGGCATCTGCTACCCCTGCCCCCATCCAGAGCTTGGTAGTGACGGCTGGATTGGAGGCGTTGGGGAGAGCCACCCTTGGCAGCCCCATCTGTGCCACCGCTGCTGCCACTCAGCTCTGGCTGGTTCAGGGGTGGGGTCCCCAAGGGCAGCTTTCCCATTCTGTTCCATTTGTGGAGGTAGTTGTTGGCTGCAGGAACAGGAGGGGTAGTGGGACCGCTTAGGTCAGCAGTTTCAAGGGGACAGCTATTTTGCTCCTCCCCCATGATCCAGCCACAGAGCTTTGCAGCGATCATGGCTTTGAGAGTGATAATGAGCATGGTAAAGTTCTTGGCATCCATGATCACATGTGTTTTGAAAAGTTTAAAGAGCTTGGCAACTGCCTCGCTAAAATTGGCTACACACTGCACATGACCAAGAACATGCAAAGACTGATTGCTTGGACTGATTAGTGGACTACACACTAACCATGTGAGTGGGGACTGAACCCGGACTCCAGCAGGCTATGGTCTTGTTTGTTAACACCCATAGAAACAAAATGAGCTGACTATGCCTTCTGGGCAGTACAAAATGTGGATGGAGCAGGGAAGAGAAATTGCCCCAATATGCTGAGCTCTGTTACTTCTAGCTATGGGCTTGGGTTGGACATTGTTATGTGGGGGTGGAGGGGAGTGGGGACTGCATGAAAAGGGGACAATTATGTTTGTCTTCAAAAGTGTATGTGGACATTTTCTTACCAGAATTGTGATTATTACTCACTGGCCTTAGGCTTACAGTCATTCATCTGAGGGCGTTTTTAGATGAGCAGGAGAAATTCATAGGTTCAAAAGACTCCCACGATCCCCCTGGGCATTGAGGTAGGGAGAATGCCTTTAAACGAACAGCTCGCTTGAGCGACAATGATGGAGTGGCAGAGTAGCACGCACACTCTCCTGGGCTGCCCCAACAAGCAACCATTTCTCAGGGCAGCTCGGGAGAGCTCATGGGAGATTTAAAATGTTGATTAGTTTTACTAATCTAGGAGTTTTCCCAGACAGCTTGTGCAAGAAGCATATACATGAGCAGGTAATTACCATGTTTATCGGGAAGCTCGCGGGTCTGCATCTCGTGTAAAAATGCCCTGACTCTTCAGACATCTTAGTCTTCAGACTAAGAAACTGAGGATAAAAACCTGGAACACAACTTGTTTCTATAGGGAAGGGAGGGGCAAACAAATTTACAAGAGGAGGCAGAATCTCTTTGTGCCCCCTTAGCTGCTGGCCTGCTTCAATGACTTACTTTTGGATGCTAAAGTATATGCTGGGTAACCACAAATCAAGCTTTAGCTAGTGCTGTGAAAATATTTATTAACCTGGACTGAGATAATACCACACCAGTCTCCCCACATTAATTGTCTGTACATGACTGAATTGCTTGACATGGATGGTGACCTTTTGACAATTATTATTATTTTTATTATTATTATTTTATTATCATTTGTGTAGCGCCATCTGTGTACCTGGAGCTTTACAGAGCAATAAGATACCATAACTTAGAGATAAACCCCATAACTCTCAATAAATGGATGGTTTCCTATGTCTTTGTTTACATATCCTTTCATTGGCACAACTATGTTCTGTAGTCTTTCAAATACTTTGACAGATTAACATGATCTGTCAACCCCTTCTCAGTTCTGTGTTTTTCTTCCTTGTTTCTGGTAGGTGTGGTTTCCATGTTCTCTACTTTGTCTATTATCATTTTGGGTCATTGGTGTGATGCAACTGTAAAAAAACTATTATTATTTCAAAATGAATGGAGTAAAGATTTAGGGTACAGTTTTCACTCATTAAAGTCAATGGGAATTTTACCATTTTCTTCAATGGATCAAGGATTGCAGCCTTAGTTAAGTTTTCAAAGCAGACAGTGACTATTGTATATGACACAAACACTCTGGGCACAATTCTCCACCTATTCTCTAAGGCCCTTTCCACATGGGCGCCCCCCCCCCCAACACACACACGTGGGTGGGTGGGGGTGTCTGTAGGAATGCCGTGGGTCGCTGCTGGCGGGGGGGGATGCCCATGGTGTGTGTGTGTGCGCTTCCGCGTTCCACCCATCTCCACCCACCTCTACCCATCACTCATGCATGGCTCCAATGCCCGTTGGGCCACGTGTGGAGATGGGTGTGCACCTGTGGGAACGGACATGCACCCACCTCCAGCCACGGCTGGCGCACACCCATCCCCCCACCCACCGTGGCCCATTTGAAAAGGGCCTGTGACAAAACTCCCATTAACTTTAAAGAAGGAAGATTGTCCCATCAGTGGGCCCAGGTATTTACAAACGTTGATTCACCCAGTAAGGAGGAAAACATTTACTGCCCTAAGGATACAACCAATGTCTTAAGCAGCAGTCGAGGGACAAAATACTATTGTTAATTATTCTGATCGGGTTTGTATATGTGTGTGGGGGTGGAGAGGAGGCAATATTGAAGATCTCGTCCATTACCTGTTGTCCTGCCCATTCTATATATCCGCTCAAGCAAAATTATTTAAATCATTAAATTTGAACTGTAGCAGTTCTAATCTTCAGCTACTAATCTATCTATTGAATGATTCCAAAGATTATGTCACATGACCCGTGACCTCATTTGCGGTGTCAGCAGCAAAAGAGTAGACCAAAAATGTTAGATTATTCTATGTAGGAAGTTGGACTACATAGCTGAGACCTGCTGATTTTATGTAAATTTTGGATTTTAATTTTTTACCTTTGTAAATATGCTTTTATTTTTGTTATGTATTTATCATTTTAATATCTTTGTGTATATTTATGTATTTTCTGATATGGCCCAGTGACTAGCTCAATCAATCAATCAATCAATCAATCAATCAGTCTCATTCATGTTCAGAGAGAAGGAAGAAAAGAGTAAAGGAAGCACTAATGTTTTGTTGATCAGTATCAGCTACAATCTGTAAAATGAAAAGTAGACGTAAATACTGGGGGAAACCACGATATGTGGGGGGGAATGGAACTAGTTATAACAGTTCTTCTAAATCTGGAAAACTCCCACAAAAAATGTTTAAAGCTTTCTCCTACGCTGTCTCCGATATAAAACACATTTGAATTTTAACAAACAAGAAGAATGTGCAAGAACCTACCACTTTTACTTTTATTTTTCAAATTTGCTCTCACTTGCCTGAGATAAAGCTAAGTAAATATCATGTGTGAAATTAAAACGTTTCCTCTTGAATTCAAATCAACAGTTTTTCTCATTACGTTCAGGGTGTTATTAAATGAGAGTGTTGGCGGGGCTGTGGTTGGCGCATGAGGTGGCAGAGGGGCACCCACGCATGGGAAGTGCATGGGGAGGGCTTCACATGGGCAGCTCCTGGCATGGCTGCCCCATCCATGGAGGCAGCCATTCTGGATTTTTCAAGAGTGCTCTGTGGGTGGGCCGGTGCATGAATCATAGGAGTGCACTTTCCCAGGCAACAACTTAAACTGAGTGGTTGGACGTGTGGACAGTGGGGACCATGCATTAATGCGTCTAGTTTAAGAACACCCTCAGATGAGGTTGTTTTAAATTGTAAGCATCTCAGAGCAGAGTCCTGTCTCTAACTAACGATTGTTCAGTGTCAGGTACATGGCTGGTGTTATATAAATAGTAAAAATTTCAAATGATATTTTAAAATCTGAACATTTTTACAAACGGTTCACTCTAGATCTCCCTTTTCTTTTCTTTTTCCTATATTTTTGGGATGCAAGATCCTTTTGTGTATATCAAAAACTATTCAGTTTGGGGATCTCCAATAAGGCAGGAGTTCCCAAGCTGTGGATTGTTATGATCTCAGGTGAGTCCATGCGTGCTATTTACAGATAGGGTTGTGATGTCAATCGATGCTTGATGTCTGCGTGCTTTTGTTACCATCTGGGGCTGCAGGATCCCCAGATCAAAGTGTCTCCAAATAGGTTGCACAAGCAAAATGTTTGGGAGTCACTGAAATAAAGCTAGTAAGTGGATGGAAGCAAATACAAAGTGACCAAAATATTTTTTTAAATGTAATGCTTTTTAAAATATATATATATATAAAGGGATTCAAAGAATACAGCAACGCCTGCCTGGCTACCATGGTGATGGTCAGTGAACTCAGCTCTGTGACTTGCAGTTTGGGTTACAGCAGGGGGTGTTTTTAAACGAGCCGTTCACTAAGTGGCCTGGCCACTGAGCGCCCATGCATGAGGGGTGAGTGGGGAGGGATTTTAATGGGCGGCTCCCTGGGTGGCCAAAGTGACCATGCAGGCAGCCTTCATGCACTCCTGCCACCACTGACCGCCCCCCAAAGCAACTCATATGGGCAGTCGTTACCCCTTTAAGAGCTTCCAGTAAGGCTGGGGGCGGAACGGAGAGGCAGCGGGGCCGCAGACCTGTCTGCAACCATGGGTAGGTGCCCCAGTTTAAACGGGCCAGGGATGCTGCTTGGACGCCTCTCCCCACACACGGTTTTGCCTTCCTCCGCACAGCACACTCCGTTTTTTTCTCAGGTGCCCCGTGACTAGCCATGGGTGGGTGCTGTGTGGGTCACGGGAGTGCGCAATCACCCACACCACCTGCACACGAGTGGCTGGGTGGGTGATGGGTGGCCATGCGTGGTAGCGTCTCATTTAAAAACACCCTTATTGGCATGAGCCGCCAAATGGTTAGGTCCCAATACAGTTAAGATCACCACAGCATAAAAGATGAATGAGAGAAGGTTTTTGGCAACTTAGGTATTGAAAGTATGAGAATGGTCAATCACCTTCATAATGCTTTCCTGCTGAATCTCACGTTTTACTAACACACATAGCAACTGTAACTACCTATGAGAGTAGACTCAGCAATGGATCCTCCCATGACTCCCATTTTTTAAAAAAGGTAATACATAGTAACTTTCTGGGGCCCCATGCTACATGTTTGCTGACCATAGGGCCTTTCTCTCATATGGGTAAGCACGGTGTCCTAGCGGCATGTGGCCATCCCACCTGAGGGCAGCAGGAACTGCTTCTCACTTTTTCTACTGGCCAAATATACTGGTGCTTAGTTGGGAGCTAGAGGTGCTTGCCTTGCCCCTCACTGAATCTCCTGCCAGGTGACAGACCCCTTGGCCCACCCTGTATGGGACCATAACGTATCAAAAGCTACACATGTACAATGCTCTCACAGACACAACTGAGCAACCTTGCTCTCCTTATAATTAAGAAAGATGAGATAGCAAGGTTGGAATGGGATGGCACCACAGAAAAAAAATGCCAAGGAACAGTGTTATTGTGGTGGCAGGTTCTAGCCTCTGAAGCTCACAAGCCTATATAACTTGTGTGCGATGACCTTTTAAGGTCTACATTTTTTTGCCTTTTCTTTTTATATTTAAAAGCATATGGTGACCTTCGGGGGCCCATGCTACATGTTTGCTGACCATACTCTGACCCTTAAATCCATTCTGGATTATACTACAAAGAAAGTGCCAGTCTGTAAAGAAATGCACCCCTTCAAATACAATACAGATCAGCGTTTGTTATCAGAGCATTTTAACTTGTCTGAGTGTGTTTGATTAAATAGACACTAGGGTGGTGGTGTTTTTTTCTTTGCTGATTTATCTTGGAAGTAATTCTATCATTTACTAGTAAAGTTTATGACACCTAGAGCCCCATCTTATGCAACATTATTAATGTAACTCCTTCTGGGGAAAGGGCATTTACAGGAACCTACTCAGCTCAAACACTGTGCACTTGGAATGATGAAGAACCAGACATGCCCAGGACTCCTGAAAATGTTATGTAGGTTTAGGTAGAATAATATTTGAAATACTTCAAATGCTGCAGGCCTAATAGTCTGCCTCATGAGTGTTGAGCTATTATGATGTGACGTTTTCAGCTACAATGATATTATAGAGGCGAGGGAGCACCTCTATAGTTAAGGCAAGGAACAAGCTTCCTTGAAACCGTGAACATTCTATTGAGTATCAACTTGAGATGGTGACACCTATTTGTTTATAATTTGGCCTGGAGGGTCCTTTGACAACTTTTGATTCAGCAAGGGTTTTGTTATGGTGGTGATGTCATAGTGTACGGGGACGTGTTCAAAAATTGAGTTGTCTGGTCCTGCGTCCGCTTTTCTGTTTGGTTTGTCAATATGTTTTTTAGTTTTTGATTTGAAATGTGTTGAAGTCCCCATGTTATGCTATGGCTGGAATGCCGCAGCCTCCCTGTTTAACTGTCTGGGTAGAAAGTCGTGACATCAGCCTGCTGTGACGGCAGTCCCCCTGCTAGGGAATCCCCAACTGCTGGCTGGTGACTGTATGGCTGCTTAGTCTCGAGAAGCAGCGCGTATTGTCCTGTGTGCACTACAGAAGGGAAGGGCGTCAGGCTGCTAAAAGTGGATGCTGTGCTGGAAGGCTTCCTCGTCATGCAGGGGCACCCAAATAGAAAGTGAAAACAGTGGAAGAAGGATGGGACTGGGGAGTGACTCCTGGAGTGGAGAGTGGGAGTGTCCCTCCTAAAATCACACCTAACGGGACCAGATCACCCCATTCATCATCTCCCTTTTCCATTAGCCCCCACATCCATCTGCCCCATTAACCACCAAACACCCCCTTCTGCCACCACTCACCCCAGCCCCCCACATCCCTGTCTCCCCCATTAATTCCCAATACCACCTTCTCCCCCATTGACCCCCAGGCCCTCACACCTATCTCCCCATTAACCCTCAAACATGCTTTCCATTCCCCCCAGACCCCACAGCCCTGTTTCTCCCATTAACCCCGACCACGCTTTCCCTCCCTATTCACCCCAAACGCTCTTCCCCACTCATCCTAAGACCCTCCACATACCCCTCTCTCCCCATTCATCCCCAACCACCTCTTCCCTCCCCATTGACCCCAGCCCTCCCACTCCTGTTTTTATGCACTGATTACTGTGATTTTATGCCATTATTATCGTTTTATATTTTTGTATTTATTTATATTATTATTGTATTTTATATCTTGTATTTTATCTGATTGTGAGACGGCCCGAGTCGCCTTTGAGTGAGAGGGGTGGGGTAAAAATATTTATAATAAATATAATAATAAATATAAACACACCCTTTCCCCACCAAGAACCACTTCAAAGCATTTACAGTCTCTGGCAGATTGGAGCACTGGGATGGGGAGGGGAGAGGAGAGGAGAGGTGCACTCTGGGACAGTTTTTTCTCCTTCCACTGGAGATACAGGGCTTAGGAAGAGGGTGGTAGTAGGTTATCGGAGAATGAGGCAAACATTGGGGGAGGGAGCTGCCAGGGCATGAAGTGATTGGGCACTGGAGCAGGATGCAATAGAAGGCAAGAGGACAGGGTCTTTCCTGAGTGGGGTGGGATGGAGCATGACACAGTTCCTGAAAAGGGAAGGAGCCGGACCTTCTAGGGGTGGGTCTCCATGAGTATATTACACCTGTACTCTACAATCTGTACTGGCTCCCTGGAAGGAGCTGGGCCACCCCAGGGGATCTGTAGGCAGTTCCTGCCCACCCACCTGCAGAGCCATCAGGCATCCTGTTGGGTCCCTTACCTCCTAGTGCACTGCTCCTTGTTCCATCCTGCCCCCACCCCCCTCAATTAAGACGGATGTCATTGCCTCCTAATGCACTCCTGTCACAGTGTTCCACCACTCCTTTCCCTGGGAAGGGAGTTGTGCTTCCTCCTGGCTCCCCTTCGGTGTGACTGTACTGAGAGATTTCCTGCACTTGTTCATGGGCTAGACAATAAAAAAAGGCTCAAGCTGAAGGGGAGTCAGAAGGAAGTGCAGTAGGTTAGACTGAATGAACCCATGGACTGAAGGGTTCATACCTCTGATTTGAACAAACTGAGCCTATTTGTTCATTGCCAACAAATATTCTTGGTTCTAGGCACAAAAAATCCAGATATTCCATATCTAGTTCCCGTTAAAAACCTATATAAGGCAAGTCAAAAGGGGAAGTGCATAAGTGAAGATAACTTCCCCTTTTTAAAATCTTTTAAATCTTCCTCATAATTATAAATAAACTCTTCTCTTAGAAAGACCATGGAATAAGAGGACTCTGGGGATCTGGAGCAGTTAGAGTAGTTTTTGGGATTGGTAGGGCATTGCACAGATAAGTGCCAGCATGAGCCACCTGTTTAAAGTCAGCTTTTTTAACTTCAGTCTGACTTAACCTTCTTATGCCTGAAATGCATTTATCCCCATATTTATTTATTTATTTACAACATTTATATCCCGCCTCTCCTGCTTAAGCAGCTCGAGGCGGCTTACAAAAATTAAAATATTTTAAAATATACATAAAATATATAAAATGCATAAAAGGGAGGCATAAAAGAAATAAAAACCCATCCTCCCCCCCTTCACCCCCTCTCACCAAAGGCTTGGCGGAACAGCCAGGTCTTGCACTGTCGCTGAAATGAGGCAAGGTCCAGAAAGGGAGTTCCAACTCCAATTACCTAAGAAACAGGGCTCGCTGTTGAAACTACTTTCAGGGTTGAACAGAACTGTAGCTCAGGGGAATAATTTGCTGACTCAGTGTTTGGAAATGGTGATGATGAGTCAGTTCAGCCTCGCCTGAGCTCCTTTCAGGCCCACACCCTCACAGGTTCAAGCAGCGGAGGATGAAAGGGACTTGCTACTACCCTGGCTTCAGTTCTTCCTGTACTTGGCTAACCAACTAAAACAGCACAACCTCTGATCTCAGATTTTGAGTCATAAGTTATAATGTGGGAAAATGTCAAGAGATGGGAAAAATATGAATATTTTGTAGTTCTTTAGTACCTTTTATATGAGGAACGCTTGAAATTGAATTTACACAGGTCACTGCTTCTTCCAGGTTTCCCAAGTCTTGTCTTCACTAGAGTGTTAGGTGGTGTTAGCAACAGATCTCGAGAAGTTGTGCTGTTATACATTATATTAAGCACGACTGTTTAACATCATGTGAACTGGCTAACTAGCATTCTAGTAAAAACAAGCCCCCAGTGACTGTGCAAGAAGGATGTGATTGGAGCAACAGTGTAGATTGGACCTTTACACGCCTTGTACATCATCAAAGAGGTTGTCTGTGCAGTAGCCTAAATTAAGCCAGTACAGAAAGCATTTTGAGGGGATAGATCAGAACAGGACCACTAACTGAGTGCTTTAAATCCCCACATAAGGGAACGCTGAGAAGCTACTACAGACTGGTTGGATTGTTGACCTGTACCTGTCCATTTGTTCCAGATGTGATCTCCCAACTTCTACTGCTTTCAAATTCCCTGTTTTATTACCTGGGCTTTGTGTAGGGAGAACTGAATTTCTTCTTCATGGATTAAGCCATTCAACATCTTGGTTAGGTGGATATGAGTAATTTACTTTCTTTGCAAAAGGGAAAGTAGGGGCACAGGAAAGTTGAATGATTTGTCCAAGGTCAAACAGTGAGAGAGAAGTAGAGATGGAAAGAGAAGCCAAATTCCGGACTCTCAGTTCTACTCTTTAGCCACCATCTGCCCTTCTTCCAAAAAACCTTACTGAAACTTCAGTTGGAAAACCTATAATCCCTCAGCCTAGATGTCAAAGCAATCTGACATGCATTTCATCCTCCTTCCCTGACGTCAGAGATCTCAGTTTCCTTAAAGTATCCTGTTGCTTGTTACAGATGCATCTCTCTCTGTTTGTCTGAAGCATCTTTCCAATCCATAGGATAGGATTGAGAACCTCCACACTCAAAGCATTAACTCCAGTGCCACCCACACTGGTGTTTGTTAAAGTGTCAGCAATGCATACATTTTGCTTATAGTTACTGGATCACTCTGCAGCATTCTTAAATGGCTCAATTTACAAAACTAGCAGCTCCCCAACACTTCATCACCAGCAATGTATCAAGTTGCCAATTTTTCTTTGACTGTCAACATGTAAGTAGTGATATTGTGTCTACTAATTTAGTCC
Source organism: Sphenodon punctatus (assembly GCA_003113815.1). Classification (NCBI taxonomy): domain Eukaryota; kingdom Metazoa; phylum Chordata; class Lepidosauria; order Sphenodontia; family Sphenodontidae; genus Sphenodon; species Sphenodon punctatus. Next base: position 1,374,115 of record QEPC01005900.1, read on the forward strand.
AGAGGGAAACATCACAATTTCAGCTATTTCCAAAAACTTGGTTTCCCTTTATTATGAGCAGAATATAAAACACAGAGACAGATGAGTGATGCTTACTTTATCCAACTTACTTTATCTGTTTTTAAACTAAAGACAAAAATACAAAGAAGTCAACTGCAATGAATAATAAGACTGACAAGAAACAACAGGAATACAACTTAAGGCACGCCAAGCTCAATAGGACCTTTATTGCACCTTGGCAACCTTCCAGTTGTCCCATCAACCTGTCTTGGGAAGATCTATGATTCATAACAGGAGGACAACAAAAAACTCAGTCATTGATTTAAACTGATTTGTAAGCATATGTAACAAAGGGATCCCAAAGAAAATTATGCTCCGCTGGCGTTTACTCATTCATACTGTACAATATATGTGTCAGCAAAAAACACTACTGCTTGAACCTTACTTAATCAGTTTGCAATACAGTAGTTGTAATTCTCCTGGACAGAAACAGCAGCAATAATTGCATTTTATGTTGGCAAAAGGAGACAGTGTTGCCTAGTAGTTTTGGAATATAGCAATGAGTCAGGACTCCTTGGTTTTGTTCCTAGCTCTTCCAATTTCTTTCTTTCTTTCTTTCTTTCTTTCTTTCTTTCTTTAATGGAACCCAGCTGCTGGCACTAAAAATTAAAAAGGAGATCGAGCAGTTTTTAAACTAGAATTGAGGAGGGAGGGAGTGGAAGCCATCAGGCGATGAGGAGCTCATGGTTCGGACTGAGGCATCTCCAAAAGATGCTGTTAATTTGGGGAAATTAGAGTATCCTAATATAGAGGATATAAAGAAGCCGAGGGAGCCCAGGTGGAAATCAGTGCAGAACAGACACAACAGAACAGTTTACAACCTCGCTCCCGCCTACCTCTCTGCCCTGATCTCCCTCCAAACTCCTGTTTGAGCACTCCGCTCCTTTTCTATCCCTTCCCTCACCCTCCCATGCCTCCCCTGCTCCCCCAACCACTTTAATCCCTTCTCCCTTGATGCCCCGCATGCCTGGAACTCCCTTCCTGCCCTCATCCACCTTGCCCCCACCCTCCACACCTGGAAGTCCCCCCCCCCCCCAAATGTTCACCACGGTCAATCACGGCGGGGAATCATATTCACCACGCGATCAGCGGAACCGGCGGAGCCGGCCCCAATCGCGTGGTGAATGTGATTCCCCACCTCGATGAAGAGGCCCGTCCTGTCTGGACGGCTACCACGGACTGGAATCTGCGGCGGG
>QEPC01005900.1:1408819-1419316 GCA_003113815.1 Sphenodon punctatus
TCCCACATCCTATCTGTCCTACCCCTGCCAGGACCTGACTGGTCAATCTCCTCCCCTAGGAGGTTTCTTGTCCCTTCATGTCTGAGAGATGTGTCTGTGAGCAGGGTTTGTGTACTTGTGGTGTGTGCTCCCTCCTTCGGTCCTGTTTCCCCTTGCTATCCCATATTCCCCACACTGTCGGAGAACAGGCTGTTGGGCTTGATGCACCATTGGTCTGACTCAGTATGCCACTACTTATGTTCTTGCACTTGAGGGTGGGATGGGGGTCCATGGTAGCCAGCAGCACACCTGTGCTTCTTATTGCCATTTCCAGACCCAGTTAGCCTGTGAATGCCAATAGGAAAAAGCAGAGGTTCATGCCTGCAGCCGTCTAGCCTATGAATGTCAATAGGGAACGCACAGAGAAAGGAAAGGGCAAGAAATAGCACAGGGTGGAGGGTATGGGCGGGCCAGAGGAAAACAGTGACACACAGGAAACAGTTTTAAAGGTTTTACTGAATATTTTAAAAGTCTTTCGTTCTAAATCAGTAAACTGTCACTTAAGTTATGGGTGTTTGCACTAACAATGTGCCAGCACAAGGCATCCCAGATCTCTCTGGCTATGCACTGCAATGCTCGGTTCAGAGGATCCTGGAACATCCCCGCTGGCTCATCACAGCTAATTGGCAGGGGGTTCTCCACCACGGCCCAGCTGGTATCTCAGAGGTTGAGGAGGACACAGATGGCAGTGGTTATCAGAAGAGTGTTCTTCAACTGGAAATCAATCCTGGCTGAAATTACACTCCAGTGCTGCTTCAGAAGCCCCAAAGTCCTCTCCACAACAGAATAGGTAGTGCTGAGCTGCCTGTTGAAGTACCTTTGCTCCAGGGTGCGGGCAATGTTGTATACCTACATAAGCCAAGGCTTCAGTGAGTAGGCAGGGTCCCCCAGAACAACAGGCCGCATGAACACCCCCTTGATGAAGGTTTTAGTGGTGGGTCAAAAGTCCCCAGTGTACATGTGACCCAAGACAGGGGACTGGTGGAAGATGTGGGTGCCATGGTTCTTCCCAGACCACCTGGCGAGCACATCCATAAACTGGGCACAATGGTTCACTATGGTCTGGAGAACAACAGAGAAGAATCCCTTGCAATTCAAGTAGCGGTCCTTGCTATGGAGTGATATGGCTCCCATCAATCAGCCCTATACAGTTTGGGAAGCCCTCCTGCCGAACGCCCTCCATCACCTCCATGGGGTCAGTTAACTGAGCCACCCAGCCCAGCAGCACTTCTACAATCACTGTGTAAACTTTGATGAGGATGGTGCCTCTCAGAGGTGAACTTGTTGGGGGCGCAGGACAAAGTATATGGCATTTGTATGTTATACTGTTCAGAAAAATAACCTGAGTTTTTAGAATAGTCAAGCATAAAGTTAGCTTTAGTCTCATATCCATATTGAACTGGCAGAGTGAAGCGAGAGTCAAGCGGTACCGGGCTGTGGACTTTAGAGGTAATCCATTGAAATTAGGATGCATTCTTAAAAGGGATTGGCAAAACAGTGAGGAGTGGTACCACGGGGCCTACGTGTTGGACAGAATAAGTGGGTGCTATTGCCAGGACAGGTCAATAAAGGTGAAAAACCATGGTAACTGAAAAATATACATATTAAGATACATTTACGTAGTCCGATGAAATGAACCAATTGGTAGTTAGATGATTATGCTACGAGATAAGATGAACCAATCAGTTGTTGAGTTAGATAACATGAACTAATGAATTGTTGAAGATTAACGCTGAACCAATCAAGTAGATTTGAAGCTGGAGATCCACTCAGCAAATCCCCAGGAGGAAAGCACATTCTCCCACCAGTTTGTGCTTTTTCCCTTCACCCACACAAGTGTCTCAGTGAGTAGAGCCCTGCAGATGACGTTAGATGTGTATAAGAGACAGGAAGAGGGTAAGGCAGCCAGGGAGCACAAGGGGTGGGGCCGTGCGGCCGCATGCTGCGTCGCGTGGCCCTGCCCCCTCCGGGAGGGGGGTTGCCCAACAGACGTGATGGGCGGCAGCATTGACCCTGGGCCGTGGTTCGGCGGTCCCCATGGCCGTGGGCAAAAGGGCAAACGTCTGTTGGCGCGCCCCTTCACCCCCTCCCGTGGTCCGAACCACCCCACGGCCCAGGGTTAATGCTGCCGCCCATCACGTCTGAAATCACCCTGAGGCTGCATCTCCTGGCAGGTACTGCCATCAGCTCCCCTTTCAGGGTTTCAATCCTCCCCAGAGCAGTCTGTCACTGGAGGAAAGCAAGCACACAGCACTGAAGGAGTAGTACCTCCATGTGGCATGCCCCACTACCCCAGCCACAGATTGAGTGAGACCCTATCTGTGTCTTGAAATTTCATTGCACAAATGGTTACAGAAGACATGTTTCTGATGGACCGCTCGCAGGTTCTGCTGAGAAGTGATAACAAAGGCCTGGAGCTCGATAACGAGCACCATGAAGTTCTTGACTTGCATCTCCATGGCTGTGGTGCTGGTGTCTGTGAACTCTGCAGACCACATGCTGAATGTTTTGAAACATTTAACAAGCTGGGTGACTGCCTAGCTGGGACTGGCTGCCTGCTGCAAGTGAGCAGCTATCGCCCACTATTGGTTATGATTATGAGTCCGTGAAGGACTGTGTTGCTGCACCAGCACTGCCAATCCAGGTGGCTGTTAAACTGCTTAGACATTTCAGTCACAAACATATCAGTGCACACGCCAGCTCATCTAAAAATGTTCCATATGTTAGCACCATGGAAGCATGGAATTGTTAAATTGGGGTGAGGGGGAGGAACCACTGGATGTTAAGGAATGAACAGACGTGGGATCTGCTAGGCAGTGAAGAGCACTGTGCTCAGAATGTAGGTGGGAGCAGAGCTGTCTATTGGTTAAAAGAACTCTTATATGTTCATATCTTTTGAAAGTTACAATTTTTGCTTGCAGTGAGCATGAGGGGTCATAACGCCATAGAAAGCTATTGCTGTGGGGGATTTTGCCAAGGAAAAGCCCAGTAGCTTCAGTTTTGGTCATTGGGTGCTATGGCAGCCTGGTGTACGCAGACCAGAGAAGTCGGGGGTGAGGGATACCCTGGTCTTTGCTAACATTTGTGTGAGGCCCATGTACAGAGACAACTGTCAAACCCATTCTCTGAGACTGCCGATGTGCTCGTAGGATGGCACATGCACACAATGGGTTTCTATGTATGCATGATTGAGTGCAGACGCCATGCAAGCTTGCTGAAGTTCAAAGTTCAGCAGAATGGAAGAGTGGGAGCCCTAGATGAGATAAGACAGTGAGACATGAACAAGATCATGACTTTCTGGATGTTTCTGCACTACCAGAAGTAAGGAAATCACTAATAGAGGCTGGACTTTCCCTGCTATTTTTCCTCATTACTGCCCTGATGGCAGCGAGAGGATACCCACAGGGCCCCTGGGAGTGCCTTGATCAGATGGCAGAGATTTATCTGTTGGGTGGGGGGGGAGTGGCTCGGGGTACAGGGAATGTGAACCCACTGCTGAGGAGCTTCTTGTCCTATTCAAGGTTTGGACACTTAAGAGGTCCAGAGTGCCCAGGCGAGCAGGCATGTTTTCCTCCCCAACTCTATGATGATGTGGAAGATGCTAAGGGGTGGGGTACAAGAAGCTCATGTTTGACTGGGGGTGTTATGTGAACCGAGAGGGTTTTCTAACACTACTATGGGCAAGATCTCAATAAAACTGTGTGCTGCTACCTGCCCGTACATCACTGTGAACCACCATGGATGCGAGAAACCTGGTGTTGACAACATGCAAAGAATGAATTTTTTCTATTTCAATTTTTCACTTTGAATTGTCACTATAGGCACTGAAAGTATTTGATTTGTTTGATCAACTCGGCATTCTTTGCATAGCAAAAGATTATTTCTAGCTGCTAAGTGCTAGCAGGTATAAACCCAGGTATGAAGTTCCATGAGTGGGTGGGGATAGCAAGTGAAGGACTGCCTCCCAGTAGCCCAGAAGAAACAGCTGGTGCGGCTTCTTCTTCCTGTGATTTGCTGTGGCTGTGAATTATGATGGGGCGGGATACTGAGAATGGGGAGAGGTGGTGGGCAGAGTGTGGTAGAGAAGAGCATCTGGCCATCTATTAGGTTTGTCAGGCTAAACCTGTGAGTGGGGGCTGCCTGAATGCACAAGAATTAAATGCATGGGGCTGTCCATTTATTAGGCTCTACATGCTAAACATGTAAGGTCAGCCTGGCCTCCCTCTGCCTGGAACTGGAATCTTCCAGTGCCTGCTGTGACATGTTTGTTGATTACTTTGCGGATAAAATTTCTTGGATTCACCACAATTTTGATACCACACTTATTGCATTAGGAAAACCAGAAAGTTATGGAAGCCCTGCCTTGTCCACTTAATGGGATCCGTTCCAGTGAGTGTTGCCTGCCGATGTGGGGGGTTGTCCTTGGGGCGGTTAGAGCCACTACTTGTGAACTTGACCCATGCCCATCCTGGCTGCTTAAAGCCAGCTGGGAGACGCTGGGGTCGTTGCTGGTGGGAGTGGTCAATGCCTCCCTTTGGGAGGGCAGAATGCTGAGCTGCCTCAAAAAGGTGGTGGTGTGACCTCTGCTTAGAAAACCATCACTTGTCATTGACTTCCTTGTCAGCTATTGGCCTATCTCTAACCTTCCCTTTTTAGGGAAGGTTATTGAAGGGGTTGTGGCTCAGCAGCTACAGGGTAATCTGGACTGTGTTGGTTTTCTAGATCCCTTGCAGTCTGGCTTTCATCTGGGTTATGGCACTGAGACTATGCTTGTGGCTTTGGTCGTTGACCTCTGCTGTGAATTGGATCAGGGTTGCTCGACCCTGCTAATTCTTTTAGAGCTATCGGCTACCGTTGATTATGAGATATTGGTGACTCGCTTGCGGGATTGAGCCAGAGTGGGCAGAATTGTTCTTAAATAGTTCTGCTCTTTCCTGGCTGGAAGAACTCAGCAAGTGGTACTTGGGGATTTTTTCTCATCACCCTGGGGCCTCTTGTGTGGAGTTCCGCAAGATTCCAGCTTGTTCCCTCTCCTGTTCAATGTGTATATGCAGCCGCTTGGTGAGATCGTAAGGAGGTTTGGTGTGTGGTGTCATCAATATGCTGATGACACCCAACTTTACTTCTCCTTTTCATCCAACCCAGACCCGGCAGTTTCGGTGCTTACTCTGTGTTTGGTGACTGTGGAGAACTGGATGAGGGCTAACTGACTAAAGCTGAATCCTGACAAGACGGAGGTGATGTTAGTGGGGAAGGCAGTGGGGTTGGCATCTCCCATGATTGATAGGGTTCTCCCCCACTGGTTCCCCAGATTCGTAGTCTGGGTGTGCTCCTTGATTCCCATCTCCGAATGGGTGTCCAGGTGGAGGCTGTGGCAAGGAGTGCTTTTTGCCAGTTACATCTGGTGAGGCAGCTTTGGCCATATATCTCGGATTCTTACCTGGTCATCCATGCATTTATCACCTTGAGAATGGGCTACTGCAATGTGCTTTACATGGGGCTACCTATGGTGATGGTTCAGAGACTGCAGCTGGTGCAGAATGCGGCGGCCCGCCTCCTTACGGGGACAAGCCGCCGGGAGCATATTACGCCAGTGCTCCATTCTCTGCACTGGCTGCCTATAGTCAGGCCTGATTCAAGGTGTTGGTACTTACCTATAAATAGGGTGACGATAGCTCCCCTTTAAAAGAGGACGTTTATGAAAAATACATGTTGCAGGACTGCATTGGTTCAAGTGCAGCCCTACAATATGCATTTTTCATAAGCGTCCTCTTTTAAAGGGAAGGTATGGCCATCCTATGTATAAAGCCGTAAACAGCTTGCGTCCTATCTACCTGCAAGACCATCTTGCTCCCCAGGCGAGTCTGGATCAACCCCTGCGGTCGACCGGGGGTACCTTTCTCGAAGTCCCCGAGTATTCCTGGGGGCGACAATGGAGAGGGCGTTCTCAGTGGCTGCACTGAGACTGTGGAACTCCCTCCCGTCAGAGGCCCACGTAGCCCTGGACTTCCCCTCCTTTCGACGAAGGTGTAAGAGCTGGCTGTTCCACCAGGCATTTGGCGAGGGTGATGGGGGGTGGGGGGAGTGGGTTAGGGATGGGTGGGATTTGTGTTTTTTAACCTCCAGTGTTTTTACTGTGTTTTATGAATTTATTGTTGTTGTTATCTTTTTGTAAATTGTAAGCCACCCCAAACTGCCTGTGGCAGGAGGGACAGGGTATTAAATTGTTAAAATTAAATAAATAAATTTGCGAGTAGGGGCTGCATGGACCGAACCTAGACTCCAGCAGCTATCCTCTTGTTTAACACCCACTGACATTGCACACAATATCTGGCATTTCTCCTCTGGTCCGTTGTTTTAGCAGCCACGTCAGCTCACATTTGGATTCTTGTGTAACACAGACACAACAGGCTTGTTCTAATTTTCAAGACTAGTATTTCAAAGAAGCTGACTTCATGGGTTTTTTTTGTTGCACACAGCTTTGTTCACATAAGACACCAGTGCATGTAATTATGTTCACATATGTACAGAAATGACAGAATGCAGGTGCAAGATGCAAGTGCATTTATGGACCTTCCAAGGTCCATAAATAAAATAGCTATTAGTCAAGATGGTCAGAGGATGTAACCTCTGACAACTGGGAGTTGGGAGTAAATAGCAGAAAATAGATTGCTCCATTATTACACGTTGTGTACTTATCTGAAGTGACTGAAGGTGGCCACTGTCAGAAAGGGAATGCTGGGCTGGATGGACTATTGATCTGACCGAGTATAGCACTTCTTCTGTTCTTATGCCATTTGTGCAGACTTTTCCCATGCCAATGGGATTTTGATGTGCAAGAAAATAAAAATTAAATCCCCCATTTAAAAATCTGTGGACTACTAAATGCCTCTGCTATAAAAAGGAGTTCATCATTTTTATTTCTTACCCTTATTTTTTCCATTTGGTTGAAATAAAAAAGTTGTGCAATTGGTGTTTTTCATATCACATTATTTCTAATCCCTTCTATTTGTTCCATATGTCCAATAGTCCATAGAAAGTTCACTTTCCTGGTGTGCAGTGTAATCACATCTGTGCTACATAGTATATAAAAGGCAAGCAAACTTTGTACTAAGATAAAAGAAGGCTGCTAGAAAATTTGTGTTCTTCTTTGGTATGTGAACTTGGCATTTATCTAGATTGTTGGCTGACAGAAAGGAGCACAGCACATTTTTACAGAGGACGTTGCAGATGTGAGGAGACGCTTAACACCAATGGAATTACAAATAGCCCACTAAAAATAAAGGAATCAATGCAATTCTGCTTGAAAATGAGAAATGAGGCTTTAACTTTGTTTGAATTAAGGTGTTTCATCAGCTGTTAGATAGAATGTTAAAAAAAAAAAAACTTATTTTTTTTTGCACACAGTTTTCCTCTAATCAATTACTTGTTTCCAAAGGACTTAAAAGAACAGAAAGTTCTTTTGAAAAAAAATCACTGGTGAATATGAATTGCCTTGTAATATACCAATAATACCAAGTAGCAGTTGACAAACTGTTCACAGATCAACAGCAGTCACTTGCTTACAAAATCTTTACATTGGCTAGGATGTCAAGAGGTCACCACTCCTGCAGTTATAAATTTAAATGACTGGTTTATTGATAGCTACAAGATCATCAGGAAAAGTTTAAAAAAATCTTGTGGGACAAATCCTTAATTAATTTAAAATCACTTAAACTATTCACAGTGGAAATATAAGACACCATACCTGCAGTTGGTGGGGCCAATTCCAAGCCCATGCGTGCTGCTGCATGCACGCTTGCAAGCATCGGCATACGGTTTACAAACACGCTGTAGACCTCATGCTGGGGGTGTGCGTAGCTCGCATGCCATGTGTGTTCTACGCACCGGTCCGCGGGGCTTGGGATCGGCCTCACTGAACTGAACATCTCTTATTTAGTAACTGTTAAAGCACGGTGTTTTTTTAAAATTGAGCAAAAAGGCAATTTCCCAAGACATTCCTCTAATGAATGGAATTACACCTCTCAGAAGAAATAACAGCTCTGTTAAAAGACATTTCAAATGAAGTGAGTATCAATGGCCTTTTTTAAATTGGCTGCCTGCCCAGGGGTGTTCCGTGGTTGTGCTGCCGCAAGAGCAGTACAGGGGGATGGATGCAGAGAGGTGCACATCCCATGCCTCCGCGCAGAGCAACCTGTGTTTTTGCTGGTTGCTCCATGCAGAAGTGATATGTGGAAATGGGTGGTGGTGTGTGTTTCACAGGAGCACGCATGCCCATCTACCTGCTGCCACTTTCAAATGGGACGCACCCACCCATGTCCACTGCATGGGCATGAGTGTGTGCATCTCATTTAAAAAGGCCAATTAAGGCAAATTGTGAACTGGCTGAGTTATAACTGCAGAACCTGGATCAGATTCTGTTCTTTGGCTGCTTTTAGACAAGCAGGTTACCGTTACATGACCTGCTTGTGTGATTTTTCAAAATCCCACAAGGCAGGATTAGACGTGACGGAGGGACGGGATCACGCGCATTCAAGGCAGTTGCACATTTTTTGCCAACTGCGAATTAAAAACCTTGATGTGAGGTATTTAATTCACAGTTGGCAAACAATGCGTGACCACCCTGAATGTCCGTGATTCCGTCCCTCCGTCAAGTCTAATCCTGCCTCACGGGATTTTGAAAAGTCGCGCAATGGCGACCTGCTCGTCTAAAATCAGCCTGTGTTATTTTAGTGTAAATTTGGAGCAGCTGACAAACCTGTGGTGGAATTGTTCTTGATTTACCAGGCCTTGCTATGACTGTGGGCATTTTCAGATGGATGCAGGCCTGCTCACCCCCGGAGCTGCTCTGCGGGTGCATCCCCGCATCCACCCACTCCCAGCCCAACTGGTTCAGGTTCAAATAGACCCAGTAGGTTACCTGGCCTACAGTCTGCTTGTACAGCGCCCCCTCCCCTGGGAGGGAGTTCCACAGCCGTGGTGCGACCACTGAGAATGCCCTCTCCATCATGGGCCCCCCTGGTTTACCCGGGGGACCTCCAAGGCGGCGTCCTCAGCGGATCGCAAAGATCGCTCCAGGACCCAGGGTGTGAGACGGTCTCTCAGGTAGGATTGCATTGCTAAGGGCAATGGTTGGCTGGAAGGGAAGCAGCAGTGTGGGTTTGCGCATCAGATGGACAGCTGTTCTGCTTTGGCCTGGTGCCCCGGGTTTGGCCAGCCCACTCCGCTTCCCTGGAGTAGGCTCAACCAGCTCTGCTTCAGCATCCTGCATACACATTTATTAGTTTCTGGCTTACAAACTTCATTGGTATATTATCATCTTTATTATTCTTATTAATTTCAGTATACCAGTATACTATCGCCGTAGACACTATTCTTTTCATGCATGTGAGATTCACTAGTTGAAACCCTATCTTTTTCCAAGCTTGCTCCTGAAATGCTGTCCTGTGTTACCGTGGAACGGAGCTCCCTGAGACCAAAACTTTATGGTGTGAGGGGTGAAATTACCCCTTTGTGAGGGTGCTCAATGACTTGCTTCACTGTACACTGGAACCAACCAATTCTGTTTTGTTTCAGACCCCTTGCCTCCAAAAAGGCGTGTTTTGGGGGAGCAGAGAAAGTCCCAGAGGAAATTGCCAGAGAAATATTTGCCGAACTTAAACAAGCACCACATCTAGACATTTGCCCAAAGTTGAGGACCTGTGCTGAAAGTCAGGTAAAAGGTTAAAGCCTTTGTGCCAGAATTTAGTAATTTGCAAGACAAATATACAGTCCCAAAAGGTGATTCATCAGAAAAAGGCAACCTTAATACGGATACTCAAAATGCAGGCAAGTTTAGTTGCCCTGGCCACAGTGAATTACTGTTTCTATTTATTACACCATTCAGACAATAATTGCAAGGAAATAGACTATCCTGAGATTTACTATCAGATGAACAGATGGCATCAGCCAATTGAAGCATTTCTTTGGAGCAATTTATTCCTAATGAACATTTTACAACAGCAAGAAAAGGGGAAACCTTTTAAAAGCTGTATGGAGAGGCAGGGGTAGCAGTGTCAAGAACCCATTCAGCACTGTTTGCTAAGGATACTGAACTTATTACCCAGAGAAATATATTAGAGAGCTTCCTACGCAGAAGTGTAAACACAGGTTTTGCCAAACACTTAGCAATGATGGCTCAAAAATTACTCGTGCTGTGGCCCAAACAGTGAGTTACATGTAAGTAAGTAAGTAAGTTTTATTTAAGCGTGACACATGGTCATTGCGTTACAAAAGAAAATCAGTATACAGCAAAACACCCGTTCTCAAAATGTTATTAAATTAGTAAAATAAAGGAAGGTTAAAACAATAAAATAGATTCAACTAATTCGCCTTATACCAGTTAACAATTAATAAAATAAGGTACAGCAAAATTCCCATACTAACATTCATTATTGGCCTCAACCCAAAAATAGATAT
>QEPC01005900.1:1430063-1445609 GCA_003113815.1 Sphenodon punctatus
CATTGGAAGGCAGATTGTCCATCCCAATCTGGTCAATTGGGAGGGACGTTTGTTGATACGCCGAAACCTCTCCTTCCTGCCCAGGCACCCATTCCTATGCAGGCTCCCTTTCCTACCTCCCATTAGGACAGCTCGAGGAATTGTGACTTCATGAATTTTCCCCTTCTGCCAGTAGATCAAGCTGGTCTTTATGTTTCATGTGTGATTAATGATATAACAACTACCTGTCTTGTTGATACTGGAGCTAGTAGATCAACTTTGAGATCCCAAGAATTTTCTGACGTACCTTTGTCGGCTGAAATTGTTAATGCTGTGGGAATTGCGAATCAAGCAGTTCCTCATCTGGTGTAAACCTAGAGCAGCTATTACTATACTTACTTCAGTGGAATCGATCAGGAGGGGAAAGGGGAAAAATGCACAATATCAAGTCCTACAAATGATAGACTTCTGTGTTCTGCGCCTTTATGCTTCCTTTCGTATAGCTAACACCCATAAAGGTACTCTCAGGAAGCAGCATCTTTACTTCCTGTTAAAACTGTGTCTGGTCCCTACTCATGGATACGAGTGAGGAAAATCTGTGTGCAACCTCTTCGCCTTGGTGCACCACAGATAGAACTGAGAACAAGAGAGCCCTCAATTTCAAGGAAACAAGAAAAAACTCATGGAAATTTTGGTTTTTCAAAAACCTTTTCCCACCAAGGTTTTGTTTTACTGAATTAGAGAGTGGTTCGTCAGAGTTGGGTTTTGAATGCTAAAGTTTGCAGGGAGTAGGCTGATGGAAGTTCCAGGTTTAGTCATGTACCATGCCTTAGTTAGGAAAGGGAGACAGACCTGGAACTGGTCTATCAGGTATGGAATGTGTATTTTACAGAAGTTAAATATTATAGACAGTATATTTACCCAACTCACTTCAAGTAAATACTACTGAACATATTAGAATGAATGATGTAAAACAGACAAGTGGCAATATGGTTATAGAGGCAGACAAAACAGAGTAGTTACTGCAAATCATTTTGACCAGATTTAGGCTGCTTCCTCATGTTACCTGGACCGGCAAAACTCCCAGCACGGAATTTCCTGGCTGGGAATCTTATGTTTAGCTCTGAATGTGGGCACAGAGTATGTTCTTACCTCCACGTTTGGAGATAAACATAAAATTCCCAGCTGGGAGATTCTGGGCTGGGAGTTTCGCTGGGCCAGGTAATGTAGGCAAGCAGCCTTAAATATTGACAAAGCAGGGAGCTGTGGAGCAGGATGCCTGTCTTTCCCAAAGTTGAAGGAAAAAAGCTTGTGGATAAATGGGGCCCAGATTTCATCTGCCTTTAATGCCAGTGGGTGACATTTGCCTCCTCACTTCCAAGGAGCATGGCTTGGGAATAGCCATTTGCATTAAACTGAGTAGTTCTGATTTATTTTCTTGCTGATATAACATTTTCTTTTTGCTGCTAGAGAGCAAGTGAAAGGAATCTAGTTTCTTGCTCACCTGGGAGAAGGAGGGGTTTTGATGGAAACAGAAGGGGATGACCCTAGGCTTTGCGTGAAAGCACAAATAGCACTATAGCACCATATTAATGAAGAATTATTTTGCTTCTTAGACCTTAACTATCAGTATTGCAGCACTAAACCAAATGTATGGACAAAGATAGGATTTGGCCTTTATTCAGTTTTCAATTAAGCAAAACTCTACGCTCTAGTAAAGAATGGTTAAAAACTAACAGAGCTTCAAGATTTGGCTCATAGTTCACCAAAAAAGGTACACTGCCTGGAAAAATAACATTCCCCCATAGACATGTTTACAGACTGTAAAACTACTCTGTATTCCCAACCCCATATCCAATGTTACATATTCTGTTTGTCAACTCAAGCTAAACATGGCCAAGACCGAACTCCTTATCTTTCCTCCCTCCCCTTCCTCTCCCTCTAACCTGACCATCTGGATTGAAGGGGTCACCATTCATCCTGTTCTCCAAGCCCGCAGCTTGGGCTTCATCTTTGACACGCACCTCTCTTTTAAACCTTACATTGACTCTGTGGCCAAATCCTGCCGATTTGCTCTCCACAACATTGCCCGCATCCGCCCCTTTCTATCTATCTCCTCGGCCAAAATCCTTGTTCATGCCATGGTTATCTCTCACCTCGATTACTGCAACCTCCTCTTGCTGGCCTTCCTCGCTCTCACCTGTCCCCCCCTTATCGCAATCCAAAACTCCGCCACCAAGGTCATTCACTCTGCCCGTCGCTTCGACCATGTGCAGCCTCTCCTCCTCTCCCTTCACTGGCTCCCCCTTCCTGAACGTATCCTGTTTAAACTCCTGGTTTTCACGTTCAAATCGCTCCACGACCAAGCTCCCCCTTACCTCTCGGACCTAATTTCCCTACGCACTCCTGCACGCGCTCTCCGCTCTTCCTCTGTCCCCTCCCTCACTCTCCCTCGTTTCTCCTGCTCACCTAACCGCCTTCGACCCTTCTCCCTCGCTGCCCCCCATGCCTGGAACTCCCTCCCTGCCCACATCCGCCTTGCCCCCTCCCTCCGCTCCTTCAAATCCCTCCTCAAGACCCACCTTTTCCTTGCTGCCTTTCCCAATGCCTGCTAGTCTTTCCCCTTACTCTTACTGTCTGCCCTCCTCTGCTGACTGCTGCTACCAACCTCTTTGTAACCAAGCCAAGCATACGCACCTGAGACTTCGCATCCGCTTGAATGTTTGTTTGTCTTCTCCCCTGTCTCTCCCACTGTCCCCTCTCCCTGTCTCCCCCTCTTTGTCTTTTAGACTGTAAGCCACAGGCAGGGACCGCGTCTAATTCTATGTTCTGTACAGTACCAGGTCACATGACTGGTGCTATATAAATGTCTAATAAATAATAATAATAATTTGTTATGGGAATTATGGGGAAACATACAAATAAACTTTTACATAAATTGAAACATTTCAATATGAAAATTAGTCAGTTAGCAAAAGGAGGGACCTGCTCCTCTTGTATCATATTTCATGAGTAATGCACACAGGTTTACATCAGGCAATAAATTACAGATTAACATACAGATCAGTACTTGAGCACCAACAGGCAAGCCTCATCTGAGATGTATCCACAGTTATTGCTAGGATGATATATTTCTTGAAGTTCAGAGTAATTTATTGCATAGTGTTGGAAGGAAAAGGGATGACCTTGCTGCTAATCCACACTCTATCAGATTTGCAAACTGTGTTCATTTTGGCATGTTAATTATGCAGCACATTTGTCTAATTTGTTCTGAACATTTCAGATGCAGAGTACATGTCCATAATTAGGGTTTCCACAAGGTCTTTCCTTTTTTCCATTGTGATGTATGCTTCCCTATGCATAGCCCTTGCACCACTCAGATGACTGAGAAACTGCTGTTATGTCTTATTATGCTTGGTTGATGCCTTATTCTTTTAGGGTATATGCTGTTGTCTACTAGCCAGGCATGCTTGTGCATAGCAGAGGCCCAGAATTGGTTCCAGACAGAAAGGAATGAACATGGGCAGAACAGCTAAAACAATTCTAGCTAGTAGATCATTTTTACCTGCCCAAGAAAAAGATTAACTTTAAAAAAAAAAAAAAAAGTTTTCCAGTTTCAGAATTCTGTTTCAGTTGGGTAATAGTGAGTTACTTAACATGTCCAAAACCTTCTTAACAGAATTAAGTTTAAACTAAGGACAAGAATCTGCTTCTTGTACCAAAAGGGGGTATAAAAAGTCATGTCACAAAACCAAAGACGTCCTCCTTCTGGGGATTATTAGCATTCCATTTTTGTGCTGGCTAATCTGGGGTGGGGCAGCCCAGAGCCCTGCCTCCATGGTTTCCTTTTTTCAGATAGCATCCAGGCCTGCACTCTTCTTCAGTCACATTCATGTACTAGATTGGCTGGGAAGTGTCCTCTCTCTGTGCTAATCGTTTCTATAGAACTACTAGGCATATGCAGCACTTTACAGTCACAGATTTTGGGACAGTGTGCTTACAATCTAAGATGGACAAGGATGAGGGGAACACACAGGGAAAGGGACAGACAGACAGACACACACACACATTCCCATTTTACAGGTGGGGAACTGAAGCTGAGAGATTGTGACTTGCCCAAGCACACCCAGTGAGTTCATGGCTAGGTCAGGATTTGAACCCTGACTTCCCAGGACCAGGTCCACCACCTTATTCACTCCACTACCTTGCATTTTCTAGCCTCATGTCATGGCTAGACAGTTAAAGGCAGAACCACACTCCGTTACAAACAGGGAAATCAAAAGCCCTGTTGTTTTTGGAAAAAATGGCTTGAGCTTCAGTTGTGAAAATTTACTTGTGGGATCTATGTGGTGGGAGGGTCATATGGGCACAATTTAACAAAGATCCATTACAGGAATCAAAAGTTATAACAAATTAAAAGTTAATTGCTAGTGGGCAATTTTACCCCTTCCTGATAATTTTGTGCTACTGGGCCCTGCTTCCCGCCTGGTCACCTGGCCTTGCTTCCCACCTGAGCATTCACAGAGCTTCAGCAGCTGGAGGCAGGAAGAGGGAGGATCTACTGGGCCCTGCTTGTGCTCCAGCCTGGCTGCCTGGCCTTGCTTCCTGCCTGAGCACCCTCAGTGGGCATTTTTACACACACCTTAAAGTTCTGGATTTTTCAATCTTCTGGATTTACAAGTTCACAAGTAAGTTCCAGATGCATTCCTCTCACTCACACACACACACACACACACACACTGCCCTGATGCAGTTCCTGGAAGCATTCCTCACACAAACACTGCCCGAGGCAGCCTAAAGTAGCCGCAGCTGTAGATGCGATGGGTTGCCATGGAAACCAAGTGACCACAGCTGCCTGGAGCAAAGCAGTTTACCAGGAGAACCTTTTACATACAAAAGTTCTGGGAGAAGTTCTATGCAGAAGTTCAAAGAGCCAGATGTTTAAGATCTGGGTGAGTGATTTAGGCACACAGAAAGTTCAGGATGTAACAGCAAACATGCAGGAGAAATGTGTGTGTAAAAACACCCAGTGGCTTCAGGGGCAGCCTGGCAGGGGGGCTGGATTACTAAGACCCCACCCTACTGCTTGCTTGCCTGCCTGCCTATTCTCTGGCCTGCACCTAGGGGTGAATCTGTGTGAGAGTGTCTGTTTGTGTGAGAGAGTGTCTCTGTGTCAGAGAGGTGTGATTTTCTGTGTGTGTGTGTGAGAGAGCAGTGTTAATGTCAGTCTGTGTGAGAGGTGTGTGTGTGAGAGAGGAGCGAATGTCTGTATGTGTGAGAGAGAGGTGTGTGTGTGAAAGAGGTGTGTGTGTGAGAGTGTATGTCTGTGTGAAGGAGATGTGAATGTGTGTGTATGACCATGATCTTGGGTGAGAGGGGGTTAAGGGAAGGGTCTAGAGGGGCCATGATCAGGGCCCCCCCACATCTTGTCTTTGCCCTGGGTCCTGCTATTTATGAAACCAGGATGTGTGTGTGTGTGTGATCTAGATCACCTGTATCTTAAATCCAATCCTGGGGAAACCTCTTCCCTCTCACAGACCACCTTAAAAGCTAGAACAAGTTCAATGGGCCATAGTAGTTAGAGGTGGGAGCGCTCAAGGGACAGAACAGAGAGAGAGAGTCCAGATCATGGATCTATGCCATGGATCCACCCCCTGCCCTTGTCTCTGCTGCTTTCCCCCAAGCTCACTCTTTCAGTGTTTGACAGTCAGGAATGGATCCATGGGCCAGATCCAGGGATTGGAAAGGGGTCATCCCTGTCTGATGCTGACTTCCTGCAACACCCATAGTCCACCCCAGATCTTCCCCACCCAGCCTCCATGCCCCATGCTGACCCCTTGCACCCTCAGCGTTTACATTATTTTGTAATTTTTTTAATGCCATAACTCTGTCCTGAGCAGAATTTCATTGTGTAAGTCATTTAATTGTATACGGTTGTATAAACTTTAACTGTAAGAATTTAATTGTCCCCTCTCCCTGTCTTGTCCCCTCTCCCTGTCTCCCCCCCCTTTGTCTTCTAGATTGTAAGCCACAGGCGGGGACCACGTCTAATTCTATGTTCTGTACAGCACCAGGTCATACAACTGGCGCTATATAAATGTCTAATAATAATAATAATTAATAATTGTATAAGGTTTATACAATTTCTATACATGTAAAGGATTGTCAGCCGCTGCCGCCTCCGACACCAACCCCGCTTGACAGGAACAGCAAGACCCACAGTGCCACGGGACGCCACATGGGCAGCAACCACGCCCACAGCCACACGCCTACGACGGCAACACATGGGGATGCCGCAGAACCCTCAGCTCCGCCCCCGGCAGCCCCAAGCCAGAAAATGCCACCTACTGCCGCAGGCCCACCCCTGGCCATGCCCCCTCCGCTGTTATGCTGCTTGGAGCATCTGCGGGTGCCTACAGGGGTGGGGCATGGAACTTAAAGGCCAGCGCCGCGCTCAGAGCGGCACTAGTGATTTCAGAGAAACCGAGCCCCTTGCGCTTGTGCTCGTGACTCCTGTGGATTTGGTGCTTGCTACAAACTCCCTTGACTGAAAGTGTGGATCTTCCTCCCCCAACCTTACCTTGGCTGACACATGAGTGACTGAAAGAGTGAACGGAGCGTGACAGTGAGCGTGGGTGGTTCCTCCCTTCTCCTCCCCTCCAGGGTCCCCTCCCTTGGGACAGCACGAGAGGGTGTGTGTTCCCCTTCCCTTCCTCCCAGTGAGAGGTGGGTCCCTCTCCTCACTACGTTCCTCCACATGGCCCTCCCTCGGCCCCTCATTCCTCCCCTGAGCGTGCGTGATAAGGTGTGGGGGGGTACCTTGTAGCCTCTCTGGGTCAGGGCGCCCTATGATGATAGTGGCCTGTTCTGTTTAATAAGAGGTAACGGCTAACCCACTATCCTGACGGGCATTGTCGTCCCCCATTTCCCTTGTGACCCAGGAGAGCCTTTCACAAATTGGTACTGCATATCTGAGAGAGTGAGAGCCACCTCCCCAACACCCCCCTCCCCGGTGACAAGGATAGAGTTAAGACCTTGTAAAAAAAATTCATAGGTGACTTATGATAATAAATAAATGAACTGTAAAGAAATAATGTCATAGTTTAGTTAGTGGTAAATAGTAAAAAGAGTAAGCATGTATGTAATGACCTGTAATAAACTACATATTTATTTATTTATTACTTACATTTTTACCCCGCATCCTCTCACACAATGGTGGCTTGGAGTGGCATATGTTCTTTTAATGTTGATGTCACGTTATGCAATATAGATAAAGGAAGTGTAAATCATTCCCATGCTTTTTGGCATTTATGTTTTCTTGTAATGTATGTTGTTAAATAGGTTTTTAATTGCAATTCTAAATGATTTTCATGGTTTTTGGAGGTTAAGTTTGGGTAAAAAGTATTTTGTGAAATGTTTTTAAAGAGGAAAGTTTTTTGTTTTGGAAATGGTTCTGCCTTTAACATTTTTTAAAACCATAATATCCACTCGGGGTCTGTCCACAATCTGGTCCTGGTCTATCAGCAAGGCAATTAAAGCCAGTATGAAGTTGTACAAATCTGTGAGTATATGCAGACACAATTTTGCTTGTACCAGCCTAATCTCTTTAGTTTTCTCTTGTGTCTTTTGAAGGGGAACTAGATTAATAAAATGTAAGTTTTACTTGTTTTAGTATGCGCGCATGTATATGTTTGAGCATGTGCATGCACATGTACGCACACACACACTTAAGCAACATTAAAGGTTCTCCAGCTCTAGTTCCTGACAGAACACTGGCTCATACTCAGTGCCTATATCAGCTCAATAGCTAAGTAGCACAATAGCATACTCTATGCTGAATAGAAGAATTCACTGCTTTGAGCTACATTAACTAATTTGTGGGGAGGGTGTCAAATTACTGTATCTCTAGAGCACATTTTTCATTAAACCTTAAAAATTAGAAAACTGTTTCATTCCCTGATGTATTGCTTGAGAGCTGCTTAACCTTCATCTCACCTAAAGCCCTTTTTACACAGACACTAACACCCATAAAATGGGTGTTACATTTTATTATACATGTTGCAGGGCACCACTGCAGCCAATCACCATGAGGGCCCATGGTGCACACATGATGCCTCCACCCAGTTCCTCTGGGTGGAGATGGGTGTTGGCCGGTGGATGAGGAGCATTTCCCTGGGTGGAGATGGGTGGGGGCGTCTGTGTAAACAACACGTTCGGTGGGTGTTGGTGAGTGTTTGCTCCCGGCCAACACCCATCTCCACCCACACCCACCCACAGAGCAATGGACGCCACTGTGTTGCTCCGTGTTTAGTGTGTGCTGAGAGATATCAGTGTTTGCTTTGCATGTAACAGAAAAAGGATAAGACTACAAAGTATGGACACTGCAACTGCTGAAACAGACAGAGCTCTGCAACTCCTGCTTCTTCTGCTTCTTCTTCTGTTTTGTTTTGTTTCATTTCTATAGCACCAGCAATGTAGCTGCTCCTTGTGTCCAGTCATTGATTAGGCCGCTTTTAGATGAGTCGCCGGATGCAGCGCGTTCTTCAACGTGTGTCCTGAAAAGCCCCAGTGTTTAGATGCACCAGAAGTAGCTGGCCGACATAGGAATCACGGCTTGCGCGGTCTTATTGAAGGTGCATTTTGGAAGCCTTGATATTGGGGTTTCCAAAATGCGCCTTCAAAAATCCAACTCTGTTTGTGGTATAACCGTGTAGAATGCAATGGGGCCAGTCCAAGGATAAATATGGTTTCAGTGGAGATTCAGGTTTGGATCTTAAGTGACTAGCTACTTTGTTATTCTGTAGTATTACATTTTTCCATTCACCATGCCAAGAGAATTAACCGATAAGATACTGCCTTTCTGTATTTGGTTGCAGATAGCCATAATGAAAGTATAATATGTATCAGATGGCTTAGGAAGTATGGATTCTCAACAATTTTTATGTCTGAATCTCCCTGCCATATATGTCCTATAAATCATAATCCTGAGAGCAATGCACGAGGGGTGGGGGAAACAAATGGTGTTTTCCAACTTACAGCTTTTAAAGAAACATAGTTTGCTTTTAGCTAGGGGGAAACATATTCAAGCAAACAGCTCATTAGCAAATAAAGGCAAGTATTGAATTGCAGGCAGCTCTTATTTTAAAAAAGTTTGCGTTTATAAATAAATTAAAATGTAATTGATTATCAGATTTTTTTTGCCAGTATTAAAAAATAATTATTGTTGAGATAAATCTACAAGGTACATAAAGCTGTAGTAGCAGTAGTTTTAGTTTTCTTAGGACAATATGACAGAAGGAGATGTAATATTGAAACTGAAATACTAACTCAGCGTAGGAAAAGATTTCCCTTTTAAATATACATTTCCTTCAGTTCTCTGTAAGCAATATACTAAATCTTAAATGCAAATTTGGTGCTGGTAAACTTTGGGTCTGAGCCTGAGAGCTGATGGGTACAGCCACATGCTATACCTACCACAGTTTGGGCAGCCTTACCCCACTTTGGTCCCCTCCCGATTGCCACTGATGCAGTGCATTGTGTGCCAGGCGGCTGCCAGATTTTCCCCCACCCCAACACTATGGGGCAGGGTGGGAAGCTGGCAGCTACGCCCTGCCTCCTTGTAAAAAAGTCAAGGATGCAGGGTGCAGGAGCCTTACCCAAAGGAGGTAAAACTACCCAATGTGCGGTAGTGCACCAGCGCTCATAGGACCGGTTCCTGTCTGCTCTGCCTTGCAATGAGCTCTGCTGCAGGGTTTTGAGTGGTGGGCGCTATCTCCAGTCCCACGTGGCCACATCATGGCCAGGGGTGGGATAGTGGGTGGGCCAGGGGAGAGTGGGTGGGACAAGGCTGGTCACCTGCATGTGTGGTTGGCGCCTTGGCCTACCCCACCGTGGTGGGAGGTCTGACAGTGCCCCGTCCACACTGCTTCCCCACGGGGGGAGGGGCTTGACCATTTGCTTTGCTCCCCACGCTGGCCCCTTCCTGCAGTGTGGCAGCAGTGATTGCCCACCCTAGGGTGTATAAGAATCGGGCCCGCTGCAGCTTGTGTGGCTGCACCTGATGACATGATCAGTTGAAGCTGAAGATACATCTTGCCTCAGAAGACAAGAAACAACCACTTTTAAAGACAAATATCTATTTTACATACATAGAATTGGAATCAGTTCTTTCCTCCCACTATCCATATACATTTCTTTCTGGGATCGCTTCCCAGAAATCATTACTGTCAAACATTTCTATCCCAGATGAACAACCTTTGCCTTGTACATTACTCATTTACAAAGTTCTAGAGCTATCTGTTTGTGCTTTTTCATTAACTGTAAGGCAGCTATTGTAATAATTTAATTATTCAAAAGCAAGTGTATGATATTAGCAATGCCTGTGCAACAGTGTTTTGTAATGTTCATTATCTCGAATACACAAGAAAATGTGACACATTAGAAAGCTGGAAGCATTGATAAAAATGTTGAATTTGTAGCTTGTTAGTTCTGCTGTGCAGACTAAGGCTCTGCTGGTATCAGACCAGCTGTGGTTTGACAACTAAGGACAGGCTTTTATCTCATGGCAGCTGTTATATATTTGATAAAGACATATGGACAGTTAGGGGACCTGTACTCTGGAAGTGCAGAGTCTTTTTTTATTCGAGAGGTTTCATTGTAATCACATAAGATGACCTGAGAAATGGGGGTTTTAAGATTCACAGATATAAGAAGGATTCTGTCAGCTTGTCTTGAACCCTGATTTTGAGAAAGTTTAAGGAGATACACAAATATGAGTGTAAAATGCCTACCTCATCTTTGCATGCAATTAGCATGCAACCCAGACATTATGGGCTGCTCCGGCTGATTGGGCAGCAGGCTATAGTGGGGTTTCCTATAGTAGGGTAGATATACTGTATAATTGTCTGCCAAACCACTACCCTGCTCTCAGCTCTTTGGTATAAGTGCAACAGAGAAGAAGGAATAGCCTTTTGCACCTCAAGCTCATGAGGTGTGCTGAGTGGAGCTCTTTTATCAGGCTCATCACTGCATCAAAACCTAATTGGTGTATTCACTTGGTGTTTTCAGATGTGAAGATTTTCCACACTTTGACCCACGTGGAACCACAGGCCACCGTCACTTCTGACAGCACTGCCAGATGTTCACCTGGGCCATTTCCTCGGCGGCACTTAGCCTGGGCTGTGACTTCGGCATATCACCAAGTCACAGCCTGGGCTAAGTGCCAACATGACCGGGAAATGGCCATTGGACCAGGAGTAAATTGGGTTTTCACATCTGAAAGTTCACTTTACATGTACTGCAGTCCGGAGTGGTGGTGGGGCGGGTGCCATGGTGGTCGTCATTGGCGGTCATGGCTGCTCATCAGCTGGAGAGGGTGGACCGCTGCACTCAGCATGGAGGCAGGGCCATGTGTCTCCCTGCCCCACCACCATTATGTTTGTTTGTTTGGCTGGACCAAAACCCTACCAGAGTGACAACTCCCACCACTGGCCTGGTAAGTCTATGGTGGTGGTAGAATCATCACTTCTTTCATTCATGCCCACAAAATATTGGATGAAAACAGAACAGAATCATTTATAGATCACAATCTCCTCCATCAATAACAATGGCAGAGTCCACCTCCATTGACCTTTAAGAACATAAATAGTGCCATACTGGTTCAGACCAATTGTCCATCAAGCCCAGCATCCTGCCTCCGACAGTGACCAATCTCTTTCTCTTGGGAGAAATACCCAACAGGTCACAATAAGCAATCCGTTGTTCCAGCCCCCAAATAGTAAAAGGTTACGTTCCCAAAACCTACTTGGCTAATAGCCATTAATGGACCTATCCTCCAAGAACTTATCCAGTCCCTTTTTAAAACTAGCTACACTACTGGTCTTGACCACTTTCTCTGGCAGTAAGTTCCACAACTTAATTGTGCACTGAGTGAAAAAAATACTTTCTCTTATTTGTTTTAAATCTGCTACCAGTTAATTTCATGAATTGTCCCCTTGTTCTAAGTACTCTTAAATAGGGTAACTAACCACTCCCTAGTATTTAGGTGTTCCACACCACTCATGATTTTACAAACTTCTATCATATCCTTCTCTCAGTCATCTCTTCTCCAAACTGAAAATCCCTAACCTATCAAGCTTCTCCTCATATGGGAGCCGTTCCACACCCTTGATCATTTTTGTTTCCCTTCTTTGTACCTTTTCCAGTTCTACTATGCCTTTTTTGGGATGGGGCAACCAGAACTGCACGCAATACTCCAGGTCTGGTTGTACCATAGATCTATATAGAGGCATTATGATATTTTCAGTTTTATTCTCTATCTCTTTCCGAATGATTCCTAAAATTTTGTTTGCTTTTTTAACTGCTGCTGCACATCAAACTGAAGATTTTAATGTATTGTCCACAATGACTCCAAGATCCCTTTCCTGAGTGGTGACTCCTAATTTATAACCCAGCATTATATACGTATAGTTTGGGTTATTATTTCCTATGTGCAGCACTTTACACTTGTCCACATTAAATTTAATCTGCCATTTAGTTGCCCAGTCATCCAGTCTTGCACAATCCTCCTGCAGTTCTTCACATTCTGCTTGGGTTTTAACTACCTTGAATAACTTTGTGTCATCTGCAAATTTGATCACCTCACTCTTTACTCCTCTCTTTGCTGTAGTCACAGAAAGAGGTTCAGTGGCAATGAAAGCACTGCAAGTAGTTCTAGATGACCCAAACTGGCTGTTTTTAGACGAGCATGCGACCCGCTTGCGCATGGTTTCAAAAATACCGTGAGGTGGGATTACACAAGACGCCGCCGGGGATCACGCGCATGGGAGGGGGATGCGCATTCCTTTCTGGCTGCGAATCGACTGGGTCGATAATCAGGGTAGGTAATTCACGTCCGGAAAAGAATGCGCGTCCCCCTCCCATGCGCATGATCCCCGGCGGTGTCTCGTGTAATCCCGCCTCGCGGTATTTTGAAACCATGCACGAGTGGGTTGCGCGCTCGTCTAAAAACAAAAGCTCTAAGAAATCCATCACCATTACTTGGGGACCAAAGTGTTTGAAGTTTGTATTTATTTTAAAAACATAAAAGCTTACATTTGATACCCTCTCAGCAAATTCCCTTTCTCTGGAGTGAGAGCCAGTCCTAGGCCCTGCCCTACCCCAGTGTGACCATCATATTGGTTGGGGGAAGGGGTAGGGATGTCCTCCAGACTACACTTGAGCAGTCAGAATGTACCCATGGTCCCCCTGACTTGATATAGCTGCCTGTGTTCTTGGAGGGTCCTGCTCTCATTCTACCCCTCACCTCCACCACCACGTGCTGATGGGAACTATGGAAGAAGCAGGGCTGCTAGGTGTCCACCAGCTGAGGGTCCCATGTTGCATGGGGCCCTTAGCCAGCCTCATACCTAATTACTGTGTGCCTTCCAGTCCCTCCCCTCCTGCCCAGTGTGTGATGCTGGGGTGAGGTGGAAGGAGCTGGACAGCTGGCTGGGGACTGTGTACAGGGTGGGATCCTCAGCCACACATACACACACACTGCTGCTCTGCACCTTCCATTTCCCCCATGCTAAAGGGGAAGGAGATGGAAGGAGCAGAGCAGCTGGGTGGGTAACAAGACCCTGGACTCCATGTGACCCTCAGCTAGTTGCTTGCTTGTCAATGTCTGCTCAGCTCCTTCTGCCTCCTCAGCTCTGGAGGGGAGGGGACTGAAGTAGCAATCAGGTGAGTGGTTGAAGGTCCCACGTTGTAGGGCTGCCAGCTGCCTGCCCCCTCATGGCTGCCATGCCCCGTCCATCCCTCAGAGCAGGGCAGAAGGGTAGGCAGCTGACTGAGGACTCCAGATAGCATGAGACTACAACTAGATGGGCGAGCTGGCTTGCAGCCTTGTCTGCCATAGTGCCTTTCTTGTAAAGCTGGCCTGGCCAGTAGTGCTATTGGAACGACGCACAAGGCGGTCCATGAAAAATGTACACTTATTTGTATTAGAAATGGAGTGTTGGCTTCAAAATGGCAGGCATTAGCCCTCCTTTTCAGTGTGCTTCAGATCTGTTCTTAACCAACCAATGTTAGATGTGAGGAGGTTACTCAGTTTTTATTCCAGTTGACCGCCTGACATCCTGGCTAGTGCAATTTGCAATGGTGATATTTTTCTACAATGATCTACTACTATTGGCCACTGAAGAGCTGAGCCATGCAATGGTAATAGACTAGTGGGACTAGATTGGATCTGAGATGGTGATTTACAGATTAATGGCTTTGTAACCTGTTCCCTATACCTTGAGCAATCCTGTATTAATCGAGGTAGGCTTCAGTACAGCTAGGATTCAGATACTCCATAAATGATATCTGAATATGTAGTAATCTGCATTTATATACTTGTATGTGTATATTAATCTGTATCTTTATTTGTAAAGTTTATTTAAAAATCCAGCAAACAGGGTAATTCACAACGGCTGTATATTCTTCAGTAATGGTTTATAACTTCTCTCCAACTGGGAACAATTTCTGATTCAAAGCCTGGAATGTAGTGGGAACGGACGGTAAAATAGAGGAATGTTATGGCTACAACAGCTGAGGGAAAATCCTTTCCAAGCCTGTCAGCTGAATTAATATTAAACTGAGGGGGGGAAAGCAGGGGGGGTGGAGGACCTTAGGCCAAATTGTCCTCACTGTCACAGTGGCCCAAGCTTGCAGTGATTTTACTAAAGCCAATAGACTGCTTGTAACACCTTGATAAAACTGCATATGACTAGCATTAGTTTAAACTGGAACATCCCCCCTTCCCCCCCAAACAAATGCATCAAATATCTCTGTTTAGGACAAATGTTCCTGAACTGTGAGTCAGAACCCGAAGCTGGGTCACACCATCTGCTGATGGGGTCATTATCCTGTTGATATTTGATATGCTTTGCATGTTTTTCTTGCTGTGGGGGGGGTCACAGGATTATATTTAAATCTCAAATGGGGTCACACAGGCAAAAAGATTGGGAACTGTAGGTTTAGGGGATTGTTTGCATCCTGGCCTGAGAAAGGTTTTGGGTGTAATTCAAGTCACTTTGATGTAGAGTGGCCATACCTCCCCATTAAAAGAGGATGCTTATGAAAAATACATCGTGCAGGGCTGCATTGGTTCCAGTGCAGCTCTGCACCGGAACCAATGCAGCACGGCACCATGTATTTTTCATAAGTGTCCTCTTTTAAAGGGGAGGTATGGCCACCCTACGTTGATGTCGGATAGTCTGATTAGTAGGCCGGGCGTGCCGGTAAATCCGGTATCTGATAATGCCGGTACTGGGCGTACCGGCATTAATCGGATTCAACCCGGTAAATCCGGTCCCGTTACCGGATTCCGGGTACTGGATTTTTTTACATTGCAGCCATTTAAATGAATGGCTGCAATGTAAAAAGTCTCACCAAAAAAGTTTTTAAAAAAACCCTCCCTGAGTCCAGGCTGCGCGGGTGGGAGGGGGGACACCTGGGTGTGTGTGTGTTTAACACCCCCCAACCCCCCAGGGATCACCCCTACTACAAGTTGACTGTACCTTTGTATTTCAGCGGAGCTCCGGG
>QEPC01005900.1:1445927-1458371 GCA_003113815.1 Sphenodon punctatus
GGGGGGAGGAATTGTATTCCATTGATTTCAATGGGGACACAGTGCCCCATTGAAATCAATGGAATAAAACCGGTACCGGATACCGGATTTAATCCGAGAATCCGGTTCTTTGAGAACCGGAAAACTGGTAAATCCGGTATCCGGTAATTGCCCCGGGGTCCCAACTCTACTGATTAGTGAGTGCAGGCTGGCGTGCAGGCAGTTAAGTAATATTTCTGACACCATAATCAAAGTGAGAACATTACATTTATGAAGGACCAAAGTATAGTTTGCCGTAAAAGGAAGTGCATCCCTAGTAATAGGAGTTAGTTAAGAGGTATATATGGGAAGAGGAAGGAAGGGAAAAGACTCAGGTGAAGTAGAGCCAAATTACTTCAGCTGGCTCTCTTCAGAACATACCTTTATTGATGAAGAATTCCATTGATATTTCTGATGGGCTGGGATATCTCCATCTGACTACGTAGCTACAGTACTATTGTAAGTATTTGAAGTGGAGTGTAATGTCCTGTACAAAGCAAGGGCTTTGCTACAATGGTGAATTTTCCAAGATAATCAAATCATTGATCCATCAAGTCTTGCAACCTTCTTCTGTCAACATGTGATACTTCATGGAGCAGCAGGTCAAATTGGCTATTCATCTTCTGTGGTGAATTTAGTTAGTTTTGCAATACCATATTCAGGGGAAATTACTTCCTGTAGGTGATCATCTTTTGCCCTGAAGCATGAACTTTGTTAAGCTTAATGAATTTATTTTCATGATGTCTTGGCTAAAATTTGTCTAAATAAAATGAGCCTTCTTCTTGTAGGCCACTTATGAAACATACATGTTGCAGGGCCTGCATTGGCACGTATGGCACCCTGCAACATGTATGTTTCATAAGTGGCCTGGAAAAATTGATACTTAATCCTCTCTGTTGCCAGATTTCTACAGTCACTGAGTTAGAAAGCATCTCCGATGAAAAGAACACAGTTGTATAATGTATATGTTTCTTTCTTTACAAAAATAAATTTCTTGCCCAAACTGAGAGGAGGGAGGGTGTGAGGAATTGAGCAGTAATGAGTTGAAGTAACTTGCAGAAGGCTTGATAAAGCTTGCTAGCAGATCTAAAACACAGTACTGCACAAACCATGACTCAGCAAACAGACTGAACAGGATAAAATGACTAAGCATCCACACCCATACAAGACCATACAAAATTCAGGATTCATTGCTTAGTTGGCTGAACAGAAAATTATACCTTCAACAAGCCACAGTTTTACAGATGCTTTTAGTCCTCATTGCGGTCACTGGCATTTATAACTAATATAATTTTGTTCTGCTAAAACAACAAGGTCATTTACTACCTTTCCCCACTTCAGTATTCCCCCCCCACCCCCCAAAGATGTCATTTAGAAGAGCATGTTTAATGTGGGGAAACATGTGGACAGAAAGTACTTGCTATTGCTAATGACAAAATGGAAACAAGCATTTGCAAATTATTAGTGTGCAAATCCAGAGTTAATTGTGTTTCACTGTTATCTTTCTTGACAAATAAATGCATTTTGCATTAAAAGTGGGAAAAGTTTCGAACTGGATCACTTAGTGATCTGTTGTTAGTGGAACCAGGACTCAAGAAACAATTAGGAGAAAAGACTGTAATTTGCCAACACACCGAAGGAGACTGGACTCAATTACTGGGTTTTAATGGCCGCACTCTTTATTCAGATCAAATTACAATCAACAAATGGGTGGGGGCAAATCACCTAGTGCGATGCGGGTCCAGTACTTGAACAATAACTTATGTAACAGTAACCCAACAAACCAGGGGTGGTTTCGATTACCACCCCAACCGTGAACATCACGTTTCCCCCTCTCAGTGGCCCAAGCCACAGGTGAGAGGGACCCAATCCTTTTAATGCGAGTAAGGATAAAGGTGCCTACAGGCTGGGGACCGTACTTGTCCCTACTGTCCTCGCTCGACACCCCTCCCAGGGAGGCTGCCCTGCCACTTTCCATACCCTGCTTTTCCAGCGGGTGGGCCTCCCCATCTCTTAAGGAGCTGACTCTTACTTATGATAAATCTAACCTACTATTAACTTCTGTACTGGACCCCTGCCATTAAGGGGTTGCTGGGGCTACCTGAACGAGCCTGACCCCCACCCTACTCCTATAACCTAACTAAGAACTGTACTATTGTACCCTTTAGGGCTTCCAAGTAAAGCTCGTTACCTTCCGGTGACAAATGGACACCATCCCTTCTATATAAGGCGGGAGACCTGTGTGTCAGTGCCCAGGTATCTATGCGGTCCCCTCCTAAACCCGTAAGCCATTTTCCCACATCCCGATTGATTATCTTTCAGGTTCTGTCAACCTTCCAGGGATGAACCTCGCTGCCCCATGACATCTGCTCGACCAGATCGGTCCATACAATCATAGCAACTGGGAAAAGTTTCTTAATCTCCCAGAGATCAGCTTTTATGTTTCTAATCAGCTGAATGCCCTTGCTTTGAAGGATGTCATTCTTGCCCAGGTGAAAGACGATGACATCAGGCAGTTGGCCATGCACAGGAGCAAGCAGGGTTGGCAGGAGTTGATGCCATTTCATGCCTTCGCGACCCTTCAAATGTATCTGGGCCTGGGTCGATAGGCCCAGCTGGGTTCCCCATCTGGTCTGCCTGGATGTCTTGCCTGCCCAATGTACTAGGCTGTGACCAACGATCCAGATCTGTCTTTGATAGCGTAGGTAGCCACCTGGGGGTGGGGGGAGGAGGTGAAGAACAGAAATTAAGACTGATGGGGGGGAAGGGCACCCCGGACATAAGTCCGGAATGCCCCTGACCTCCAGCAGCTCAAGTCCCGTATACCCTGTTCGGACATGCCGTTCTTAGCTGCAAAGGTCGCAGCCCCGATCCGGAAGGAGTGGGTACCGTATGCTTTCGGGGGAATCCTGAGGTGCAACAAGGCTGCTCTCAGCACAGCTGTGAACTGATACCTGGTAACCGGCAACCCCACCTCATATCTGAAGAAGGGGCCCAGCATCGAGATATGTCTCGAGTGCCTGAACAGGGCACAAATCCACTGAGGCTGACCTATTTAGCCTCACAACTTGCCCCCTCCCCCTCTGATCTGTCTTGGATCGCCGAATAGTAATTGCGACTGCTGTTGGGCCGATACGGATGTCGTTGAGCTGGAGCGCCTTACCTGAGGTGCTTCGGCCACCAGCTAACTCACTCAGACTGCTTCGAAGAAAGCTAACTTGAATAATGAATCAAATAACAAAACTTCATAATGGTTAAAACAAATACGTGGGATGCTACCACATACGTCCAGCAACAAGTAAGGGGTAATGGAGGCCCGCTGGTTGGGGGTCCTGGTTGCCTCCCTGGCCCAGCTTTCCAACAAACATCTTGCGAAGAAGTCCCTATCTGGGTGTGTGTGTGGCCTGTAAGGTTGCTCGCAAAGGTCAAGGCGGACAGCTTACCAGCTATGGTACCCGGGGCCGTCCCCTTATGCCTCAGGTACATGACAAACTGGAGCATGTGGGGCTCAGGGATCAGAAAACCCAGGAGCCAGCCCTGTGCCAGCCAGTACTGCTGGAATTTTTTTCCGGACCACTCTCTCCAACTCGACCATGGATTTTACGTTTGGTGCCACTCGATGCTGCTGGACTTCAATTGCGGGGATACGAAACCCGTGGTGGAACCCCTCCACAATGTATACCACCTCTGCATGTTCGGGGTAGTCTTGGAGGGCCTGCTCGAGATGAGTGACCCTAACTGGTGTTGGGGCTTCTGCTAGTAGGTCCCCCGTTACTGGGGCTGGGGGCACCTTTTCCAGACGACCCGGGGAAGAGCCTCCCCTTTGTGCCGGGCTTTCCCCATGGCCATGCCAAGTTCACATGGTGGTCCGAACACGTGGAGCATGTGTGGCAGAATTTACAAGCCCTGCGGGAACATCTCCCGAAATGGCCGAATTCCCAACATTGCCCAATAGCTGTAATCACCCCTTTTTTCCCTTCCTCACGAAAGGACTCTGTGGTGGATGAAGCCCCGCCTTTTGCTAATAAATGGCCACTGTCGGATCTGGGGACATTTCCTACTCCACTCATACAGTTAAGCCAGAGGTCATGGGCATGCAGGTCCCACCTCAAACCTGAGGTATAGGCTGTTCGATGGCGGAACGCCTTGTCGTACCACAACCAAGTCCCAGCTGGGCTGGCCTCATAGGTTCACCTCACAATATCGGCGTACTTCAGTAAGTCCACCGCCCTAGTGGGGTAGGCCTGGATCATGACCCCCATGTAAATAGGGAAGGCAGCGGTCCAATTCGACCAGTTTCTGTTGGCCTTGGGACGCTTAAAACGTTCCTTCTTTTTTTTGTCCTGCTGTTCAGCAGGATCCATGATAGGATCACTAAACAGCAGGGCAAACAGATTGAGATACTCTCCTCTCCAGATCCGTTCTTTGGTGGCAGGGAGCAAGTGACCCCCCAATTGGGTCCGAGACCGCAGAGTAGCTGCCGCCCTCTGGTGGGCGCTGATGTGGAATGACTGACGCAGGGGGGTTCCACCCTTGTGCCCCGCCCATTAACTGTAAGGGGGCAGCCATGGGGGTCCATACCCGGAGTGCCTGCCCGCGAGGTCCGAATAAGCTCCTGCGGTACTTGGCTGGGGGAACACTCCCGCTGTATTTTCCGGGGCTGCAAGCCCCTATTCTGGGGGAGGGGGGAGTACTATAGGGACCCAAGTTCCCCCCCACCATATCAGTTGGGTCGGGCCACTGACTACTCCCTGGCCCTGGTGGGGATCCGGTGCTGCCCCCCCCGGTTCTAACATCCCCTGTAGCTGTGCTCTGCTGAGTGTGTGGTGTCCCCGACCCTCCCCCAGCGTTCCACCCCCTAAAGCGGTCTGGGCCTCACCTGCACGATGAGCTGGCAAGGGAGGTAGTGCCGCCATGGAATGGGCTGGTGTCACTGGAACATGCTGTTGGGGCAGCACCTGGAGTGCCCTCTCCATCCGGTCGAGCTGCTGGCGTAGCTCTGTGTCCTCTTGCCGTGTTGCCATCTCGGCAGGCTCTGGCCTGGGTTGAACAAAAGAGGGAAGGGGCTCCCTGGCCAAGCCCAGAGTGGGCCTGGGCCAAGCAGCCTGTATTTGGCCCACCGTGGCCTGGCCTGGCCCGGCCCATACAAGCCTGGGTAGGCATGCCCCCCAAGGGGATACCCTGGTGGTGGTCCGGTGCCACCCACCCCAGGGCCCTCCCTTGGGCCACAAATGCCCTCCACAGGGGCAGCCCATACTGGGGCAGGGGGGGGACCCCCTGCAGGAGCGGGTGGCTCAGTTGGGCCCCGTGTGGGCCTGGTGCCCAGACACGCTTGTGCCACTGATGCCCCCCAAGGTTCATCTATGTATCGTGCATGGGGGTTTATTGGTCACCCCCCCTTTGCAGAGGGGGGCCTTGCTCAGCCCCTGAGGGAACACCTGATGGGGGGGCAATGGGGTCACTTGGGGGAGGAGGGCCCATGGACGAGGGTGCTCCTGAAATCCCCACCAACTGCTGGAGGAGAGCTTCACAGCTCGCCATCCTGTCCACTTGTGGGGTTTCCCTTATTCCCTCAGGGGGCCCCTCGGTTGCAGGGAGGTGGGGGACAGGTCTGCCAGCTCCTCGTGCAGCCCTTCGCTGCTCTCACATTCCCCCCCCCCAGGAGCATTCGTGTCTGCCGCCTCCCGCCGCTGCTTTCGGGCCACTGCTGCAGTGTTTTTCTTTGACTTGCCCATGCTCACAGCAGGGGCCTGCCACTCCCAACAGGCCGGGAACTTGCCGCCAAGGAAGGTTTTCGGGCTGCTGCGTTCCCCGGTTGCCTGTCTGATGGAGCTCTAGCCGCAAGTGGGGCTGGAGCTGAATCGCCAGCTTGTGAGCCCTGCCTCTCGAGTGGGGTTCATGTGACCGGTCTCTACCTATCACTAATGGCCAGGGTTGCCTAGCAACCTTGCCTAGGTTCGTTGGAGCGGTGCTGTTTCCCACCTTTGGGGCCAACGCAGCCCCACAGCAGGAAATCTTCCCCAGCCGTCCAGCCCCTTTGCTACATGGGCGTGGCAAGGGGCCTCTCGCCCGCCACACCCCTGTGCCATGGGAGGATGGGCAGAGGCGATTATTGCACTTGAGAAAACAAAAACAAAAGCTTATTGGTGAGCCAGCTCCACTCACTGGTTCAAAACCTAAAACTATCCTTGATTTCTGAGAATGCTGCTTTTTAGGAGACCTCTGTTCCCAGCTTTGTTAACCACATAGTCACTTCAGTCTCTGCTTTGCATTCTCCTCTCAACATTTGTTCTGTCTGTTTAAGCTTAGTCCCATTAAATTCATTGGGACTGGTGAACATAAGTGTTTATAGGAGTAGGGCCTTACACTGTAAACTCTCTGGAGCAGGAGCTCTCTGTTTCTATAGCTTGATCCTCGGATGACTTACTCTGGATTAGTGGATTTCAGTGGGACTACTCTGGAGTACGTGGCTTCAGGACTGTGGCATATATGTCTAGAATACATAGTGGATGGGCCCCTTATTTTGGCTGGGGCTTTCAGGCACCACAATATCAAGTAATACTGTAAAAATAAAAAATAATAACAGCTACACAAACCTCTTGGATATGTAGGGAAAACTCACAAGGATGGGCACATGAGATTTTTGGTACTGTTTCCTCAGCTGTTCAGGCCCCAACTATCAAAAGAATAACTTTTCTTTCAGTTTCAGCACTTCTGCTCCTGGTTTTTGTTAGAATCTATTTTATTTTTACTTTTTTTATTTATTCAGATTTTTATCTTACCCTTCCCAATTAGGCTCAGGGTGGCTTACAAAATATAAAAACACAAAATAGCTAAAAAATCCCCTAGCACACCCCCCCCCACACTTTTACATAACTCCTCCACCCAACACTATCCCTTCCTGCCAAATGTCCAGCCAAACAAAAAGGTCTTACATCACTTGCAGTTAGCAAACGAGATGGCCAATTACTTAGCTTCACTTCCAACCTTTAGGCTAAGGTACTTGTTCCACTGTGCACGACTGAATTCTCTACCATCAAAGATTCAGGAGGGCAGAATGTTAAATATCCCATATGCTCAGCGTACATGCCCTTTTGACACGCTGGGAGCAGAGACAGTTGAACATATAGTCCTGGAGTGTAACCTGTATGCCTTCCCATGGGATCGACTCTTGTCTCCCTATCTCGACCAGGCAAAGACTAGCTCAAATGCCGTGAGATTATGTAGGTTATTGGAGGACGCCTGGCCCAAGGTAACAAGAGCAGTGGCAGGTTTCTTGGTAGCTGCCTTTAAAATAAGAGACCATTTTTGGACATTTTTGCCATTAGACCATGAACTTGATTAAGATTTCTATGCTTCTATACTTGACTACTAATATATGAATATTTGATGAAGATTTCTATATCTGATTATCGGTGCCCTAGGTCGGAATGCCGTTGTGCAATACAATTAACTTGGAGTTGATTAATTATGTGTACTGTACACTAGAATTTTAAAACTTGAAATATATAAACAGTGAAATTCTTGCTGGCATTTTATATATATATATAATTTTATGGGGGATTGTTATTGGGATATAAATTAGATGTGGTTAGGAAGTGTGGAAGTTGAATACTTAGTGTCAGCTACGTTGGGGTTAACCCCAGAGTAGTGGCCGTGATATGTTCAAATGCCGCTAGGAATGGAATGGATTTTGTATCAGTATATTTGATTTTGTAATTTTCCTCTGCAATGATGTAATGTCAAGCAATAAAAGTTGATTTGATTTGATCTACATCACTTGCAGAAGACAAGCAGGCTCGGGCTTAGGCAGATCTCCACGAGGAGGGAGTTCCATAATTGTGGGAGAACCACCGAGATCGCCTCTCTGCGTGCCCTTGTTGTGAAAACCCCATGGGCAGATGGTACCCACAAGTGGGTGCTCCTGGTTGACCTCAGAGGCCATGACGGAACATAAGGGGAGAGATGGTCTTTCAGATACCTGGGGCCCAAGCTGTTTAGGGCTTTACAGGTCAAAACCAGCACCTTGAATTGTGCCAGTCCCAAGTCCAGCTATTGGCAGCCAATGCCATCTCTAGAGCACTAGTGTAATGTGCTCCTGACAAGCCATCCAAAACAGAAAGTGGGTTACCACATTCTGCACCAGCTGAAAAGATGTGCATAAATGAACAATAAAGAGCTAACAAGCTTTCTAAAACGGTAAGAAAGCTTCAATTCCTGTTTTAGTTTGGAGCAAAGGGTTTGGGAGTGGGAGTCCATCTTATTTGACCTAATTCTCCCATCCTGCTTTGAACTCATTCCCTCCAATGGTCTCAACACAGAAGTTCACCAACCAGCTGAAAGAATCAGATAGGCTCCTCAGAAAGAAAGAAAAGAGAGACTTGACTAGTAAACAAACAACTTCTAAAGAGAGAAAGAAAGAAAAGACTTGACTAGTAAACAAACAACTTCTAAAGAGAGAAAGAAAGAAAAGAGAGACTTGACTAGTAAACAACTTCTAAAGAGAGAAAGAAAGATGCACGGTAAATAAATCTAGCAAAAACGACATCCTCCGTCCAAACCTTTTATCATTAAATCACCACTGAGCACTGAATGGCTTCAGCGAGCACTAGGCAACATTTTAGAGTATGTCTAGACTAGGATTTGCGGTCCTTGAGTTAACGAACATGATTATAAATCCCAACCTAGATACTCCACAGACATTTTTTTTTCCAGGACACAGATGTCTGTGGTTTACCCTAGTCTGTAGTTTACTCTACAGCCTTGCATTTCATATTTCATGTAAAAAAAAAAAGGTCAACAACTTAATTATAACTTTAGCAAAAATATTGTCTCCATGGCCTAGATGAGAACAAGCAGCCATATTCTGATCTCGAAACGATGAGCAAAATCCTGGACCCATTAATTGGTTTCAAAGGAATTGTGATTTACCTCTATTGTTCTCACAGCCCTCACTTAATGCAAGGCAATAGGAAAACCCATCTTTTATCCAGTTTAAAAATGGAACAGGCATTTATGCTCACAATGGGGGAAAAAAACTGTGCTTTTTTAATCCAGGAGAAGGAACTTGGATCTACAGTGTTCTCCCATGTTGGGAAATACTGTGAAACATTCTTATACCACATGGAAATGGTATCCAAATATCTAAAATATGGACTCAAATGGCTTATTTCCCCACAGAGACTGGAAAGTGCGTGGATTCTTTAACATCCCAGATACATTAATTAATTTATTTATTTAACAAATTTTGTACCCCGCCCCTCCTGCTACAGGCAACCTGGAGTGGCTAACAGCAATAAAAAATATAAAACATTAAAAACAGATTAAAACATCATACAACAACAGTGAAGGAAGAAGCCCACCTCCACCCTCACCAATCTCCCCACCCCTAGCCCACCGTTACCCCTTTCCCTTGCCAAAAGCCTGACAGAACAGCCAGGTCTTACAACTCCTACGAAAGGCTGGGAGGTCTGGGGCTAGACGGACCCCCTCCGGGAGGGAATTCCAAAGGCACGGTGTGGCCACCAAGAACACCCTACTTTATAGGTCAGAACCAACACTTTGAATCGGACCCAGAAGACTATTGGCAGCCAGTGCAGAGATCGGAGCACTGGTGTAATGTGCTCTCGGCGGCCCAGTCCCACCAAGAGCCGGGCTGCCACATTCTGCACCAGCTGCAGACTCTGAGCCATCACCATGGTAGCCCTATGTAGAGTGCGTTACAGTAGTCTAACAGAGATATTTAAAGGATGGATTGTCGTGGCCAGGTCAGGAACCAAAACCACTGGCCGAAGTCGCTGCACCAGACGTAACTGGTGGAAGGCACTCTTCACCACAGCCTCCACCTGGAGATCCAGGTGGAGCTGCGCATCAAGAAGCACCCCCAGGTTCCGGACCTGGGAAGTCAGCGGAGGACAGATCCTATCAACCAAAGGAACTGTCACCTCCACTGATTTACCCACTAGCATCACCTCCGTCTTGTCAGGATTCAGTTGCAATCGGTTAGCCCTCATCCAGTCCCCCACAGCTGCCAAACACTGGGTAAGCATCGAGATAGCCGGGCCTGGGTCGGTCAAAAATGAGAGATACAGTTGGGTGTCATCCACATACTGATGACACCTCACCCCAAACCCTCTGATCACCTCGCCGAGCGGCTGCATATACATGTTGAACAGGAGAGGGGACAGAACAGAACCCTGCGGAAACCCACATGAGAGGTCTCGGTAAGATAAAAAACAATCACCAAGTACCACCCACTGAGTTCTCCCGGTCAGGAACGAGTGGAAACATTCAAAAACGATCCCGTCCATCCCTGCATTGTCCTGCAGGCGCGTCACCAACATCTCATGGTCAATGGTATCAAATGCTGCCAAAAGATCTAACAGGACCAATAGGGTTCATCGACCCTGATAATTTTCACGGCGGAAATCATCCACCAAAGCCACAAGTGCTGTCTCAGTGCCATGACCCGGATGAAAGCCAGACTGAGAAGGATCAAGATAACCAACGCGGTCAAGATGCCCCTGGAGCTGCTGAGCCACTACCCGTTCAATAACTTTCCCTAAAAAGGGAAGGTTAGAGACAGGCTGATAGCTGGCAGGTGAGTCAGCGTCAAGCGATGGTTTCTTGAGCAGAGGCTGCACCACCGCCTCCTTGAGGCAGTCCGGCACTCTCCCCTCCCTTAGGGAGGCGTTGGCCACCCCAGCCAGCAACGGCCCCATTGTCTCCCAGCAGCTCTTAACCAGCCAGATGGGCACGGATCTAATTCACAAGAAGTGGCTCGAACAGCCCCAAGCACATCCACCATGTTAGCGGGTGTTACCGACTGAAAGTGATCCCACAAAATTGGACAAGCTGGGGTTTTTACAACCTCTACATCCTCCACTGTAGTAAGTGTGGCAAAATAATCCGCAAAAAGGTCACAGCGGGGCGATGATGACTCCAACCCAGGGTTGAGGGAGGCCGGACTGACCAGCCCCCGCACAACCCAGAATAGCTCAGCTGGACAGGATTTTGCCAATGCCGAGGGCAACAAAGAACTCCCTCTTTGGTGCCTGCATAGCCACGGCATAGGCTCGTAAACTAGCTCTATGCTGCAATCTGTCAGCTTCAGCACAAGGACGCCACCGTCGCTCTAACAGTTGCCCTCTTGTTTCAGCATCCGCAGTTCCTCAGAAAACCAAGGAGGTCTGCGAAGCCTCCGCCTGGGCAACGGACGCCTGGGAGCCGTTTGATTGATAGTCTCTGTCAGCAAGGTGTTCCATAGCTTGACGAGGTCATCGATGAGACGATCGTCAAGGTCAGAGGGTAACTCCCCCAGAATGCCTAGATACCACCCTGGGTCCAACAGCCTCCGGAGGCAAACCATCCTAATAGGTTCCACATCCTTCCAGGGGCAGACGTGTGCTAGAAGGGAGGTCCGCAGGAGGTAATGATCAATCCATGACAAGGGCATAGCTGATATCTCCCCCATTAATGGAACACCCACCTCAAGGCCAGTGCAAAACATGAGGTCCAAGGTATGTCCTCCACAATGTGTCGGGCCATTGACCCTCTGGGACAGGCCCATAGTTGCCATGGCAGCCATGAACTCATGCTTGGCTCTCCCAAGAACTGTGTCGGCATAAATGTTGAGGTCCCCCAAGACTATCGTCCTTGAGGACCACAACACCACCTCCGATACAGCCTCCACCAGAGCATGCAGGGAGGCCGCCGTACGGGTAGGTGCATGGTATACCAGCAGCACTCCCAAACTGTCTCCCGCCATATCAAAACACAAAGTGGAGACCTTCAATGCCTACCATAGATCACACTGGATACCGCCTCACAGACCAACCCTCTCTAAAAATCATAGCTACCCCCCCGTCTCTCCAACCACAGCTGGTGCTGCACGGAATACCCAGCCAGCACAAGATCAGCCAAAATAGGCCCCGATTCATTGTCCAGCCAGGTTTCCGTGATACACGGAACATCAGCGGCATAGTCCAGGATGACCTCCTGGACCGTTGTTGCCTTATTCACCACCGACCTTGCATTTAACAGCACCAAAACTGGGTTGAGGGCCCCCTGACCAAGTTCCACCTGCTCTCCTGCCAAGGGAGGGGTAAGCGGGACATGCACTAACCATCTATCCTGCCTCACCACTCCCACTCCCCTCCCCCTGAGACCATATCTCCCCTGACCTGTCACGACCCCAGTAGCCGTGCCTACCCCCCCCAGTTCCCCCTCCTCGGCTGTCCTGCCCAGGCTGTGAGGGAGATCCCCCCCCCCATCTCCTTCCCCCAAATATCCATCCCTATCATTCGGGAAATGCCCTCCTGTCTCACTGGGAGGCAGACCTGCCCCCTTCTGTCCTACCTCCCAATCCCCTTACCCTCCTCTTCTACCAGAGGGTCATTTACCACCCACCTTGGACTTACCCCCTCT
>QEPC01005900.1:1458526-1470158 GCA_003113815.1 Sphenodon punctatus
CCCCCCACCTCTCCCCTACCCACAAACTCCCTACCCCCTCTGCCACAGAGGGACATCCCAAAAACCAACCCCCACCCCCTCCCACAACAAATCAGTTTTTCCCACGCCTTCCCCAAACTCCACCCTCCCCTCTCTAACCAGCATATTCCTATCCCCAAGACCTTCAATATACCCCCAACCACAGTTACCCACCCCACCGCCCCTGACCCTGCCAAGGGCCATGCCCAAGGTCCCTTGGGTGCGGCCCTTAGGCGCGCTGCCTTTGGTGTGCGCCTGCGGCCTAGCTGGGCCACTGGCCGTCTTTGGCCCTGCTAGGCTGCAAGTCAGCATCTGAGCACCAGCCCCACCCCCTCCTCCAACCGGGGGAGGGGGAGATGGCACAGGGGCTGGCTACTCACTGTCCAGGGGCAGGCCGGTCAACTTCGCGGCCCCACCACTAGCGCCACTGCTGCCTCTGTCATCAGCGCTCCCAGGTCTCTGTATGGGGGGGAAGGTGAATGTCCTGCTGGCCACTCCTTGCTCTGTTTATCTGTTTTACAGTTTCATCCTGTAACATTTTCCCTTGAATGTGCCTTTGGGCATCCCTTTAAGGCAGGAATCAGTTACTTGAATTTTTAGTCCTACCCTCTTAGGCAGTGAAGAATAGTTTCTTTCCATTTTCCTGGTGACAATCCTTTAAATACTTGAAGACTGCTATCATGTCTTCCCTTCATCTTCTCTTTGCTAGGCTAAACAGTTCCAGTTTTTTCAACCTTTCCATATAAGATTTGCTTTCCAGACCCTTTATCATCTTTGTTGCCTTCCTCTGAACCAACTCCAATTTGTCAATGTCCTCCTTAAAATGAGGCATCCAAAAGTGGACGCAGTGCTCCAGGTGAGGTCTAACAAGTGCCAAATAGAGTGGAAAGAGCTATTCCTCTGTTCTGGCCCCACAAGTCTGCAGCTCTCAAGCCCAAGAAGTCCCACCTGGTGAGTGCAATTGACAAGTGGAGCAAACCTGGGCTTAAGAGTGAAATTGTCAAAGCCCAGCAAGCCTGTAGCTTCCAAGTTCATCAAGCCGCAGTTTGGAAGTGAAATTTATAAGCATCTCTCATGTCCCTCCAAGTAGCTCAAGGCATTGGGTGGGTGCCATTTCCAGAGGAAGTACAATGTCCCCATGCATCATGACTGAGCAATGTTCCATAACTGTGCTATCACTGAACAAATGTTAAAAATGAACCATATTATCCTTGCTTCCAGAGGCAAAGTTGGTGTCCTGGATCTCTTTGTAGTCACGTCTGAAGTTCTTGGTCTTCTGCCAGCACTGGTTCATGTCCTGGGTGTAACCCTGCTGTGCCATTTGGACTGAGATTTCTTGAAACACCGCCTCGTTCCTGTAGCACTTCACCAGGACATATTGGAGCTTCTGCTCCCCTCATAAAGCAATGAGGGCCTTGGTCTCTTCCACAGTTCAGGGGATGTAGCATAGGTGGGCGGATCTGTAGGAGGAGAGTGACTGAGATTGTGCAGTGGTGGTAGCAGTGCTGGTTGTTGCCTGACTGTTGGATTAAGCCACGGTCACAGTAATGGCAATCCTCCTCAATCCAGTTATTACGTAAAATGCAACGGCTCAGAAAGAGCAAGTGCTGGACATGTATTGCGAATCAGGAAGAGCTGGGAGAACGGATGTATGAAAATGGTGCAGTGGGCTTTTAAGGTGGCTGTTACATGCACGCCAGTGAGATCAAGAGTGGAGAGAGGGATCAGAGGTAGTTGCTGCTTGGAATGCTCTAGGCTTTTTGCCCACAACTCTATGGTGCAGTTTGACCTGTACATACGTGAGGCTTCATGCAACCTAATTGATGGGATGTGGATGCAAGGGCACACATTAGTCTGCATTTTCCTGTGCGGTGGGCTTCACATACTCTGGGACTCTGTCGTGAGTGGGGGCTGCAAGTTCAGTGAGTGGTGGAGGGCAAACACCTAACAAACGGGCAGGTGCAGGCTCACCTGGTGAGGGCTACTGTCTTGCTTGGTAAGAATACAGCTCATGCTAGCTTTCTCCATGGACGGGAGTGTTACTGCATCAAAAGATTTTGCAGTGGAAACAAATGTTGGCTACGACCACAAGGGGTTTGCTTGAGGTGCAAACCCTTTTCACACAGCTCTCTCCCATGGGGACAGTTTAGCATATTACTATTTGGAACAGGGTTCAGCTAAGTTGGGAAAATCCACTCTTAACTCTAAAGGCATTTTCGTATCTCAGCATAGTGAGGCTTAACCAACCTGTGTGAAGTAAACAGGATTTCATTAACTCTGCACAAAAGCCTGCATAAAAATGGATATTAACAAAGCCAATGTAATTAAATCCATGAAAAAACTTTCAATATGTGGTATTTGTATAGTAAAGAAACCAAGCATATTAACTCCTTCCATAAACCAATTACCTATTTCTTAGGACTACTTCTTCAGAAAACAGCAAAAAGGGCACATCATCTTTGCAGATCATCTTTGAGAGGAAAACAATTTCCAGACATGGTAAAATGAGAACTGGATTTTGCATCTGCATCTGTGTAGTGCAGAACCCTGATGGACATTGGTAGAGCTTTGCGCAAGCCAGGGCTGGCCCCAGGCATGTGCCACATGTATGGCTGCACATGGCCCCACAGCCAGCTGGTGCCCTGTGCTTGCATGGATGGGTGGCAGGCTGCAGCCAGCTTCTCCCTCAATACATTCTTCTGCTTCCCCTCCCTGGCTCCGGTCCCCATCCCTCACCTGCCTCTGTCTGCTAGTAGTGCAGCAGCAACAGCAGCAGGGACAGATCAGACTGGGAGATAAAGCTGTTTGGTTACAAACATCTCCTCCCCATGTGAGTGATCAGAAGGTTGTTGCCTTGTAAAGAAGGTTCTTCGAGATGGCTCGCAACATTCTCACAACTGGGTTGTGCATGCTCACCCTATTCAAATAATAGACCACGTGAGCTCCTCTAGTATAAAAAGCACACTCCCCCTCAGAATGACAGTTCCTTCCAACCCTTTCTAGGAATATAAGAAAATTCCATGAAGTGTGGGTGTTGTGAGAATGTTCTTCGAGATGGCTTAAACCAATGTTTACAAGGCAGCAACCTTCTATTCTTCTTCAAGTGGCTCCTCACAGGCTGTTTTTACATGGCTCCACCAGGTAGGGGGTCCATGGGCACACCAGTGAGTGGGCAGGGCATGCACACGCATTCCCAGTCACCCCCCGCCACTCATGCGCACCCATGGAGTAACTGCTGTTTTCCCCGGTTGCTCTGTGCGTGGGGACGAGTGGGGGATGTGTGTTAGACAGGTGCGTACATGCACCCACGTTCATTGTGGGTGCGTGTGTCATGTCATTCACACAGGGCTCCCCCACCCATGAACATGCAGAAATCTGCATGTTCATGGGTGGGAGAGGCCCATGTAAAAAGGGCTACATTCTCACAACTGTCTTTTTTATACTATCTTAGGTAGGAATTTAGGATGTAAAGCAATATCTATTCTATCCTGGAAAATCTGCAAATATGGTACTGAGATTATTATGACTGCTATTAGCAATAACTTCATTAGGAAGAGTTAGTGTAACAGGAATACTGTCTTTAAACCCCCACT
The DNA here is from genome assembly GCA_003113815.1 of Sphenodon punctatus. NCBI lineage: Eukaryota > Metazoa > Chordata > Lepidosauria > Sphenodontia > Sphenodontidae > Sphenodon > Sphenodon punctatus. The sequence goes on from QEPC01005900.1 coordinate 1,462,138, forward strand.
CCATAACCAGTTCATTTGCACCCCCATGTAATCAATTCACGCTGCCCCAGGGACGCAAATGAAATGGTTATGGGTGGGGACAGCATGAATTGATTATATGAGGGATGGGGATGCAAATGAACTGGTTATGGGGTGGGGGCAGTGTGACTTGATTATGGGGGCACAACTGAACTGTATTATAATATATACAAAAATACGCTTAATAAGCTGGCTGCATTTTGGGTGTCTTGTGTGTTTGATACCAGCGCCTCTGGACCGGTTGCACCGTGTGCGTGCACAAGACACAGGCGGCACCAGCAGCAAGAAGCAGCAGGCCCTGCAGCCAGGCTGGCTGAGCTCACTCGCCCTCCCCCAGTAAGGCAGCAGACGGAGTCAGTCTCTCTGTGCCTGCCTCACTGCTCGCCCGGCTGCCCCTGCAGTGGAACTACTCCTGGGAAGTGGTGGTAGACACTTGGCTGGGGAGGTAGGCGGGGGGGAGGAGAAGCATGGGGAGGCCATGCTTCTCCATGGCTGCTCAGAGGGGTGGAGAATGGGAATCCTTCCTGTCCAGAGGGAGTACATTTTATGTAATTGTAATGTAAATTTGCATATTTGCATAATGAGGTGGGGGCTAATTATGCAAATTAGGCCCCGCACCAAGACTTCGCACATGGCCTCACAAACGCTGTGGCCGGCCTTGGCGTGAGCCAGGCAGCCTACTTGATTACAGCATTGCTCTCTGCAAAGGAAGGGGTCGGATTGCAAGGATGCATTTGAAGGACTGGGGGCTGAGTCCATCATGAGAAAACTTCTCAGAGCTGCAGAGCATGTGAACTGATCTGGTATCCTAAACAGGATCATCTTCCAAATTATGTGATCTGTCAGTGATGGCTTCACAAATTACCACCCTCACCATGGACCCTGAACTCATTCTACCTTTTGAGGCATTGGAGTCCATATTCCTGTTAAGGAATACATACTTGTTTACTTAAACAACTAATTTATTAAAGTTTAGTGATCATGGCAAGGGGTAACTTCAGTTTTCTACCACAGAAATGTTTTCTAATATTTTAATTCTGCAGTTCAAAGTTCCCCCTGCCTCCCTCCCCACTTCCGCCATTTTTCATCAGACATTTCTAGCCTGGCTGAGTTATTAGTTTTAAAAACCTTTGGCAGCAGCACAGATACACAGTGTGCTTTGATGAGGCATAGATATGATGACTGACTATTGAAGTTAGTCAACAAATGAAATGGCTCATTGCTGGAGCAGATATTGTTGCTGCCTGAAAAATGTTCTGAACGTGGATTTTTAAGAAACTGAAGATGCAGGGAATTTTGTGAGAGATAATTCAGAGGATAATGCAGGTAATTGATTACTGTACTGGGATCATTAAGCTTCTTTCATTTACTACACTGTAGGCAAGATTTTAACTTGTCTTCAGATGTGCAAAACCTATTTATTGCCTTTAAAGTTTCATTAAAAACAGATACATTGCTAAAGAGCAAGTATTAGTCACACTCTGATCAAGGTGCAGCTAGACATTCTGAGCATGAACAGATAACCTAACTAATGAGGTAGAAAACAGGCACTAATGCAGTAATTGTATTCTCCACTGTACAGCCACAATTAATATTAATTGATATTAATAAAGTTAAAGTTCCTGCTGGAAATGCATCACGTTGGCTACATATGGAGATGAGAAAAAAGGAGGATTACAGGAAGGCAAAGGCTATGTCTCCACATGAGCCCTGTGCTGAACTTGTTTTCCTTCTTTCCCTCCCAGTAAAAGTCATGCCAGATCTGCCCTATGTACCAAAGCATGTTTACGTGCACTGCAGATGAAGACACTAGTAAGTTTGCCAAATATTTTTTAAAATCAGTGCATGTTGTATGGGTACCTTGGTAACACTAAGTGCTTGGATGGAAGAGCCAAGATTGCTTTGTGTCTTCATTATTATTAATTTGTGATGGATTTTGCTCAAGCTGGTTGATTTTGTGTAATTAATTACTGGAAACAGCACTCAGCACACTCACAGCACTTTAATAGCGTCTGTCTACAGTAATACAGGTTTCTTTAGGATGCTTATCAGAGCACTGGAAGGGACCACGACAGTAATCGAATCCAGCCAGACCTAAATCATCCCAGGCATATTCTCATTGTTCTTAAAAAACCTCCAGTGATGGAAAATTCACAACTTCTCTAGCTAGCCTGCTTCATATCCTGATGGTCCTTACAGCCAGGGATTTCCCCCTGAGTTTCAATGTAAATCTCCCTTTCTGCAGCTTATACCCATTGCCTCTGTCTTGTCCTTATAGGCGAAAACGTTGAATGTCAAAATCTTTCTGTCACTCTAGGCTGATTTGGCACTAGTGGCTCACCACAGGTCAGAAGTGTGTGTGTGTGTGTGTGTGTGGGGGGGAAACGTGAAAGTGCTCTTCATTGTGCTGTATTCCACATGTTCCTAAGAGTGTAGCAACTCTGGAGCAAACAGATGATTGTGGTGTGAGAATTGCTACTCTTCAAGGAGGACAATTTTACCCTTCTCTGCCCCTCCTAGTGTGAAAATGGCCCTACTTATTTCAGTCAAGTTATTTATTTAGTTAAATTTGTATCTCACCCTATTCTGAAGGCTCAGGATGGGTAACAGCACGTTAAAACCACAAGAGTAAAAATACAAACATATAAAATCGCCTAAAACCCCTTTACCCTCTATTTGGCCAAGCATTTGGCAGGAAGGGATAGAAGACTTCTATCCCTTCCTGCCAAATGCTTGGCCAAATAGAAAGGTATAACTAGGGTCACCACACTGGGTCCTGAAAAACCCTTCTGGCCCTGGACCAGCAGCCTCTGCAGCTCAAGGGTGGGTTTGGTTTACTACCTTCAGGGAGGGTTCTTACTGGCTGCAGTCCCCTCCAATCCCAGGACCTCACCTAGGTTGCCACATGGACAGACGTGGGGCCCATAGCGGTGCTCCCCAGAGTGCCTGCATTTTTCACCCTGTGTACTAGGGTCACCACCCTAGGTCCTGACAAACCCATTTGGCCCTGGGTCACCAGCCTCTGCAGCTCTCGAATGTGTTGCTCCCGCCCCGAACTCAGGACACTTTTCACCGTGCAACTCATAACTCTTTATTAACAGTAGTTACACAGGAGATATTTCAGCAGTCTCAGTGCTGCCATGCTCAGTCCTACAGTCCTGGGCACTCTGTCCTTTAGTCCACAACATCTTCGGTACTCCCAGTGCCTCTAGTCCCACACCTGTGTCCTCAGAGCTTTAGAGATTGTACAGATCACAGGCCTCTCCGCTCCTTGCACAGTACCTAGCTCTCCACCTCTATCAGCGCCGCTCCCAGCTCGGCCACCCGGCACTCCAGCCACTCTCCCTCTCTATCTCCTCTCCAGCTCCACCCACCTGTCTCTCTGCCCGGTGCTACTGCACTCCTGGCTCGCTGCCAGCCACACCTCTCCGGCCTTCCACTCAGCCTCCCAGGTGTCCTCAGGAACTGCCCAGTCTCATGTTGTCTCTCTTGTCTCTCAGCACTATCTCCCTTAAGAGTGGTGTGCTTGGGAGAAGAGCTCTGGCTCCCTCCTGGCTCCTTCTTACACACCACCACCCACTCATGACAGCTGGGTTTAAATACCCTACTTCCACCTGCCTACTCTAGACATTTAAAGGGCCCGCACCTTGGAGCAGGTATGGATCCTGTCCACCCTGCTACAAAAGAACTTACATTGCTTCTGGAAAATGCACAGGCTTGGGGTATGATGAACCTCCAGGGAGAGAGAATTCCATAGTAAGGGGATAGCCACTGAGAATGCCTCTCTATGCACCCTTACTCAGGGCCCTGATTCTCCCACGGAATTTTTTTGAAAATTCCGCAGAGCCCAGGGCCCAATTCTGTGCCTCACCGTGCTGATTTACTATGCCGGGGGGGAGGGGGGGGAAGAGGGAGGCCGGCAGCTAGGGCTTGGGTAAATCCCCAAACCTTCACAAACCCTATCCCTGCTTGCCAAATGCTGACCAAATAAAAAAGTCTTACATAGCTTCTGGAAGGTGAACAGTCTCGGGCTCAGATGAACCTCCAGGGAGAGAGAATTCCATACTTGTGGGGCAGCCATTGAGAACCCTTCTCTGTGTGCCCCTGCTGTACAAACGTGATGAGCAGACGGTATGCACAAGAGGGTGCACCCGCTGACCTCAGAGGCCATGGTAGAGCACGAGGGATGAGGTGATCTTTCAGATAGGTGGGGCCCAGGCCATTTAGGGCTTTGTAGGTCAAAACCAACACCTTGAATCGAGCCTGGAAAGCTACTGGCAGCCAGTGCAAACTAACGTGCTTCTGGCACATTCTAACACAGTCTAACTTGGTGATAAGCTACCTGGGTAACGCTGTCCTGCCCCATGTGTTTACCCTGTAGCAAAGCTCTGAGTTTAAAAGAGGTTTGGACAAGTTTCTGGAAGAAAGGTTCATTAGCAGCTTTTAACCAGATAGGATTGCGGAACAAAACCCTTTACTGTTGGGAGCCTGGGGATAACCCACAGGGAATGGATAGCATGGTGACCTGTTGGGTGCTTCTCTCAGGCCCCCGTGATTGGCCACTGTCCGAGACAGGATGCTGGGCTCAATGGACCGTTGGTCTGACCCAGTATGGCACTTCTTATGTTCTTATGTGACTGCTCCTACCTAGTCGGTTAATTACATTCCAACTTCCTCTTCCATTCCCTTCCCCCACTCTTGCAGCATGGAAGCCGTCACAAGAACAGCTTTATCTCCAGGTAAATTAGTCCTGGGGTAGCTTTGTCCATAGGTAGATTGCCACTGGGTGAGACAGTGAGTAAAAACAGATGTCCCAGTGGCTTGCTTAGGCCCGCTGTGCCCCAGGAGCACGTCTATTGCGGTGCTGCCAAATGTTGGCCTGCTTCTGCCCTGGAGTGGGTAGGCAGCTAGCCCGGGCTGGGTCCTCGGAAAATCTCCAAGGTCACAGCCATGTGGGCCAATGTCAGTTAGCAATATTGCGCATGAACACAATGTTACAGGAATTTCACATGGGCATCATTAGTGAGAGTTAAACATAAAAATGGTCTGTAATAAAAAATCCTAATTACTCAGCTTCCCAAATCAATCAAATAAATTTGGTGCTTCCCAGCTGAAAGGAGCAGTAACATTAAGACTGCCTAGATTTCCTTACACAGTCCTGCCAAAACATCTCATGCCTGACCCATCACCCCTATCCCTCCATTCCTGGGCTCTAACAGAGCCTGGCTAATTTATTTATTTATTTATTCCACTATTTTTCTACCCCGCACCCTCCTGCTCACAGAGCCGCTCGGGGTGGCTTACAAGATGTATATCAACAATAATAATATACAATTTAAAATTCATTCAAATCCTAATCAGCAACAACTCTGGCCTCCTAGTTCTACCATATGAACCTTAATAAACAACACAATCAGATTTGCAACAACTCTGCTATCTCAGTCCTGGGCCTTACCTGGCCCTGACAACAGATTTAAGGTCTGAGCTGCCATGCTTCTACTACACCACTTTATGGTCTCTGGAGCAGAGACTGCTAACACTGCCAAGCATATGATGAATTTATGCTACCGGCCAGTATCAAGGTATGGTGATGAGGCTATCAAGTGGATTTTTACTTCTGACCTAGGGCGAAAATTGGACCTAAGAAAATTGGACCTAAGCTTCCTCCAGAAAAGTGTTAAATATACTAACTTGCTGGCCTACCTAGAACCTTTCTGTAGAGTAGTTAGTTAACGGCGTCAGTGCCTGATAGTTATTTTAGCCTACATTTTATAATAGGCTCATTTTCTACAAGGAAATAACAAAGAGGCCCTAAGCAAGTGAATGTCCATTTCGGTGTAAGTTTCTAGTATATGCAGACTCTAATGTTCAGAAATATAACAGCAATGCTGTTCTCCTACTCCTCTGCTTTGATGGCCTCCAACACTCCAGTATCCAAGCGCCAAAATAAACAGGCATCTTATGATAGATTGCATACACATTTATTGTAAAGATGGAAGAATGATTAATTCCTAAATGCAGAGAAATCCCTCAGTTTCTAACAATTTTTAAAACAAGAGAGAATAAGTTTTCACTTCTGTTTATAGGGAAGGAGTGTTTCCTTTTCAAATCATTATCTTCCTCTCCATCAGGCCAGCCCAGCACTAACGGAATAGAAAGACTTTCATTAACTTCAATGGGCTTTGGATCAGGCCCCAGAGGATTCTTCCCGTGCATTTGCATTCCGCAGCAGGTTGAGAAGCACCGCATGCTGCTTTCTTAATGCTGGGAATCTTGCTTTGCTGCTGACAAGTGACTTTTCCTTCAAATGAGCATCCTGCCACAACAGTTTCACAGGGTGTTCTTGCTTAAAGAAAAATGATGTCACAAAAAGGATCTTGGATGTTAGTAGGAAAATATTGGATACTTTGCAGTATTTTATCAGAAGGAATGGAAGTTGGGTGAGGGTAACATTTTATCCAACAGCAGCAGAGTTTCTTGTGATCAATATTGATGATCTAGACATAGCAAAGTATCCAAATACAGGCAATAGATACTAGGCACATGGAGAAATGGGAATGAGGGAAGTTTGAAAAGATTAGGACTTTTCAGATGTCAGCTTCAGACGGCTCACCCTCATCCAGTCCCCGACAGCAGCCAGGCATCGGGTAAGCACTGAGACTGCGGGACCTGGGTCGTATGAAAAAGAGAGTTAGAACAGAGTGCCATCAGCAAACTGATAACACATCCCTCCAAGCCTCCGAATGACCTCGCCCAGTGGCTTCAGATACACATTGAACAAGAGGGGGCACAGAATGGAACACTGAGGAATACCGCAGGGAAGGTCGCGAGAGGACGATGAGCAATTGCCCATCACCACTTTCTGGGACCTCCCTGACAGGAAAGAGTGGAACCACCCAAGAGCAGTCCTGTGCCTCGTCCAGCCAGGTCTCTGTAATGCATATGAGGTCTGCAGTCTTTTTCTGAATAAAGTCAAAGATGGTTGATGTTTTATTCGCCACTGACCTTGCATTAAGCAACAACAACTTCAGATCAGGGGCCCCACTGGCCTCAACCCCCCAATATCTCAAGACAGGAGGGGAGTGGGACAGGAGAATAGATGCAAGGTGCCTCCCCTGTCATCCCTGATAGTGTTTCTTCCCCTCCCTGCCATACCTCCCCATGCCCAGCACAACCCCAGTTGGTTCAAAGGGTGCCCCACTCCCCACCTCCCACAAAGAGGTCCCCCTCTCCAGCTCCTGACGACTATTTCCCAACCCCCAAGCATAATAACACTCATGGGTCAAACAGTTCTCTAGGGGGAAGGGTGGCTGGAGATGACACCCCAAGCCTGGCATCCTTGGAGGCGGATCAACAGCAAAGACAGGTGGGGAAACCCCCTCCCCCACTCCTTACCCAACCCATCCCCCCAAAATCCCTACCCTTCCACCCTTTCCCCCGTGCCTGTACCCCCTCTCACAGGTGAGCCAAGGTAATCCCTCCCAGTCACTTCCTCTGTGCCTCTACCCCCCCCTCTCACTGGAGGGGGGCATAGGACTCCTTCCAGCCACTTTCCCTGTGCCTGTTCACCCCTCTCACCAGGGGGTCAAGGCATTCCCAACCACTTCCCCTGTGCCTATATCCCTCCCTCTCACGGGGGGGGGGGGCATGGCACTCCTTCCACCCACTTCCCCTGTGCCTATACCCCCTCTCATTGGGGGTCATGGCACTCTACACCATCCACTTCCCCTGTGCCTATACCCCTCCCTCTCATCGGGGGCCATGACACTCCACACCACCCACTTCCCCTGTGCCTATACCCCTCCCTCTCATCGGGGGCCATGGCACTCCTACCCACTTCCCCTGTGCCTATACCCCTCCCTCTCATCGGGGGCCATGGCACTCCTACCCACTTCCCCTGTGCCTATACCCCCTCTCATCGGGGGCCATGGCACTCCTACCCACTTCCCCTGTGCCTGTACCCCCTCTCATCGGGGGCCATGGCACTCCTACCCACTTCCCCT
>QEPC01005900.1:1479344-1523985 GCA_003113815.1 Sphenodon punctatus
AATTTATTTTAATTTATTTCATTGGTTTCAATGGGGACACAGCGCCCCATTGAAACCAATGCAATAAATCCGGTACCGGTATACCGGATTTAAACTGGGAATCCGGTTTTCGGGAAACCGGTAACCGGTAAATCCGGTAGCCGGTATTGGGCCCGGGGTCCCACCCCTAGTAGATATAGAAGAGGAGAGGGCCAAGGACAGAGCCTTGGGGAACCCCAACCGAGAGGGGAAAGAAGAAGGAGGAGGTGGAGTTGGCAAGAGACACATTGAAGGAGTGGTCAGAGAGGTCAAGGGAGTGAAGTGAGTCCAGCATGAGTGAGTGGTCAACAGTATCGAAGGCAGCAGAGAGGTCAAGGAGGACACAAATTGAGGTGATTAGATTTAGACACAAGAAGATTGTTGGTGATCTTAGTGAGAGCAGTTTCTAATTTAATTTCTAATTTAATTTCAATTTAATTCTAATTTAATTTCATAAGGAAATTTTCTCATGTGCTATTTGGTGGGTTCTTTGAAGGATTTTTGATGCAGAGCTTGCGGGAAACAGGATATTCTTTCGTATGGCAAATTCTTTTAGCAACACTTATGACTTCATAATAAAGTATCATGCTAACGAAACACCATACAGCAACGTAACTTGTATAAATATTTATTGATGAATAACTGTGTTCCTTATTTGAATCCAGGGAAGAACTCAGTCGCTTCTTAACTGTCTTGGGACATATGCTTATTGTTCAGACCATGATTACTGTTGGTGAGTTTCTTCTGATGGTTTAAAAAATACTGTCATCAAATATGTAAATCTTTTCCTGGTCCTGTGTCCTTCACTGTGTTTCACCATTTAAGAGAAGCTGTCAATTGTTCAACTTGGGAAGCTCACCTAAGAGAGAACAGCTTCTTTAATCATATCACTAATCAAAATATATGGTGGGGGTTAAGAAAGGGAAGGAATTCTTGAATTTCTGTGTGGAACATGCTCTCCTTCTTTGTAGCATCCAAAAATGTTTTTATCTTTTGGGTCCAACATTCAGAAACTACTTGCTTTCCCAGAATTACCACTGAAAATATTGCTGCTTGAGTAGTAATTAATCCACTATACCTCTGGAGAACCCTTACAAATAAATGTAGTGAAACCACACAAAATGCTATGTTATAGGCAGGCAAATGCTACTGCAACCATTTTACAGGTGGGTGAACTTGGGCAGCTAGGGAATAACAGTAACTAGCTTCTCCAAGGTTACCTAATGAATGGATGACAGAGCTGGGAATAGGGTTGAGGATGCAGATCACACTAAATAGGTACATGCGGCAGTGCAACCAGGATGTTTAAGCTAAGGAGGGAAACATGTAGAAAATCAGGTAGCTGTCTTTCAGGGCATACCTTGCAGTGGTGTAACTTCTGAAGCTACTTTCAATATTTGTTTTCCTTTTTCCTGAGTTTTCATTTTGGTTTCTGCTCTGCATCTCAGTGATGTCTTCTATTAATAATTGCCAAGCATAATGAGCAGAGGAGAAACTACAAAATTGAAACAGGGCCATAGCTTCCATTTCTGCTTCTTGTGTATATGTTTCCATATATCATAGTGCAGCAAACACTTCTCTCTATATGTTGGCTGTCAAAAACATCAGAAGAATTGTTTATATTGTTTTAATTAGTACTGCTTTTTATTAGAACTAATCCAGCAGCTGAGCTGACCCCATCTGTTGCTCCCAGGAAATTGATCGAGAACACAGCCATTATTTATCATTCCGTACAGCCGAAACCACACGCTGCTATTCTGAAGAGATCAGTCTTCATTGTAATTTGTCACAGAAAATTAATCTAACTCAGATTCTGCAGCTATTACGTTTCTTGGTTCACACTATGTTACACTGTGTGCTGTTTACACAAGTGACTAATCTGAGAATGTGCACAGAAGGTGCATTGATTTTTAACAGGAGTTACCATGGACTAGACCTATATGAGGTGTCATTAAGGATGCTGAGTATCATCAACTTCAATAAAATTTGAGGGCACACCATTCTGGGCAGGTATGAGGTCTAAAAATAAGTTGGACCTCCATTACAAGCATGCCCCTGAAGTCCCACTGAAACAAGCAGGAATATGAGCCAGCTCCAATTTTGCAAAGGATGGTAATAAGTTGCTAAAAGAAGACCTGTAACTAATATTGTAAAGAATGGTCTTGGGCCCTTTGTTTGTTTTTGTTCTTAATTACTATCTTAACGATGTCTTTAAAAAATCTGAGTTTTCCCCACCGACTTTAGAATGATCAAGAATTTTTGATCTTGCTGATGGACCTCTTGGGAGCCTCATACTCAGGGATCCATGTTTACTACCCTTTTCCCATTGCTGCTGCTCATAGTATACAAAATTTGACATCTCACAATATAATTGAAGAGAGGGAATGCTGCAGAGTTTTTAAAAAAGTGTCCTTCTGCCACAATGTTCATTGGAACTAAACAGATATTAACAAAACACACGCACATGCACAAACACACAAGGTTTTAAACAATCTGTTGAAACAAATTTCTCCACCCCCAAATTGTTCAGCTTGCAGCTTCTTGACACTTGAGAGCATGTTCAAACAAAATGCTGCATAACCACCAGAGAAGTGGCATAGCAAGTCTGTCGTGGGCCTAGGCCTGTGTTCCAATTATGGGCGCCCCCAGGGTGAGGGGCAGGGTTTACCCATGAAGGCAGCACTGCCCCAGCTCCTAGCGGGCTTACCCGTCCTCTCCCGTGTAGCAGCAACCTCCTAGGAAGGAGGTTTTAAGAGTCGTTGTGGGTGAGGCCACACTGCTCACTCTGAAATCTTCCTTCTTGGCAGAGTTTGAGCACCACGAAGGAATATTCAGAGTGGGTGGAGATGTGCTCCCTCCTCCTCTGAAAACATTCTAGCGACACTTGTCAGTTCCAAAGGGCCCCCACAAAGTCTGGGGCCTGGGTTCAACTGAGTACCCTCCCTCCATGGTAGCTACATCCCTGAACCAGAGGTAATTCATACCCCTCTAGGTACAGCTACTCCAGGATTAGTTTTTCTGGGGGTACAGCTATTCGTCTGACCACTCCTTTCTACACTTTAAATTGCCACCTGTTGATTGCTACTACATGACGGGGTAAAGCTCCACATAATAATCCAACGCAAACCTCAATTTTGACCTGTGAGATGATGTTAAATTTCCACTAAAAATAAAATATATAAAATATCATGTTGCTATAGTGATTATTTGAGTAAGTGGAATGGTACTATAAATAGCAATCTCGAATAAGTGATGTGATCCAAGAATGGGTCTAACATGTGAAAATGGAGATAAGGGTCATTATCTTAACTAGCCACATTTTACATGATTGAACTATACAGATGCTGCTCTTCTTATTGTCCATTTGAACTCTACATCTCTGCACAGGGACAAATTAAAAACCATCGCTTATTTTTGTGAATATAATTGTAGCTAAATTGAGTTTGCTACTTTTTAAATTTAAAAACGTCTTTAGGACTATGTTAGAATATTTATGATAGGGGAACCTGGGCATGATTAACCTATTCATAAATGGCTCTGAGTAGTGGTCATTTTGAAAAAAAAGAACACGAAGGAGAACTTGTGCTTGTGACTGCAATTTTTAGTGAAGGCTTCCATTTTTTTCAAGCTGCAATAAGAAGCCATTGTGTCAGTGAGACACAATGGGTTCATCTTTACTAGGGTTGAGTGCACACAGGCAGAGAGGCTGAGAATCAGTGGCCAGAGCTTCTAAGAACCCTCTTTCGGTTGTACCTAAAAGTGATCTGTAAGCTATATGGGGGGGGGGGGGGGGAGCAGCTCTCTTATTTAAAGAACCAAAGCTTTCTAGATAAAAAGGAGTCTTGTCAGAACCTAGGATTAGAACCAACATCACCTCTGGAGGAGGTAGCTATGCTCTGGCTCAAACCCTTATTCCAGCCCCTTCGACAACAGGCTTCACCAACCTGCCAGCTTGATGGTGCTCCCCATTCACCAGGCCATGATCGGCTCCTCACTTGCCCGGTCCTGATAAAGGCACATGACAAGAAGAAGCCAGGCAAAGCTGTCCAGCTCCCTCTCAGCCCTGTTTCCAGCTCATCCTGCCTGTTTTGGACTGACCTTCTCACTTGGCCCCCTTAGCTTGTTGTCCCTGACCATGTTTTTGGATTACTCCTACTCTGGTTTGATGCTTGCTCAGCCCTGATCCTGTCATCATTCTGCTTGGTGCTTGTCAAGTCTTGTGTTTAATCCATGGAAAAGCTGGATTCTATTGCCAGGGGTGTGCAACACACTCCGGGTGTTTTTAGACAAGTGCCTCCCCACCCATTACCCACCCATCATGCATGCTGCAGGGCTGCCTAGGGTGCCAACGTGTCCCTACAACATCCATGATGGGTGAGGAGGCACTTGTCTAAAAATACCCTGAAAGTAACACTCTGGGCAAATCACTTAACCTCTTGTTGCTTCAGTGCCATCTGTTTATTGGGAAAATACTTCCCACCTTAGAGGTCTGTTGTAAAACTGAGGCCATTTTTACACAGGACACACCCACATAGACCTACCCACCCCACACGCTTTCAGACGCATGTCTGAAGGCGAGGGGGGGGGACGGCGCTCCTGTGTCCCACCCACTGTCCACTCATGCCACACGTGGAGCACCTGGGAAAAATCCAGGATGCTCTGTGTGGGGGCAGGCCAAACGGTACATGGGTTTGGGCAAACACCAACTGCACACTCATGCCTGGCCGTATGAATCCCCACGCCCCCACCAGAAGTGCATGGTCAGACTGCGGCAGTGCACACAGACTCGACTCCCAGCTGGGTCTGTTTAAAAATGGCCTAAATTAATTTGTGCTTAGAAAGAACTCAGATGCCTTGGCAGTGAGTGTTAGAGAAAAACCTGAAAATGTATAGATGTTTAGTTGAGCAAGGCTCAGTTCCGTTGTTGTTTTTACTGATTGTTTTTGTCTCTAGTTCTTGTTTGATTTTCACTCTTTGTATACTGTGGATTTTTTGTTGCTAAGACTGATGCACACAGTTATCCCTGTGAAGGTGCCTGACTGAGGAAGAGGGGGCAGGAAGCCTCACCCACTGTGCAGTCTTACAGGAACCAGCCAGAACTGCAGCAAGCCATGTTCTGTTCAGTGGTATTATCTGTCCCTAAAGCAGTGATTTGGACCCACCCCTGGACTCTTTCAAGATGTCACCGCTGCATAGCCCTTGTCGGCGCACCCCCCAATGAGACACAGTGTCAGAGCCCAGAGGGGTAGAGGGGATTGGGTGCGCCGGCACGGCCGCATCAGGCCTCGCCGGCTACGGTGGAGTCTAAGGCGGGCGTTGGGGCCCGCCCCTTTACCGACGTCAGCAACAGGAGGGCGGAGACACAGTAGCGTGGTGTCCCTGGGTAGCCCAGGGAACGCCGATGTCGGGCGCATGCGTGCCGCTACCCTGGAAGCACACCCTCGCCGTTCAGCGCGCCTGCAGGTACTGGCCAATCAAGCCCCCATATAAGCCTCTGGAAGGGCTTGGATCAGTGCTGGTGATCGGACTTGTGCCGTGAGACTGGCCCCTTGCGTGGAGTGGAGTTGAGAGCAATTAGCTGTGTGAAGTATCGGGAGTGCAAGCTGAGAGCGTGGAGTGTGAGAGGTGAGTGTCTGGGTGAGTGTGCTAGTAGGAAAGTGTGAATACAGAGCGTGTTGAACCTTCCCTTCCCTGTGATCTCCCGTTCCCTGGTGAACCCTGTGTGTAAGCCCTATCCCCTCCTGGTTCCTCTCCCCTTCGGGCCCCGTGGGCTCCTTCCCCGCTGAACCACCACTGATCCCTCATTCCCCCTCCGTAGCCCTGTGCACGTGGGTGCGTGGGTACCATAGAGTGGGCCTTGTTCGGTGCACTAGTCCCTGTGATGAGCTTTGGCAAGGGTTAGCTCTCGCAGCTTATACCCAGCGCCTATATAAGACCCTGAGGGACCTTTTTCCTGCACCATATTGCCCTAGCACCTGGAGTGTGTCTGTTGTCCCCTTAATCCTAACACACAGAGACATTGCTGGGTTTAAAACTGGCCGCACTTTATTAAACATAATCATCGGGGCTAGTGGGTGATTGCACTAGCAATATGGGTCCAGTATGCTAGCTACTTAACTTATTAACTCAGTTACTGACAGGGATGTGCCCTCCCATGTCAGTCTCCACAAACTGAATCTCCCCTTCGACAGCACCCTGGCTCTGGCCGAAAGGGGAGCGGCCCAACTATGGGCTTGAGTAAGGAGGTAAGTACCCGCTAAGCCAGCAGACAGTGCGTGTACTTACTGACCGAACTGCGGTACCCCTCCCAGGGTCATAACCCCAGTGCTTTCTGTCTCTGCCTGGCACTGGGTGTCACATCCCCATCTCTTAAGGAGATGACTCTTCTTATCCTGTTCTTACCTATTTAGCCTACAATAGCATACTGGACCCCCACCACAAAGGGGGAGCCGTTCACCGGCATCCCCCGACACCCACAGCCTATTCACTCGATAACTGCTTCAAATGTGAAGTCAAATTTGCCACATAAATCTCATTTCCAGCTGGGGACAGATGTACCCCATCCTTCCGGAACAGTTCTGTACGTGCATATGAAATATCGTGCTGTATAACCGTGCCTCCAATACCCACTATCCATTTTGCCATTTCGCGATTTATGTTCCTTCTTGCCTTGTCTACTTTTGCCGGCTTACTAGCCCCGGTCCATGTAAGTCGTGGAATAAAACTAGTCCACGTTATATGAACCCCTTCTAATAAACTTTTTACTTTCAACATATCCTGTTTAATTCTAATTATTAAGTTCACCCCCTTCCTTGCTGGGATGTCATTGTCGCCCAAATGTAAAACTTATTTGTAGTGGTGCTCTGTCGCGGAGCATCCTCAACTTTGGGAGCAACTGGCTCCATCTCATCCCTCCCTTGCCGAACCACCTAATAATTGCCTTATCTCCTAATCCCAGTTGGGTGCCCCCATCAAATTGTTTGGCCGCGTTCCCGGCCCAACGAACCAGGCTGTAGCCCACGATCCACACCTCTCGTTTCGGTTCCTCGGTGTACCTAGGGCCTGGGTACAGAAAACACAATTGATTATTACCAGTAAGGCCTCACATACTTTTTGTAGGCGCCCGACCGCCACCTCCCTACCGCCTTGATAGCATCAGTTGGCAATCCTGCTGCTGCCGCAGTTGTGGCCACCCCTATCCTGAATGAACTGGTAAATTGTTAATGGGGTGGTGTCCTTATGCCTGAGTAAGGTTCCCGGTACCTGTGGGCGTATCTCTAGATGCCTCCTCATTTGCTCCACTGGGCATATTCCTTTTGTGCCACATTTAAACAGTTCAATGTTAGTTCCCTTACTCCTCTGATCGGTCTTGGAGCACCTAAGCCTCAGGACCAAGGTCTCGGGTGTCCACTGAAAGTCTTCTATGCTAAGTGCCCGGCCAGAACACTCATGTCGGATGACTGTCACCACTTCACTTATCCTGAAACCTCCGAAATATGTTATTGCATACGCAGTGGTAAACAACTGTGTCTCAAAAACATTGTGACAAACGTTCGGCAATACTCCTGTGATCTTTACTAATATGGGGGTGGTTATGGGAGCCCGGGGGTTGTAAGGTGCTGGTATGGATCTCACCCAGCTTTCCATCATATGTTTGATATAAAAGCCTTTATCTGGGGAGGGATATCCATTCATCTTGCTAACAAAGGTGAGGGCAGCTATCTTTCCCCCTGTGGTGCCCACTGCTAGCCCTTTGTGGCTAACAACATGGCAAACTGTAAGATTTCTGGCTCAGGGATGGGGAAGCCCATCCCCCATCCTTTACTATTCCTAAATGTCTGAAATTCCTGGAATGCCCTACCATAAGCTGCCTGTGTTCTGGGAGCCAAGGATCCCCGAATGATATTCTGTAGTTCTAGTTCCCAAGGCTCCATACCCCCTTTGGGAGGGGGTCGGGAAATTCTCTGGCCTCCGGCGCTAGTTCTCAGAATCGCTTGATCTGAAAGCGAGAGAGGGCATCGGCTATGCCATTGTCAATACCAGGGACGTGCCAGGCTGTAAACAAAATGTTGTTCCTCAGGCACGCCCCTACCATTGCCCGCACCAGGGTCATGACCCGTGGAGAACGAGAAGACAGAGTGTTTACCACATGAACAACCGCCATATTGTTGCACCAGAATAGCACTGTGCGATTGGCAAACTGCTCTGACCACAGCAGTACTGCCACTACTATGGGGAAAAGTTCTAAAAATGTCAAGTTCCTTGTTATCCCAGCCTCATGACACTGACGTGGCCATGCATGACTCGGCACACCATCGCGTCCTGAAGTACACCCCGAATCCCGCTCCCCCAGCAGCATCGGAATGCACCTGAAGATCGCTCCATAATAACCACTTCTCTCTCCAAAAACTTACGCCATTGAATTCAGCCAGGAAATCAAGCCACGACTTGAGGTAGTGCTTCATGCCCTGGGTGACCCTAATCCGGTAGTGGGGCTGCAACTCCCCTTTTAATTTGTCGTACAATTGAGACAAAAATGCCCTGCCGGGTGCTATCACCCAGTATGCAAAGTTAAGGCTGCTCACTATGGATTGAAGAGCACGGACTGTGATCTTTTTGGCAAGGATGTATTCCTGAATTTTTGTCTTTAATTCTTTTAATTTACTATCGGGCAACCTAGACAATTTTTGTTCCGTGTCCCATTCTATGCTCAAGTATGTGATTCTTGTGGTGGGACCCTCAGTCTTCTCTTGTGCAAGGGCGATTCCAAGTTCATCGGCCATTTCTTGAAATATGCGTAATGCGATCACACATTCTTTTGCATTGGGGGGACCAATCAGCAGGAAGTCATCTAAATATTTGGTCGTCTCTCCTCCCCCCCATCGCCGTTTGAAGATCCATTCTACTAGAGAACTGAATCGTTCAAATGCTGAACAGGAAATGGAACACCCCATGGGCATTGCTCGATCGTAATAATATTTTCCTTCGAAATGGAACCCCAAAAGGTGAAAACTGCTGGGGTGCATTGGTAGCAAGCGGAAGGCTGATTTGATGTCACACTTAGCCAGCAGTGCCCCAGTTCCCATCCTCTTTGCCTTGTCGACCGCCACGTCAAAAGATGCGTACCTGATGGTTGTCAGGTCTTTGGGTATTGCATCGTTTACTGAGGCACCCTGAGGATGGGACAGGTGGTGTATCATCCTGAATTCTCCCTGTGCTTTCTTGGGTACAATGCCCAATGGGGACAAAACCAGGTCCTGTATGGGGGCGGGGGTTAAAAAGGGGCCAGCAACTCTGCCCTCGGACACTTCCTTTTCTATTTTCTTCCTGACTAGTTCTTCATGCCCTTCTAGGGATTTGAGATTCTTGGCTTGTTTGTGCAGTTCAACCGGATCGGCAGGGATTATGAAACCGTTCCGAAAGCCCTGCAACACGTACTCAACTTCGGCCCTGTTTGGGTGTTCCTTCAGGGCCTTCTTGAGGGCCTCAATTCTAATTGGCGTCGGCCCCCTTTTGAGGTCAGGGGCCTGCTGTTCCTCCCTGGCCGCCTTTGCCGGCTCTACCCCCCGTGCCGAAACGTCCTCCCCCTCGCTTTTGTCGGGGCTGATAACACGTGCTCTCAGGGTGCCCTCCGCCGCAACTGGAGCACACGTGTCAAAACCTACACTGTGACCTGTTACACCGTCTGACTGTGTTGTATTCCCAGCATGTGCCAGGTCCTCCCTGTCCCTTTCTATGACTTTCTGGCCGATATGGTTCATTGGCTAGGGCGACCCCACCGTGGACTAAGGGATGTCCGCTATCAGTCCTTGGTGCCTTCGTAGCATCTACCATGCTTTCTAACCAAATGTCTGGGGCATGGCTGTCCCAACGGAGGCCAGGAGTATTTGCTGCCCTATGACGAAAGGCTTCGTCATAGCGCAACCACGCCCCTGGGGGACCAGTTCCCTGGGCTCTGCAGATGATATCCGCATATTTATGGAGTTCCAGGTCACGCCCTGGGTCCGCCTGCATTATTACCCCCATGTATATGGTGAAAGCAGAGGTCCAATTTGCCCAATTTCTGTCCGCTTTTGGGCGCTTAAATTTCTCTTTATCCTTTTCCCCTTCTGGTTCCGAGTGATCCATTATTGGATCACTAAACAATAATGCAAACAGATCTACATATTCACCCTTCCATATTTTTTCCTTAGTTGCCAACGTTAAGTGGCTTCCAAATGGAGCCGCCACGTCGGGAATGACCCCGCCTGGGGGATGAATCGCCGCCTGCATGCCGGCCCCTATCTGTGCCAGGTTTTCCCCTGCCCGTGTGGTAGTATGGGTGACTTCGCTACTTAAGCTCCTAATTGCTTCGCTCCTCGTGGGCGGCATGGTAACCCCGCCGCCATCAGTGTGCGGCATGGCTGGGCACACCCATGACCATGCCCTGTTGACCATCATCAACTGCGACCCTGTAGGGGCTTGTTCTTGTGTTATCTGGAGGGGTTGAACTGACCCTTCATGACTGGTTCCCCTTACCTCTGTGCCCACACGCGGGTCCCAAAGCCCCCATTCCTGGGAATTTGTCCTTCCCATACCCCCCATTTGGGGATTCTTATGAGCCCTTCCTATGGTGGCAGGTGTCCTCCCTTCATGTGTGGTGTACTCACCATATGCCCTGTTCTGTTGTGGGACGCTCTCGTCAGGTCCTCCGCTAGTGTTGACTTCCATGCGCCCCAGCGGGTGCCCCCCCAACGCATTCTTGAGGGTGATTATCCTCTGCCACATGGTGTGATCTGCATTCTGATCCTGCTGCCCACGATCTTCTGTCCTCCTCTGAGTCCTCGGGGGTTCCTCACCTGTGGACATTGATATCCCACTGGGCATTCCTTGCCCGGAAGGTGCGTTAAATTATCCTACTGGGGTACCCCACCCATCCTGGGTTATCCACCCCGACCTCTGCCTCTGGTATTGGGCGAGGCCTGGGACCCCTTCCTGATCCCAAGGTTCCCCCCCACTGCCTGTTGTGAACCCCGGGGTCATCAGGTTAGTGGTACCTTCCCCTTGTGCCACTGTACCCCTTCCTATCTGCCTGTTTGAGGCCCATTGCTCTGTCCCCTGCCTCGGAGCTTCATACCTGTTCCCTACACTTTGTTGCTGGGTTTCACCCCTCCCTCCTTGTTCACAGTCTGTCCGGGTTTGCCCGGGCCTCCCACTCATTCCTGAGGGGCCTGCTTCTTCCTCTTCCCTATACCGCACGGGGAGGGTGACCGCCCTCCTGCCTCGCCGGGGCCCTTCTGTTAAGGAAAGGGCGAAGGGCGGATCCCTGCCACTATCTTGGCTTTGGAGGGGCAGGGGGCATCCTGTTCATATTTTGCTCCTCAGCCCCCTGACCTGTATAAGGGCTCTCCAGCCCTGAAGTGTGGGTGCCTCCTGCGTCTCCCTGGGGGTTCTGTGGGTTTGGGCCTCGGGCCCCAGCATGGCCTCGCATGCTGCGAGGCAGGCTTTCAATTCCTCCCTTGTTGGGGGCCCCTCCCCCTCTGCCTCCCTTGTCCCTTCCCTTTCGGGACCAGAACCAGTTGGTGGAGGGTGAGTCCCCTCTGGCTGTGTCCTCTTCTTGGCCGCCACTCCCTTCCTCTTGGTGCGACCCATCCCAGCCGGCTAGTCACACCAGCTCTAGCACTGAGAGCAGCAGCAACATTCCTTGCTGCTGCTTTTCTCTTGCCCCAGCTCGAATGCCGCTTTCCATGCGGCCGGAAACGGCTCTGCCCTTCCTAGAGAGGGCGTGGCCGTTCCTTTCCCCGTGCAGGCTTCTGCTCCCTGCGCAGCAGGGAGTGCTCTAACGCGCTGTGCCGTGGCCTTCTCCTTCGGGGAACCCCGTCCTGTTCCGGGGGCGGGCCGACAATTTTCCCGTCGCTGCGATTGCGGTGGTGAAGGGGTCTGTGGAGACTGTGGCCTAAAAGCGCAGCATTGGGATATGCATTTGGTTGCTAATTAGCAGGAGGTCTAATAGGACATTGAAAGGGAGGGCTGCTTGAAAACCACTGTCGTTTTGTGAAAGATTTCAAAATGATGATAGTGAAATCCAAATTTTACAAGCAAAACAGGCGCCGACAGAATTCTTCATTTGAAAACTTTCTTTTGGCAAAGCAGCTATACTGTTATTTTGCACACTCTCACTCTGTCAGCGTTCAGGAGCCAGTGACATGTCTTTTCTCATTGAAATTTCATTTTTACTTGAAATTTCAAGCTAGCGGCAGTAAAAATTAAAAAAAATCACACCATATGGGGACGGTTGGGGTCGTGGTAGCACCATCATGGTTTGATTAATTTTGGCATATTTGTAATTAATGCGTTTAGCTGTTATCTCAGTAGGCGCTAAGTAAACTAAATTGTTGCAAGTCAGGCCTATAGATGAGAAACCAGCCATCATTTTAAAGGAATGTATTGTGCATTGAAAGATCTACAAATGCTTTTGAAAAACTATGTCAGAAATATACAAAGCTATTTTGTTGATCCCCAAACAATTCAGAGTAGCTGGATTTGGATTTATAGAATGTACATTGTTTCCTTCCTCTGACTCTACAGGGAAGCATGTTGGCCAACAATAGCAGATTTGTATTTGGTTCCCCTCTCCTACACGAATGGAGGGTTCTTTGGTGGTGGAGTTACTAAGTGGTAATAGGCCATGGCATAGATGAAGGGTGCTTGGGGGAGGGGGTAGTCACTAGTCAGTGCTTTTCAGTTGTTGATGGCTATCCTGATTCCTTCATTTGCCCCTTAAAAGCAGAGCTGTTTTCTGTATTAAAGATTGCTCTGCTACCTGCCTTTTCCAAGCACAAGGAACCACTGTAAAATTTTCAAATTAACGGCAACACAGAGCTGGATCAAATTCAGCTCTGATGCATCTTTACTTACAAATTCACAGCACTGCATCCATCTCAGTAAGAGCATTTAATTGTTCAAGGTTGCAAATGTCCTAGCTTTGGAGCAATCATAGAGCATTTCCCCCATAAAGAATAATAACAGTGCTGTTTGCAACAATAAACTAGCTTTTGAAACACTAGAAAAATCCAATCTCCTGTCTGCTCCACACTGATTTCTTCAACAGCAACACCATTGGCATACCACAAGGCTGTGGTGGGCCCAGGCTAAAGCCCCATATATGCCCCCCTCCCAGGACAAAGGGGCAGGATCTCCAGGGTGGAGGCAGGACTTTACCCATGAAGGCGGTGCTGCCCTAGGACCCAGAAGCCCCCCCTCCCAGAATGCCAGCAACCCCATAAGGAAGGAAGTTTTATTAGTGAGTGAGGGCTCACTCTTAAACAGGATTTGAATCACCACACCTAAACTACCTACATAGAAATATATATCCAACAAGAAACGGAGCCTATAAGGTTTCATCTTTCATAGAAATATATATCCAACAAGAAAAGGAGCCTATAAGGTTTCATCTTTCATTTTATACTCCCCCTACACCTTCGTGTTGCTGTCATCTACCGCCCCCTGGGTTCCCTCTCCTCTTTTCTCCCAGACTTTGAATCCTGGCTCACCTTCTTCCTCTCTGACGACACCCCCGCTCTCATTCTTGGTGACTTCAACATTCACGTCGACACACCTTCCACGCCCTCTATCTCCTGCTTTCTCTCCCTGACCTCCTCCTTTGATCTTCGACTCTGGACCGACTTCTCGACGTCGAGGTATTTAATTTGCGGCTTTAAAAGAATGCGCGACCAGCTTTAATGCACAAAATGTCATGTCTGAATCCCACACGCGGGATATTTACACACAGTGTGATTTTATGTAGTGTGTTCGCTGTGCACATCTAAAAGCAGCCCAGGTCTGGAACAGCAGGTTGTGGCAGTGGCCAGAAGTGCCTTTCACCAACTCCATCTGGTGAGGATGCTGCAACCCTTTCTTTTTGATTGGGACCTGGCCACTGCCATCCATGCTTTTATAACCTCGAGGCTAGACAACTGCAATGTGTTCTATGTGGGGCTGCCCAGGATGAACAGAAGCTGAAGCTGGTGCATAATGTGGCAGCAGTTCCTTTCAGGGGTGAGTCACTGTGAGCACATTACACCTGTGCTTCGGAGTTTGCACTGGCTCCTGATAACTTTCCAGGCACAATTCAAGGTGCTGGTTTTGACCTATAAAGCCCTAAATAGCCTGGGCCCCACATATTCAAAAGATTATCTTTTCCATTATGTCCCATCACAAACCCTGCGGTCAGCCGGGAGCGTCCGCTTGCAAATTCCACCTTAAGGAGTGCACTCAGGATGAGGAAGGTCCAGATCATGGATCTTCCCCCTGCCTTTGTGTGCATGCCCTCATCTCAACTCCCAAAGGCTGCTTTCTCATGAGAGGGAATGCGCAGCCTTTGGCACCGCAGGAGTCAGTGGTGCCAGCTCCCATCTTGTGGGGAAAGCGGAAGTGCGGGTCTTTTGATGGCAAACATGCATGTTGGGGAGAGTAGGGTTTCACTACCCTGCCTGAGGACATGTTTGCCGGTGAAAGACCCACACTTTTGTCTTTCCCATGACATGGGAGCTGCATGTCATTGACTCCCATGGCGCCAAAGGCTGCGCATTCCCTTTCGTGGGAAAGCAGCCTTACTCTGAGCTCACTCTTCCAGTGCTTCGAGTAGGAACTAGATCCAGCTCCAGGCACTGGAAAGGGTCCAAATGAAAACTACCCACTGACTGCATTTGGGCCCTGGGCCTGAGGTTACCCACCCCCTGCTGCATCACTAGCCATCCCTGCACCTCCACTGTAGAGGCACATTCAAAACGTGGAGAATGTGGGCATAGCAGACTTAATTCAGCCTATGATTTCTGAGTCTACGGATCATGAAATAATTTTGCCCACTTAAAAATCTTCTTGTATTAGCCACCCTGTAACATAAAGCACTGGAAAGAGGCCAAATAAAACCTAACCACAGGCCACAGTTGGTCCTTGGGTCCTCGGTTCCCCTTTAGACCTGGAGGATGTGTGCAGGGCCCACCAGTCAGGCACCTAACATAGAATTATAGCACACAGACACCAAAACACCCCATCAGCCTCACCTCCAGTGCGGACAAGTTTTAATGCTTCAGGAAGAAGGAAAAAAAATCAAAAATTATGCTGGGGGAAAGAAAGAAAGAAAACATTTCTTCCCATAGAATTCAATAGAAAACTCTTTATAAGTTGTGTCTCATAAATTTATCCCACTCTGTTTTAAATCTGTTTGTGATCTTTGCTCCCACAACTGTCCCTGGTACTTCACTGCTCTGATGGTTAAAAACTTTCTTATAATCAGCTTGTATCCAATTGTCCTTGTATCCATACTCACCTTTAGTGTGATTAGATAAAGGATTCAGAGTCTAATATCAAGCGTTAGCTTAAAGGTTGTCTTTTTTGTACCATTCAGCTTTCCTGCACTAAACTTTCTTTGTTGTTGTTTTGTTGTTATTATATGTTAATTATTTATATAGCACCAGCAGTGTATCTGGCACTGAACAACCTATTAATTAGAAACAGGACCTGCCCCAAAGGGCTTTCAATCAAGGATGGACAAGGGAGGAGAGATGAGGAAGAGGGAAATGTAGGGAAAGACCTGGAAATATTCATGAAGTTGAGAAGTGGTAGGTGTGTGTGCAGGGGAGAAGGAGGTTCTGAATCATAGGACCTTAAAGGGAGCAGCCCGTGGTGATGAGGCACTAGAAAAAGCTTTCTTGCATAAACTATCTTGCAAAGCAACTGTGTGGGTTCTATGTCTATCTGCCTGTGTGACCCCATGTTGAGACTTAAATATTATCTCATGACTTCACATAGCAGCAAAGCCTTTCAAAGTATACAAATATCAGTTGGGATTGTGATGCATCTCCCGTAGGGTTCTTGTCTAGGAGTATATAACAAGCACACTTAGGAACAATGTTCTGATTGTATGAGCAATATGTACCTCATCTCAGAAGTTGCTAAGAGCAGTGTGCTCTGGACAGAAATGGAGAATGCAAGGGTTGTCACTGTAGCATGCTGACTGAGCTATTTTGTAACTTTCAAGTGAGAAACAATTACTGTTGAAGGAGCTAATTAAAATGGTTGAATTTTCAAACCTTTGAAATCTCTGCCTGGGGACAGTACGCTTTTTCTAATGACTTCAATGAATTTACTTTTAAAATTTTCCATCAATTGTGCTTCATGCTGACAGTAGCACTCTTCCTTTTACTGACAATGGGACTTAATCTTCTCCCCTGTTCCCCACACTCCAAGTGCTTTAGCTGAGGGTGGGGGAGTTTGTGCTTCATAAGAGATCCTGACTGAAATGAACAGTAAGGCAGCTATTGATTTTGTCAGTTTGGAAATAAAAAAACTTTGGAGCGTGGGTTTAAAAGAGTGTGCCAACCACCACAGTGCTACTGCTCAAGAGGAGCTAATGCTGGGATTCTGTTTGATAATTATAGGTGTTTTCAAATGTAATGGTGGCCTGCATTGCCATGCTTTGCCACAGGGGCCACTGTCATGTTAGTTCCTGGCCACGAGATGTTGACACAGGATAGATTCTGGCTGTGGTGCTGGCTAGCGCAGATTGTGACTTGGGGAAGTCTCCGAATCACAACCTGTGCTATCCTCCACCATGGCCGGGATCTGACCATCCGACACTTTGGCACAGGAGCCACGGTCATGTTAGTTCCTGACCACCAGTTGTTGAAATCCACTTTCATGTTTGAAATCCCACTTTACTAGACCTGCTTTACAGGTCCAGAGTCCCCACCAGTTCCGGGCGCCATGGTGGTCATCAGACTCATCATTGGCTGCCATAGCTGTCCATCAGGGCAGGTCACTGGACACATTAGTTTAGGGGCCTGGTGGGATCCTGGCTGTGGTGGTGACCCCTCTCCTGGGGTGTGTGTGTGGAAATCTGTGATGGCACTCAAGCATTGTCACGTTTGAAAATACCCTACAGAACGTAAAACTACAGAACGTATAACTTTAGTTGTCTGTCCACCTTGTAAAACTGCATTTGGTAACACCTGGGGCCAGATGTCTCTTGAAATGTCACAGGTGGAAAATTCATTTTAGGGCAACTTTGTGTTGTTGCTGGAAGCCCCATTGATTCCTTCTTCCCTATGGAGAAGCAGTTTATTGAGCACTTGGAAAATAGGGAATACTCCCTCTACTGTTCAGAGTAGACTTCTGAAACCTAAAACCCTGAGGGGAAAGCAATAAGCTTAGTAAAACAGCTGTGTGGGGGGGCAGGGGGGAGTCATTCCAATCCAGTTTAACCATCTTTCAATTGGTTTAATGTTAGTTAAACTCAGTAGAGAGTGAAGATTTATATTTAAAATTAGGGTTGAAACTCAATTTCATGATTCTTGTGTTTGTCGATGAAAATCATTAAGAACATAACATAAGAACATAAGAAGTGCCATACTGGGTCAGACCAATGGTCCATCAAGTCCAGCATCCTGCCTCTGACAGTGTGCCTGGGAAAAGCACCCAACAGGTCACCATGCTATCCATTCCCTGTGGGTCATCCCCAGGCGCCTGACAGTAAAGGGTTTTGTTCCCCAATCCTATCTGGCTAATAGCTGCTAATGGAACTATCTTCCAGAAATGTGTCCAAACCTCTTTTAAACTCAGCTTTACTGCTGGCCTTGACCACCTCCCCTGGCAGTAAATTCCACAACCTAAATTGTACGCTGAGTGAAAAAATACTTTCTTTTGTCTGTTTTTACTCTGCCACCTGTGAGTTTCATGGAGTGTCCCCTAGTTTTAGTACTAGTTGAGAGGGTAAATAACCGTTCCCTGTTTACAAGTTCCACACCACTCATGATTTTATAGACCTCTATCATATCTCCTCTCAGCCGTCTCTTTTCCAAGCTGAAGAGCCCCAACCTATCAAGCCTCTCCTCATACGGGTGCTGTTCCATACCCTGGATCATTTTTGTTGCCCTTCTCTGTACCTTTTCTAGTTCCGCTATGTCTTTTTTGAGATGGGGCGACCAGAACTGCACACAATATTCAAGGTGCGGTCGCACCATTGATTTGTATAGAGGCATTATGACATCCTCAGTTTTATTCTCTATTCCCTTGCGAATAATTCCTAACATTCTATTTGCTTTTTTGACCGCTGCGGCACACTGGGCTGAGGATTTCAGTGTATTATCCACAATCACTCCCAGATCCTTTTCCTGAGTGGTAACTCCTAGCTTAGTACCCAGCATTGTGTACTCATAATTTGGATTATTTTTCCCAATGTGCATCACTTTGCACTTGTCCACATTAAATCTCATCTGCCATTTAGATGCCCAGGCACCCAGTCTTGTAAGATCTTGCTGCAGCTCCTCACAGTCTGCTCGTGTTCTGACTACTCTGAATAACTTGGTGTCATCTGCAAATTTGATCACCTCACTCTTAACACCCTTTTCCAGATCATTAATGAATACATTGAAAAGAACTGGTCCCAGTACAGATCCTTGGGGCACACCACTTTTTACATCCCTCCATTGTGAAAACTGGCCATTTAGTCCCACTCTTTGCTTCCTATCCTTTAACCAGTTACCAATCCATAGCAAAACACTACCTCCTATCCCATGGCTTTTTAATTTTCTCAAGAGTTGTTTATGTGGGACCTTATCAAAAGCTTTCTGGAAATCCAGGTACACTATATCTGCTGGGTCTCCCCTGTCCACATGCTTGTTTACGCCCTCAAAGAATTCCAAGAGATTAGTGAGGCATGACTTCCCTTTGCTAAATCCATGCTGACTCTTTGCCATTAAGCCATGTTCTTCAATATGCCCAGTGATTCTGTTCTTAATGATAGTTTCCACCATTTTGCCCGGCACAGACGTCAAGCTTACCGGTCTGTAGTTTCCAGGATCACCTCTGGAACCCTTTTTAAATATTGGGGTTGCATATTGGGGTTATTCTTGGTTCGTTCTAACAAATGAGAACAAGCCAAGAATCAGCAGCATTTCAACTGCATTCTCATCGAGAAACACAAGCTAAAAACAAAACAAAAAAGAATGGTCCATGCCAAAATGGCCACCGAGGCCATTCTGCGTCTTATATATTTATTATTTATTTATTCTAATCTCTTCTATCCCGCATCCTCCTGCTCGCAGGTGGCTCACAACAAAAGCAATCTTTATAAAATCAACAATTAAAATCAACTCAAAATTTAAATTTCATTAAAATATACTAAAAGGGTGTAACCAAACACCCAGCCCAACCCACCCTACCCTACCGGTCTCCCTCTCCAAAGGCCTGGCAGAACAGCCAGATTTTACACTATTTTTGGAAAGAGGGGAGGTCTGGGGTCAGGCTATTAGGAATTGATTAAGCAGTTTGGCTATTATGAATTAACTAGGCAGTGTTGGCCATGGTCAGAGACACAGGCTGCATGAGGCCTGAACAAATTCAGCGAACCACCTAACTTGAAACATAAGCCTCAGGATGGCACAGACAAAAGAAACCCATAAGAAGGAGAAGTCATAAATAACTCACACTCTAGCAGGAAGAATGTATTTCCAAGGCCATACTAACTACCCCAGATGGCCACTATCTCTAAAAAAGAAAGTTTGAGAGAGATAGGGAGGTAACCTCAAAGGGTCAGACCGGCAATTAAGCAGTGGAGAAGGAGAAACTCCCTGAAAAGTAAAAGTAGTTTTAATGAGATGAAGTTAGCTTATTCCTGCACCTGGTATGATCAAAGAGGGGACCCGGCCTGCAACATGTATCCCTAATAAATAAAGCTATAAAAAGGAACGTCCAAACCCCTATCCTTTGTCATTGACGCTAACGGCCACTAGCATTTGCAGTGAGCCGCGTGGGTCTTTGATCCTAAACGATGCTCTCAAAGATCCAGAGAGACTCCTACCCAGCTGCTTGCTGGGCCCCCTTCCCTTCTCCTCTAAACCAGCCTGCGTCTCAGACTGTGCCTCTGACACGTAAGATATCCTGGGTTACTGGGGTTTGTAATTGAGAACACTGCCCTGTCTAGATGTTAAGTGTCTATCCAATAAAATAGAGTTGTACCCACATACTTTGGCATGTTTATTGGCAACCTTCGATCCCATTTGGGGTAAATTGAGGCACGCCACCTCATTTATTTCCCAACAAGGTGGGCCTCCGTCGAGAGGGAATTCCACAGTCTAGGAGTGGCCACTGAGAATGCCCTCCCCATCATCACCACTCGGGAAACCTGGGGCACTTCAAGTCAGGCATCCCCGACCGATTGCAGGGGCTGCAACACGGCCCTGGGCCTGAGGTGGTCCCGCAGGTAAGCAGGCCCAGACCGTTTAGTAGGGCTTTATAGGTCATTACCAACACCTTGAATCAGGCCCGGAAGACAATAGGCAGCCAGTGCAGGGAACAGAGCACTGGTGTAATGTGCTGTGTAACTTCAGTTGTAACTTCAGCCATTGGTCCTGCACATACAAACATATGCATACAAAGACCCTCTGATATAGACAACTTTTTTTTCCAGCTCAGCCCCAAAAGGTAGTCAGTGGTCTATTAATTATTTTTGTAAACGCATGCATATTTATGCAGATTATGGGTGATATAAATGTACTTATTTTTCTCTGTCAAATTTTGGAGAGTATGTAAATGTACCAGTGCAAACAAAATTAATATAAAGCAAATTCAGGTTGGAACCTGTTTGGAAATAGGATTTCTGACCCATTAAAAAATTAGGGTTCTTTCCCCTTCATGAACAGGAACAAAATTTCAGTTCCTCAAGATTCTTATATCACTTGTGCCATTCAGCTGATATGCAAGTACTTCTCCAGGGCTAATAGTCTTGGATGAAAGAAGGCCTGCTCACCCTAGAGTGAAATGAGTGACCGTGTGTCCACACAGAACACTTATGCCAGGGTAACTGGAGCTAGCACTGCCCTGGAGTGATGTGAAGGTAAATTGTCCTGGAAGACTACACAGTACAGTACTTCAGGAGACCTTGTCTTTTCCAGTTCAGATGCACAAAGATGTTGATCTATTTGCACATACATGAGTTTGCATGTGGAAGAGAAAGATCTTTGTTTTCCAGTTTGCAGGCAACCCAACGTGTTAGTCACTAGCACAATTTTGTTTCAAGGGTTCAGGATCTGAAAGTGTCTAGAACAAAAGGATTTAAAAGGACAGGGTTAGGGATTTTGCAGAGTAAAAAGACTCTGATAATGTTCCTACCATGATGAATAAGGATTTGTTTGTGCTAGACTATGATATGCCTCTGGTTATTGCCTGAAATCATCCTGGATCCTAGTTTTGTGCCCAGAACATTCCTGTCTCTCTGTGATGTTGTCTATACTAGAAGCAGTGCACATAGTTTAACTAAGGGTGTTAACAAATGAGGCAACACCACAACATGTGGGTATCCACCTGCCCATTTTTTAGTTCACCCCACTGGCCATGTAGCCACCACCCACTGGACATGCAACCCCCCACTTATGGCAGGTGCGCAGAGAATGGGTGTCTTTAGATGGACACCTGGTCCGCTCATGCTCCTCCCCACTCCTAGGTGACCCATCCGTGTAAAGACAGGCCATCCTGGGGTGAGACAGAGCAGGGGTGGAGCAGCTCCAGTGCTCCGGAATATCCTGGAACACCACAAGCAGAGTGGGCTGCCAGAATCCAAAGCACCAGCCAGGGGCAGAGCAGCAGTCCATCTACTCACAGATGGGCTGCTGCAGCTCTGCTTCAGGCTGGGGGTCGCCCCAGCAACAACCATAGAGCTGCGGGCAGCAGCCTAGAGTGGCTGGTGATCTGCCCGCAGCTCTATGGTGAGTGTGGGGGAGGGTGCTGCATGGGCTGACTATGGCCTGTGGCCGCCTCTGATTAAAACCCACCAAGACTGAAGCAGATCCAGGGGAGGTCACCCTGCGTCCATCTAAAACACCCAATGAATGTGGAGCATGCTGTGTAGGCGAATGCTGGCTAATGTGCACCCACATGTCCGTGTCCTCTCAATTAGGCTGCATGTGTTACCTCAGTGTGTACAGGTCCAACAGCACCATAGAGTCATGGGTGAAAATCCTAGAGGGTTCCCTCTCTTTGCTCTGACTCTCACTAGCGCTGCCAGTGAGGGCTGCCTGCAAGTGCATGAAATATATGCAGGGGGCTGCCCATTTACTAGGCTGGACACGCTAAACATTTGAGTGGGATCTACATGGACTAACTCCAGACTCCAGCAGGCTATTCTCTCATTTGATGACACCCTAAGTTCATTTTAAAACTGATTAAGGTTTAAATTGGTTTAAATGGGTCCTCAGAAAGGGTTTTCTTCACTTGACTACATCAACTTGCAATCACTCGTGAAGATTGATCACTGCAGTCAATATAAAATTGGTTCAGAATATTTCTGTTGTTAGAAAATTTTGGAGTACACAGGCAGCGGCTAAACACCATGCCACTGAGCCTTGCTTAGAGCAAGTATAATCAGAGCCTGCTTTTTGTGGTGGTGTAAATAGATAGGGATGTGCACAGGGGTTAATTTTGTTTTTCTGTCTTCTTGTCTTTCCAATTTTTGTCTTTTTTGTCCTTTTGTCTTCAACAGAAAGTTAGTGCAGAGTAAGCCCTAGGACAGGGCCCGTGTCTATTCCATTACTTTGTAAAGCCCCAGGTACATTGCTTGTGCTATATAAATGCTTGCTAATAATAATAATGAATGGATTACACTTTACACATGAAATGATAAACAATACGTAATGAATCGTTTATATCCTGTAAAGAAGGGTTTTTAAATAAAAAGTTTTTCATTGGCAAACCAGTCATTTCCTATGAATGACAACTCTAAATGTGCACCCTGAGCTGTGTAATAAAGTGTCTGTATAGTAACAGGTGGCCATCTTTGTACTATTATTCATTATTATTATTATAAGCATTTATATATAGGGCTAGAAATGTACCTGGCGCTTTACAGAGACTAAAATAGATACGGTCCCAGCCTGACAGCTTACAATCTAAAGACAGAGGGAGGGGAGACAGGGAAGGGGAGACAGAGGGCGAGACAAGGGATACAACATTCACGAGGATGCGAGAACTCAGGTACACATTATTTATTTATTTATTTATTTATTTAATCGCATTTATACCCCACCCCTCCTGAAACAGCTCGGGGCGGCTAACAATATTCATATTCTTGGCTTGGTTACATTAAATTGGAGTTTGCAGATAACAAGTAGGGGATAATCCTGGGTGGATTAGCAGGAGTTAGGAAAGGCGGAATGGAAGAGGTGGGTTTTGAGGAGGGACTTGAAGGTGTGGAGGGTGGGGGCAAGGCGGACGAGGGCAAGGAGGGAGTTCCAGGTGTGCGAGGCAACGAAGAAGAAGGGACAAAGGTGGCTGGAGGAGCAAGAGAGGCGTGGGAGGGTGAGGGAGGGGATGGAAGAGGAACAAAGTGCTTGAACAGGGATTCGGAGGAAGATCAGAGCAGAGAGGTAGGGGGGAGCAAGGTTATGAAGGGCTTTGTAGGTGAAGACGAGGAGTTTGTGCAGAATACGCTCAGGAAGGGGAAGTCAGTGGAGGGAGGAGAGGAGAGGCTGCACATGATCAAAGCGACGGGCTAGGTGGATAATCCTGGCAGCAGACTGTTGAACGGAGATGAGGGAAACAAGGTGAGAGTGGGGAAGGCCACTGGGGACGAGGTTACAATAGTCAAGGTGTGAGATGACTAGGGCGTGGATGAGAGTTTTGGCAGAGGAGACAGACAGAAAAGGGTGGATCTTAGCAATGTTGTGGAGGGAGAAGCGGCAGGATTTGGCCACGGAGTCAATGTAGGGTTTGAAGGTGAGGTGAGAGTCGAAGATGAAGCCCAAGCTACAGGCTTGCAGTACAGGGAGGATGGAGACCCCTTCAATGACAATTGACTGGGAAGAGGAAGAAGAAGGATTGGGAGGGAAGATAAGGAGTTCAGTTTTCGCCATGTTCAGTTTGAGTTGGCGTTTAGCCATCCAGGCGGAGATATCGGAAAGACAGTTGGTGAGACGAGCTTGGACAGAGGGGGAGAGGGAAGGAGTGGAGAGATAGAGTTGAGTGTCGTTAGCGTATAGGTGGTATTGGAAACCATGGGAAGCAATGAGTTATCCTAGGGACTGGGTGTAGATAGAGAAGAGGAGAGGGCCAAGGATAGAGTCTTGGGGAACCCCGACTGAGAGGGGCAGGGAGGAGGAGGGGGAGGAGTTAGGAAGAGAAACATTGAAGGAACGGTCAGAAAGGTAGGACGAAAACCAGTCGAGGACAGAGTCCCGGAATCCCAGGGAGGGAAACGATTCAAACAGGAGTGAGCGGTCAACAGTGTCGAAGGCACTACAAACTAGACAATGATTCTAGGATAGGTTCCACCACCACCACCAAAAAAGATTCCTGGAGCAAAAAGTTGCTATTACTCAGACTGGAAAAGGATCAAACATATTTCTTCAGGACTTTGGTGAAAGCAAACAAAGAGGTTTTCTTATTCCCTCCATCAGTACTTCTAGCTAGGGTAGGATCCCTCCCAAATAAGATTACTGGAGCAGACAGTTGCTTTCAAATGGCTAAAGTCTCACACTCAATGCCTCCTTAAAGGTTCCCACTCCCCCTTCAGAGTTTTGCTAACGCAAATGATTTGATGAATAGCTCCCCTGCCCTTCTCTGCCTGCCTCTCAATCTGTTGCGCTCACTCGCTCTCCTATCTGATTCAAAATGGCCCCTGCAGTTTTTAACAAACAGACAGAGGGGCACTGCATCGTTCCCTCTGCCCACGCTCAGCCAATAGATGTCTCAGTGTAATCCCACTCCCCTTGTCCTGACTCCTCCCACCCTGCCTGCAGCCTTCTATGCATGCCTGAATAAGTGCAGGGACTGGTTGAGCCGAGCTATTGCTGTAGAGCACGTGCATACAAGCACCGAGAAGCCAGCGGGGCTAGCGGCTCCACTTGCCTGCGGTTGGGGATCTGAAATTGGGGAGGGGGGTGCTCTTCAATGCCCCCTAAAGGGCATTTTCCATGGAATTCCATCTTCAGAAGACCTGAAATGCACACCCCTATAAATAGGTGATTAGTTATGATTCCCAAAGTTAACACTTCTGGAGGAAAACTAGTGGGCATTTTTACACACACGTTAAAGTTCTGGATTTTTCAATCTTCTGAGTTTACAAGTCCACAAGTAAGTTCTGGATGCATTCTTTACACACACACTCTGCTCTAAGGCAGCCTAAAGTAGCTGCAGCTGTAGATGTGAGAGGCTGCCATGGAAACCAAGTAACCACAGCTGCCTGGAGCAAAGCAGTTTACCAGGAGAACCTTTTACACACAAAAATCCTGGGAGAAGTAATACGCAGAAGTTCAAAGACACAGATGTTTAAGATCTGGGTGAGTGATTTAGACACACGGAAAGTTCAGGATGTAACAGCAAACATCCAGGAGAAATGTGTGTGTAAAAACACCCAGTGTTAGCTACAGCAATCAGAGAAGTCATTTCCCTACTCTCTGAATGACTTCACTCACTATAACTAGAACTGTAGCTTGAAACAATCTAAGGCTCTTCTTTTCCTTCATGTAAAGAGGCAGTCACAAGGAGCAGATTTATATTTATAGCAGTTTACCACTATTTGTGCATTGTTGTACTATTTTTCAAGCACATTCACAGCATGCAATATAATTATGCCTACTAGGGAGCCAAGCCACTGTGCTGTGAAAGCAGATTAACAGTAATACAGACTGTACTATGGATCAAAAAAAGGCTTATTGCAAGGCAGAAATCAACAGGAAAAAAGTAACCTTTGAGCATGCTGTTAGTACAAAAAATCTCAGTTCTTCCTTTTCAGGATTTTTAAAAATGTATATATAAATCTAGCCAATTTAAATTTCTTTTTAAAAAAGAAAAGAAAAATACAACCTTTTTTTTTTAGCCGTATGAGTGTGTGTGTCTGGGGTGGGGACTACAAGCTTTAAATTTGTATTTTTCTCCTGTAGCTTTCTTGCTGAATCAGTTTCTCTTACATAGGGTGAAAACAGACATGACGCTAACCACCCTTTAACCACCCTTGGTGGTTATTTATGCATGTTGCGGGGCTGTATTGGTGCCCTATGCAACCCTGAAACATGCATAAATAACCACCAAGGGTGGTTAAAGGGTGGTTAGTGTCATGTCTGTTTTCACCCATAGTTTGCTTAGCTGATGACTATATAGTGATCGATTGCTGGAAACCAAGTAAGATGCTATATATTTGAAATTCTATATTTAGATTGAAGCTTGTGTTCCACTTTACACCACAGCTCCTAAAAAGGATGCTCTCTGGATTAGAACAAAATGGATTATGACATACTCTCAATGGTGCATTTGAAGTCAACTAAGATCCATTTTCTTTTGTATCTTAAAATTAGATGCTGTTGGATGTACCTTGAATACTTTTGTTCCAGGTCATTCTAAAGTAAGCTGGGGTAGAAAACCTCAAAGTTATAGAGAGCAAGAATTGCTGAGATCACAGTCCAACAGCTTCATTTTATTAGCATTCAGTCACCCTTGAATCAAATGCCAAATTCTCCAGAGTGCATGTGTGAGTCACACATCTGAAATTAGAATTAAACAAAGTGATGCTTGCATAATGTAATGTACAAAGTACAGGATGGGGCATGCTGAGAAAACCTGTAGCATTATTGTTGGCAATAAATGGCTACAGACAGGAGAGCCAAACAATGTCCTCCGACACACATATGCCACTTCTACTGATGTCACTGGGAGTACTGCATATCTGAGGGGAGAATCAGGTCAACTCTGTGTGTGTATAGAAGAGACCCCAAGCATTGCTTTTGGAACTCAGGACTACCCCTCTGCTTTTCTGCCCTTTACATTGTACTTACTGGATCCTAGGTCCTGCCGTCAGTGGCTTTTGCAGCACAGGATTTCCTGTGCTGTTCTGCTGGCCTCCAGCCCTCAAACACTTTGAGTGGAAGTGGGCAAGGAGTCTACAGCAACTACCAGAGGGGCAGACGAACTTCACTGTACATCTTCACATTAATTGCTGTAACTAAGAATGGCAACCAGAAGATTTCCATCTGTAATTTGCAAAGAAGAAGCCACTCTCCCTTCACGTCACACATGATGATCCAGCTTTTTATTACTATGTTGTGCACTCCAAATTTTAAGTAGGCAGAAGGCTATGCTCTAGCTTCATATGGTTCAGAATCCTGCTGCTTGTTGGGACCAAACAAAGGGGAGCACTTAGTTCTGTGTCTTTTACATTGTCTTTGTTAAGTTTACAACCCACAGGGGCTTAGAATCTGGTTCACTGTATTGCCTCCTCTAAGAAGAAATTGCAGTACAAATATTGGTCTCCAATATGGAGGCCACAAGAAAGAACAGCAAGGTTTTTCTATACACGTGAACAGTCACATTCAAATACCCCTACACTAGGAAAGAAATAGATACTTCAGATTGAAGCGCAGCTTCTGTAAATGGTATTTCTTGCCCACATCCATTGTGGAAGGATGGCTTAGCAAAGAGGTCACTAATTCCAGAATAGGGTGAACAGAGGGGCTGCAACCCAGGAGAGTGCCCTACTATCCCAGACCCAGCGATGGAGACTACGGATTGTCCAGACCCTGGTGTCACACATTAGTGGTCACTGGCCAAAAAGGGGTAACTGGCATTTTAAGCCCTTCTAGTGACTAAAAGTGCACTGTCTGGGGTAGCGGGGAGAGGGGTGGTCTATCAGGCATGGAGTACCGGAATGGCAGCAAGTGGATTCCATTGGATGTATCCACTTGGAGCAACCTGGTGCTGTTGCAGCAAGGTTCTGGGCCTGCTTGCAAACTGGCTAATTCAGAGTTGACATGAGATAATCCCACCCATTGGAACACCAGACAAGCAGAATCCTCTTTCAGAGTTGATCATTTTGCAATAAATAATAATAATAATAATAATTAATAATGATAACGCTAATGGGAATTCTGATTTATGTTCTGCTTTCCTATTGGTTACCAAATTAGTCTTCAGAAAGCCAGCATTATAAACAAGCTTTATATTCTATAGGAACAATCGGTTCCAGATTCTAAAAAAACAGCATATTCTTCATCCTTGTTCACTATGGACTCAAGGAGAATACGGGTGTTTTTAGACTTGATAGCGCTGAGCACCGTCACATTTTGATCCTGCCTGGAGTGTGGTCCTCGCTCCGGGCAAGAGTTGCCCAGGTCGCCAAACAAGAGTGATGGCGGGGCAGAGAGAGGGCGGGGTGACACACGGACATGCGTCCGCATGGCCCTGCTCCCGCACTGCTCGGAGTGGCCCGCCCCCTCCCTGACGGGAAGCCACGGAGGCCTACGAGGCTGCCGTGGACGCCCAGAAGCATCACGGGCCCAGACCAGGGTAAGTCTGAGCAGACTATCAGATGCAACGGTTCACTTTACCCCAGCCTGGCAGGCGTAGTATGGGCCGTGACGGTGTTTAGCCTGAACTGTTCTTCGAGGAACAGCCCGGGCTAAGTGCTGCCATGGGCCATGCTGTAGCCCAGGCCAACATCAGCCCTTTCAAACGTGACGTTGGGCATGGATTAATCTGTGCTACAGCAGATTAATCTGTGCCCAATGTCACGTCTGAAAACACCGTACGATAGCCAAATGTAACTTCTTGGTGATAGTCTCCCCCCCGACCCTTGTGAGATATGTACATGCCAGGGGTGTGGCCAGGGAGCTCAGTTGAGCCTGGGCCTTGGATTGTAGGGGGCTCTTTGCTGGTAGCCTGAGCACCACTAGAAAATTTCCAGAGTGGGTGGGGGAAGGAGCAGGGCCAGCTGCCTCTGCCCACTCTGAAAGTTTTCTAGCAGCATTCAGGCCACTTGCAAATGGTCCCTCCAAGAAGGA
This sequence comes from Sphenodon punctatus, assembly GCA_003113815.1. Classification (NCBI taxonomy): domain Eukaryota; kingdom Metazoa; phylum Chordata; class Lepidosauria; order Sphenodontia; family Sphenodontidae; genus Sphenodon; species Sphenodon punctatus. The sequence continues at coordinate 1,508,165 of QEPC01005900.1, forward strand.
AGTTTTCAGAGTGGGCATAGGTGGAATGCTGGCCCTACCCTGCCCCCCAGTGCCCACTCTTCAAACTTCCTTTCTGGTGGGGCTGCTGCCACTCCACAGGGTGGGGGCTTGCTGGGAGTCAGGGAAGCACCACCCCATTGGGGGAGGCCAAGGCTGGGTGGAAGCCCTTTTGGGAGGGCCACCATTTAGGGAGGCCCTGCCCCCTTGCCCTTTGGGGGGGGGGCATAACTGGGACATGGGCCCAGGCCTTCCATGACCTTGCTCTACCACTGATGCACGCTACCTGATACATCTTCAAAGAAGTTTTTCGTATGGCCTCAGTTTATATAACCAGCAAAGATATTTCCCAGTTAAACAGGTTGTTGTGCTTTTGCGTTTTGCTTGTCAGAGACCTGTATGAATGGAAGCAAAACATCAAGATAGCGTCCTCATCATCTCTGCCCTCTGGCCTTCTATTCCCAGTATTTCCAAATTGGTTTTGAACTGGTATTGTATACTGATGTTTGCGTTTGCCTTACACTTCCAACAGACACAGGTAAGGCTGACTGAATAAATATCCTTATTTTTAATTCTGTAGAAGTTATGTGAAATCACTAGCGACTAAAGGTATCCTGTAATTCATCATTTCTATTTTTATTCACCAAACTTCAAAGTCGCCCACAAGCCTGCATCTTTTTCAATGGATTAATCAGAGTCATTATGGCAAATGGGTTTCAAACACACTATGGTTATGGATGAATGATGCATTATTTTGCAGTGTCAGTTTAACTTTTAACCCATGTGCTTTGAAAGGAAAGCTATATTTTGAGGAAAAACGTTGAAATTTATATTTGTTTCCCGTGCTCACTTTGCTTGGGTTTGGTCCTAGCTATCAGCTCCTCCAACCAATCAGTAAATGCCAGTGAAAGTCCTCTTTTTGGTCATTGCTGCTTAATTACTAGTAGTAATAAAACTGTCATGTACAAATTGCTCCTGCTGATATTCCAAGGACTTAACAACAAAACCAAGGTTCTTGACTGCAAGCCGCAAATCGTGAGACTTTCTACATGAGACTAGAAAACAACCTCTCCCAACGTTTGCCATGTGCATGTTATTGGTGGCTGTTGTGCGACCTGCTTGCACGATATTTCAAAATCCCGTGACGTGGGATTACACGAGTGGAACTAGGTGATCACGCGCATGAAAGGCAGTCGCGCATTATTTGCCAACCGTGAATTAAATACCTCGATGTGTGAGGTATTTAATTCGCCGTCAGCAAATAACACGCAACTGCCTTTCATGTGCGTGATCCCCTACTTCCGTCTCGTGTAATCAAGTGTCATGGGATTTTGAAATATCACGCGAGTGGGTCGCGCAACGGCGACCCGCTCGTCTAAAAGCAGCCTATGTAAAATGAGAATAATAATACATACATGTTCCACTAGGGCAGGGAGGGGGGACCTTGTGTCTGGGAGCCAAATGCAACCTGTGTCTAGTTCTTATTCGGCCCTTCCAGCTCCTGGATCTGGCCCTTGGGTCCAGTTTCTGCCTGCAAGCACTGAAAGACTTTGCATGTAAACAGACGTGACAGTAGCCCGCGTTGACCTGCTGTGGCCTTGGACTCACCTGCACATTTGTTCCCTCCATTCCCCCACCAGATGTTGGCCTGCTTATGCCCCAGGGCGGGTAGGTGACTGCTATGGGACACACCCTCTGGAAGATCCTGGGAGACTATCCTTGGCCAAGGCCCACCCACCCAGCCCAACAGAGGCCCACACGTCTGTTAGGCCCTGCCTAGCCCTGCAGTGGGACAAGGTCTGCCAAGATGACAGAGCCCCAGAGAAAAGGCCCAGAATGGTCAATGGAGCAGCTGCACTTCAACATCCCTCCCCACAAGATGGGCCTGGCACCCTTAAAGGGAACCAGCAGTAAAGGCAACACCAAGTTGGCCATACCCAGTTGCCATAGAAGCTGCTGCCCAATGCCCAGCCCACACCACCACCACAGCACCCCCAAAAGGGAATATGGAGCAGGAAAAGGGGCAGGCTGGATGGGTCCCTTGCAAGGCTGGCCTTACTGTGGGGTGGCTGCCCTGGGCCCTGCTCTGGGGGGTGGGGGGTGGCCAAACTGCATGCCTAGCCTCTGACTGCTGTTCCTGCAGCCTGTTACCATGGTCTGGGATTTCTTTGGCCGTCACTGGGCTGGCCTTCGCCACTGAGCCTGAGGCTGCTCTGCAGCTCCAGCTGCTCTGACAGGCTCCCCTGCCCCCCACCTCCTCTATAGTGTCCCACTGCCACAGCAACTGCAGCAGGCTGGCAGCTCAGGGGGCACACCCAATTTAGTCAGTTCACTGACTGATACTGACCAGTTCAGTAGGGTCCCTCCTCTACAGCAGCTCGTTGGCTAGCTTGAAGGGGGGGAGGGGCCCTCCCTTCAAGCTAGCCAATTAACTGCTGTGGAGGAGGGGCCCTTCTGAACTGGGGGAGGCTTCACTTCGCCACCTGGCCCACCCCCAGCGCAGCCCTGCTGTGGTGACTGTGCTGACTGCATATGATGCCCGGCACCATATGATGTGGCGCGTGCGCAGTGACACACACTGGTGCCCACCAAAATGCTCCGAGGCTGGGGGCCTCGGGGACCTGGGGCTGCTGCCTTGCCCTGCCTGCTGCCAGCCCATCCATGCGGCGAGGAGGAGGCACTGCCAGGCAGAGGGAGTTGGAGAGGCTGCTGCAGCCTGCTGCTGGAGACAGTCTGATTGAGCTCAGTGAGTCGGGGGGCTCTCTCCTCACTGGTTTTTTTGGGGGGAATTGGGGGGAAGGGGCTGAAGGTGGCTGGGGCTGGAGGGGACCTGAATTTTTGGGGGGGTGGGGTGAGGGAAGGTAGGTTGCTGCCTGGCAGCCATAATCGGGGTGATGGTGGTAGGAGTTTGATGGAAGCTGCTGCTGGCCATCTGGGGAATTTGGGGGGGAAGGGATTGCTGCTGGAACCATCTACAGAGCCTGGAGTTTAGGAGCAGAGAGGCTGGGGCTATGGGGAGGGTTTGGGAAGGGGCTGGGATCCAGCTGCGTCTATGTTTGAATGTGAACTTTGTGTGTGGGGTGCAGTGGGGAGCGTAAGGGATATGCTCAAGAGAAGGAGGGTCCAGATCCTGGATCTGTTCCTCTCCTTGTGTGCATGCCCCCAGTCTGGTCACTTCCCTTAAACTTGCTTTTTCAGTGCTTGTTTGGTGTTTGAGGTCCAGGCCCATCTAGGAACTGGAAAGGGGCCACATGAAATCTTGCTTAGGGCTGCGTTTGGATCTATGGCCATTTTTAGACATGCAGCGGCAATCAGGCGCGGGAGCGGCAAAACAGCCGCAGCGCTGTTTTACATGAACCGGAAGCAGAAGTTGTGCGCGTGATCGGCGGCTGCGCATTCTTTGCTGACCGCGATCGAACCGGCCTGATTTCTCGGGGGGGGACATACGCGGCCGGAAAAGAATGTGCGGCCGCCAATCACGTACACAACTTCTGCTTCCGGTTCGTGTAAAACAGCGCCGCGACTGTTCAGCCGCTCCCGCGCCTGATCCCAGTGCACGTCTAAAAATGGCCTAAGTTTGAATTGCACTTCTGTGTTGGGAGGGGGGGCAGTTGTAAGGGATATGCTCAAGAGAAGGGGGGTCAAGGCCATGAATCTGTGCCATGGATCTGTCCCTATCCTTTTTTAAAAAATAAAATAATTGTCCCTGCCTCCCCAACAGGAGGGTACAGAAGCATTGAAGTTGGGAGTGTGTAGTTGAATTTGAGCTGTTAGGCCTGTGTGGAGTGTTGGCCTTTATGGATATGAGGGAATGGAGTCTGCTGTTGAGGGCATGGAAGGCCTGTGGCATGACTTCTTCTGGGGAGTGTTTTCTGGAAAACAAGGTTCACTCACTGTTTTGTTTTAAATAAGAGGAGTTACTTTTTTACCATATCTGTGTCTTGTGCTTCCTTTCACCTAAACCAGATTTAAATGTTCTTTGGTGCACATTGTACTGACTGGTTAAAAATAACCAGACTGGCCCTGGTCTCTTGGAGCGGTGAGGAGACTAGGGCCTTTAATGGTCTCTGGGAGTATGATGAGGTGCAATGTGACCTGCGCCTAATCCACTGGAATGAGTGGGTGTTTCAGTGGATCGCCACCCAGATAATGGCCCTGTGCTACCAACAGGACATGAGCCAGTGCCAGCAGTGGACAAAGGATCGGTGGAGGGACTTCAAGGAGATCCATGATAACAATTATAAGTCCGGGCACGGGTGCCAAACCAAGCCCTACATGGACCTCCTGGAATGCTTCCTCTGCATCGATCATTCCATCATGGCCCTGCAGATCATCAGCACCAAGCTCACTCAGGGCCACTATCAGGTGGACACCCTTCTACTGGTGCCTGACCTGTCAAGCCAGAGAGCCTTGAGTCACCACCCAAAGATGACCCTGAGATAGAGGGAACAGGGGATCCAGAGCCCGAGGGGACCGGTAAATGAATGTATCGGAAGGGGGCTGGGAGGGATGGGTGAACCAGCCATAGGATGGAGTGGTCAGGTAATGCCAGTCACCAGCATGGCTCCTGTTATGTGCTGTGTTCACAGGTCTGAGAGGCTAAGGGGGAGCAATCTGAGGAGGCCTGGGATGCAGAGGAACCTCCTGGGGAAGGCAGGCATAGCAAGTGGGTGGGAGGGCATCACAGAGAACTGGTGTGTGTGTGTATTGCATGCAGGAAAGGCAGGTGTGAAGGGCGGGAAACATAGTGGAAGCTGAGGCAACAGGCATGGGGGACGGGGGCAAAACACTGTGCCAGAAAGTCAGGAATGGAGTGGCCCCAACCAATGGCTCTCCTTTCTGTCTTGTCAAAGGTCTACCAGTGGGATGGCTGACTGCACCCACCAGACCATCTGGGGTGCGAAGGGAACCTGGGCCCTGTGGGCACAGATCCTGAGGTGCAGGGAGGATATGACTCAGCAGTTGCTGGACGAGACCACACACTGGGTGGACAAAATCCTGGACACCATCCAGAGGCTGGCAGTGGAGCACCGGCATTCCCTGTGGCAGTCTGCCATCCAGCACAGGGACATAACCACAAAGAGCCACAGGGAACATGGGATGGAGAGGTGGGAATGCAACTGCCATGTGTGGGACTTGCGGGGGTCCATGGTAAGGGAGGACTGTGCACTCAGGGACATCATGGAGCAGGCCCAGGACAACACCCTTTCAATAGGGCCAGCGACCCCGCGCCCAATGCCAGCACTCAGCATGCAGGTGGTCCAGCCGGTGCAGCCACTCCAGGACATGCAGGAGAAGCTCCAGCAACTCCCCCTGCTCCCGGGTCCACTCCGCGATCATGGCTTGCACTGAATGGGACAGAGGGAGAGGAGACAGACATCAGGGCTGGACCTGAAATGTCTAGCAGGACCAGTAAGGTCTGACGACAGGCGGGGCACACCGGCCGGGGAGCCATGGGGCAGCCTGGTGCGGAGGGGGTCAGAGATACGGGGGGGCTCCACCTGGGGGCGTTCAACCACAACCAGCAGGGCCCAACAGGGGTGGAGGGCCCACAGCGGCTCCCATGGCACACCTGACTATCACGGGCCCCTCCTGCAGTTATCACCTGCCGGGGGGGGACATCCCATGACAGGGTAGGGCTGGGGGACCCTACAGGGGAGGGCTGAGGGGAGTTGCTACACTATAAGGGCTGCCCCACCAGGCACCCCGGGTCAGGCAGTAGCAGCCAGCAGGGCACACAGGCTGGAAGCACTAACAATGTGTCCAAACTCCCATTCACAGACCAGGTGCCCACTTGCACGAGGGGAGCAGCTGCTGGTAGCGTGGAGTGGAACTGGGAGAAGCAGGCCAGGAACCGGCACCAGAGGAACGACCTCCGCAGGGAGCTGCTGGAGGAGTCGCAACGGTTAGCTGAGGTGCACTGCCAGAAGCTCGTGCTCATCAGGGAGCTCATCAGAGGGGTGGGGGAAAGGGATGGCTGCCATGATGGCCTGGTCCCGTACCGAGCACCTCTGGGACAGGTGCCAGGCTGCCGCCATCCAATGTGAGCAGCGGCGTGCCTGTGACGGGCTGGAGGGTCAGGCTGCATGGCTCATGGACCTCATGGGGGAGGCCATGGAGGCCCTGCGGCATGATCCCCAGCGTGACAGGCCCCATCATGCCGCGAAAGGAGGATTGGCAGCTGACCAACACCATGGAAGCTTCCCACTGGTGCAGGTGCCCCCCCTGCACCTTGGCCACCCGTGGTTCCCCCAGCAACAACCCTACCTGGTCCTGGTCCATGGGGTCCCCCTCCCCCACATAGGGCAACCGGATCTGCTTGCGGGGCCGCCCTTCCAGCATGCACCCCCGTGGTCCCACCCCCACTGCCACCCCGCCCCCTCCACCAGGAGGTGACACCCCCATCTCAGAACCGTGCACTCCAGGATGACCCACTGCCCATGGTGGCCACCCCACCCCCTCTGGTAAGGCCGCAGCACCCCGGGACCCTGGTGGTAGGGGATGCAACAACAGGGGGGGCCCATGGGGAATCTGGGGACCTGCGCGAAGCAGGACCCTGGTAGGGAACACATTGTAGAACCCACTCCAAGCATACGCACTACACAAGCTGTGGAGCAATGGTCTGTGTCAGAGGCATGTGTATCTGCTCAGTTACGCTGTACTGGAATGGGCATGAGCCTTAATACCATGGGTGGGCCGTCCAGGGGCTTGGACCAACAGGGATTGCCCTATGGCATGTGTTATGCTCGTGTGGGAAGTAGGGGGCTCCCTGGATACCATGGGGCACCCACTGGCCTGGGCCCCGCCATGGGACAGAGGTGAGTGCACACAATGATCGCTTACCCCATTCTTGTTTCTCCATGCAGGGACCGTCAGCGGAGGCAAGTGTTCAGTGGCCAGTGGATGACAGGGAGGCCGGCCTGGATGGCCGGCCAGTGAGTGCTGTGGTCCGTTGCAGCCAGGGCATGCCAGCCTGTGAGCCCCGGTGGTGTGGCCAAGAGGGGGAGAGGGCACCCCAGACATTAACCCCCACCCCCTTCCATTGTACAGTCCCCCCCCAATAAATGTGTTGTACTTCTACCTTGCTGTCGCTTTCTCTGTCCCGGGACATGTGGTTGGGTGGGGGTATTGGGGGTGGGGGTGGTGTGGTGTGCAGGAAGGCACCGGCATGTTGGGGATTCTGTACAGTCCCTGCCCAACCGTCGGGGCCGGGGGCCAGCCCCGTGAGGCTCCACACAGTTGAGGTGACTGGAACAGGTGTACACTGAACCTGCAAAGGTGCGCCGGCGAGTGGTGACCGGCAGGGTTTTTCAGGGCCCACGTACCCTGCGGCCAACAGCGAGGGGAGGGCCCTCGCACCCAGGGAACCCACGGGACCCATTCCGGGTGCATGGGATGTTGATCAGAAGTTTGGGGTGGTGGTGTGCATGTGGAGGGTTGGGGTGTGTTGTGCGGGCCTTATTATTTATTTTATTACATTTATTTGCTGCCCCCTCCTGCCCATGGCATCTTGGGGTGGCTTACAACACCAATAAAAACAATTTAAAACATCAACACAATTTAAAAACATCTAAAAAACTCCTAACCCCCCCACATTTATCCCCCCCCCCGCGAAGGCCTGGGAGAACAGCCAAGTCTTGCAGGCTTGGTGGAAAGCCAACAGACTTGGGGCCAGATGGGCTTCCCTTGGGAAGGAGTTCCATAATTGCAGCCTGGCTACTGAGAACGCCCTCTCCATTGTGGCCCCACGCCTTATGCGGGGGACCTCCAAAAAGGCGCCTCCGGCAGACCGAAGGGGCCACCCTGGGGCACGGAGGGTGAGGTGGTCCCTGAGGTATCTGGGGCCAAGATCATGTAGGGCTTTATAGGCCAAAACCAATACCTTGAATCTGGCTCGGTATGTTCTAGGCAGCCAGTGCAGCGCGCGGAGCACAGGAGTAATATGCTCTCGCCGACTCGTCCCCATCAGGAGACGAGCTGCAACCTCCGAGCCAGCGTCAAGGGAAGCCCCACAAAGAGCGTGTTACAGTAGTCCAGCCTCGAGGTGATGAAGGCCTGTCTCTTATACACATCTAGATGTGTATAAGAGACAGGCGTCAAGGGAAGCCCCACAAAGAGCGTGTTACAGTAGTCCAGCCTCGAGGTGATGAAGGCATGGATGAGGGTGGCCAGGTCGCGTCTGGAAATGTATGGATGCAGCCTCCACACTAGATACAGCTGGCAGAAGGCAGCCTTCACCACCATCTCCACCTGCCAATCCAGGTGGAGACCTGAGTCCAATAACACTCCCAGATTCCAAACCTGTTGGGCTATGGGAGGGCGAACCCCTCTACAAGGGGAGCCAACACCTCCCCCGCCCTACCCACCGCCATCACCTCCATCTTATCAGGATTGAGTTTCAGTCTGCTCTGCCATAACCAATCTGCCACGGCCTCCAGACACTGGGACAGTACTGAGATGGCAGGACCTGGGTCAGTTGAAAAAGAGAGGTAAAGCTAGGTGTCATCGGCGTATTGGTGGCAACACACACCAAACCCTCTCACGATCTCCCCAAGGGCTGCATGTATACATTAAATAGTAATGGAGACAGAATTGAACCTTGCGGAATGCCACAATCCAGGCCCCGGGGGCTGGCTTCCCCCCGAGAGGAATGATCGGAACCATCCGACGACAGTCCCGTCCAGACCTCCCAGGGCTCGCAATTGTCTCAACAGCAGTCCATGGTCCCCTGTGTCAAAAGCGGCCAAGAGATCTAGCAGGACCAGAAGTGTTGAACGTCCTGATTCCATCTCCCGGCGGAGATCGTCTACCAAGGCCACCAATGCCGTCTCTGTACCATAGCCGGGGCAGAACCCAGATTGAAACGAGTCGAGGAAACCGATGCTGTCAAGATGAGCCTGGAGTTGCAGTGCCACCACCCATTCAATAACCTTTCCTAAAAAGGGAAGGTTAGAGACAGGTCAGTAGCTGGCGAGTATGTCCACATCTAAGGATGGTTTCTTCAACAGGGGGTGCACCACGGCCTCCTTGAGACCGGGGGGCAATCTCCCCTGCTGAAGGGATGCATTGATTACCCCCGACAACACCGTCCCCAATGTCTCCCTGGAAGCTTTCACCAACCAGGACGGGCAAGGATCTAATTCACAACTTGTGGCTCTGACAGACCCCAGGATGTCCATAGCATCAGCTGGCGTCACTTCCCGAAACTCAGCCCAGAAAGATGGACTAGACGGGGGCGGGGCCTCCATCACCTCACGCTCCATCTCCACTGTTTCTAATCCAGCGTCGAAGTTGCTCTGGATCCGAGCGATCTTGTCTGCAAAGTAGATAGCAAACTTCTCACAGCGGGCCTGGGACAAGTCCCCATCCAGGCAGAGGGAGGCGGGACTGACCAGCCCCCACACCACCCGGAACAGCTCTGCTGGACGCGACTTTGCAGATGCTATGAAGGCGGCAAAGAATTCTTTCTTTGCTGTCCTCACAGCCTCAAAATAGGACCGCAAATGGGCCCTACGGAGAAGTCGGTCGGATTCAGCAGGAGTCTGACGCCAGCATCGCTCCAGTTGCCTACTTACCTGCTTCATACACCGCAGCCCCTCGGTAAACCAGGGGGTCCTGTGGCGACGAGACAGGGACAGGAGAAGTCTCGGAGCCACCCTGTCAATGGCCTCCCCGAGCAAGATATTCTATGCCCGGACACGTTCATCAGCAGAGCAGCTGTCAGGGTCTAAGGTTAAATCCCCCAGGGCCTCTTGGAACCATTGAGGTTCCATAAGCCTCCAGGGGTGGACCATCCTAACTGGTCCATTCCCCTTCTGGAGGTGGTGCACTAAGAGACTGGCCTGTAGGTGGTAATGATCCATCCATGACAAGGGCATAACCCTCAGATCCCCCACTACCGGATCCCCCGCCTCAAGGCCAGAACAGAACACCAGGTCGAGGCTATGTCCCTCCCCACTTCACTCCCACAAGGCTGGCATCGGCATGGGCGTTGAAGTCACCCAGGACCAAGGCGCTGGAGGAGTTCAGCACCACTGCCGAGACCAGCTCTGCTAGAGCGGCAAGGGATGCTACTGGGCAGGAAGGGGTCTGGTACACCAGCAGCATCCCTAAATTGCCCCCAGCCAAATCAAACACCACATGGAGGGCCTCAATCCCTGGAATCTCCGGAACTGGATTCCCCTTAAGGGGGAAAGAATGAATAGACTGGAGGAGCTCAGAAGAGGGCATATGTTGCAATAGGCTTTGCTGTCTGTCACCTATTCCCTCTCCATTCCAAGTGCTCATTATGGCACTGCAGATCTTCCACGAGATTCCCCACCAACCCCCTCGTTGGCATAGGTGAGTCATAACTAGTGATGGGAAGGGGAGCAGGGGGGCACTATCATATTTGCCCCATTGCTAGCTGCTACCAGGAAAAACCAATCACACTGTAGCTGATTCACTGTCTAAGGACATATAGATTGCCGGGCCAGAGCCAGTCAGAAACCAGTGGACTGCCAAACTCCTGCAAAAGACTGCTAATTAGGCTTGCAGCTTCTAATTTTTTGTAACCTAATTGGGACCAGGCGGTTATTTAAGAAGCAGCTAGCCACACATATAGGCAAACCAGTCCAGCCAATCCCAGGAGAAGGGAGGAGCTATGAAAAGGCCAGCCTGGTCAGTTGGACTGGGGGAACTGTAGCAGGGAGGTTGCTGGTTTGGCCGCTAAGCTATGGTATCAAACCATGTTGAGTAAGGCTAGAGGGAATAATCTTATAACCCCCTGGACAAGGAGAATAAGCCAAGAAGCCTGTGATGGAGACAAGCCTGGAAGGAGGCAATCCTCTATTCCCCTGGACCAAGGCTATGTAGACAGCGTGGGAGACCAAGATGAAACCCTTCTGCAATAGAGTGGCTCGTGAGAGAGCTGAGACTTTCTGTGTACTTGCAAGGCTCAGAGGAGAGCCAAGATTGTGAATAACGGAGCCAGGAAGCCCCAGAGTCTGCACTAAGGACTTGGAGGGCCTATGAGTCCGTAAGAAGAACTATATTTAACCCAGAAGGGAAGAACTTTAAGTTTGTTTATGTTTGGGGATCCACTTGTTGGGAGAAGCCTTGTTACCCTCGTGGTCCGGGCCCAGCTATTAAGTGTGAAGTGGAGGATGGGAGGGTGTTAAAACTCTAATTTGGGGTGCTAGAACCCTAGGCAAACAAATGAATCCTTTTGATGATGATTCTGCCTGACAGCCCCGTCAAGGTACCACTTTTGATACCCCTATCAGGGTGAGTGTTGTGCCCCCTACAGGGGCTATTTGATGTGAATCGCGGTTGAGCTAATTCCCTAACTGTCTCCTCCTGAGCTGGAGAGTCGACCTGTCCCCCCACACAATGTGACAACTGTACAAGAGTTTGTTATTCAGCTGCTCCTCTGCCAACAGCTGGGGGGTTTATGCTGCTTAGTGCAGGGCCTGTTCCCACAAGAGCTGCTTCCTTGAAGGGGTAGGGCAAGGGATGCCCCAGTGATCCCGCCCTCCCAGAACCACCCCTGCCCTACTTCCCAAGCAAGGATTATGCGGCCCAACTGAGAATGACAGTCCCAAACCCTGACTCTGCCTGGCCTGTAGCAGTTGTAAGAAGCTGGAGGTGCTTGTGAACCACAGGATTGGTCCTTAGCCAAGCATCGCCATCATGTGCTTTGCAAGGCAATGGGGATGCAGTCCTGTGCACGGTGCCTAGGCATGCACTTTAGGGAAGCTGACCCTGGAGTGAAGGGTGTTGCTTGGGGAGGCTTGGCCTACAGGCCACTACCTTGACTGGGGAGGAGTCTTGGCTGGGCGCTGACTGGATGCGAGGGATTGGGGACTCTGTGGTTGGGAGACACAGCCAAGTGCGATCTGACAACACCCCTTCCGCCACCCATCTAGCTACTCAGCCCCTGGGGTCATTGGGGGCTCAAGGCGGAGGGGCAGAAAAGGGACCCTTGGTGGCAGACAGTGGGATTGACCACTTCAGTAGCTGCAGCTATTAGCTCGTCCCTCCCAGATGGTGAGCTAGCTACAGGCTCTCCGGGGAGCGGGAGAAGAGTGCTGATAAGCAGTGTCTGAGCAAATGGAACCTGGAAAGTTGGTGGACAGCGCCTCCTCCCGCATCCCGGCAGAGCGGCTGCAACCCTGGCCCTCCTTGGCTCCACCCACCCACAGGGGAATATTCCTGCTCCCAGCCTCCCTCCACCTTCAGGACTTGGGCAGAGTGGAAAGACTGCATTGGGAAAGGAGAGGCACACCTTGCTCCCAATAGGTCCCCCTTGGCACCCTGCCCCTCTCTGCAGCAACCTGGCATCGTTGTCTCATTTGTAGAGGCTGCTGTCCCCAGGGCACCAGCTACAGGAGCAGAGGACATTTGGTGACTGGGTGCCCTGCTGGCAGAAAGGTCATCCAAGTGAAATAAGCAGACCCATAAGCTCCCAAATGGCAGGCCACCGGAATTCCCCAGGGCTTGCATGCCCCGCTGGGACAGACTTGGAGGGGCGCATGACCCAGCTTCCTTCCCCCTGCCTATGTTCATTAGACTTCAACTCACTCCTGGATCCCTCCTTCTTGTCATTGCACCCAGCCCATTCCGGGTCTAGCCACTCCCCATTTCTGTTTCCTCTGTCAGCACAGCCACACCCCCTCACTCACAGTGTTCTCTGTGCCCACTACCCTGTAGTTCCAAGCATCCCCGACCATGGTCCATCTACTCCCGGAGGCCCCTCCACCACCAGTCCAGTTGTTTCCTTCAGTTTAGGTCCTCACAGTGGCCTCCTCCCTATGTGTATGTACACCCAAGAGTCACTCCCTCCTGGGTGTTATTGCACCCACTGAGCAAATATCCACAGTTGGTACAGCACAGCAACATATCCCATTAATGCTGCAACTATTTACCCACTTATTGTGCATGGATAGCACCACTGACTCTGCACAGATGAGGAGGATCTGAAGGGCAGTTAGCTGCTTGCACTTCATGGCTCTCTCTGTCAGATGGCTGGGGAGCATTTGGACACTACACCAGAGCCTTTGAAGTGTGTGATGGCACCAAGCTGCCTTCACCTGGCTGACTTCAGCCTAGCTATTGGGTGGAACTGTTCCTGCACCTGAGGGTCTGATTCTGTGGCTCACCCAGGAGCAGGCGGGGGTATGGAAAGGGAGGTTTGCAGATGGGCCCCCCCTTACCATTATGACATGGCCAGGTGTGTGTATCCCTGTCATGGGGACATGGGTGCACCACACCCAGTTGGGGGGGATAACACACCCATTGGGGGGGGGGATACGTGTAATGTGATATAAAGGGTTAACCGATTGTAAGCTCAGTTGGAGCAGAATGCTGAAACCAGTTGCCAGAGTGGGGGAAGAGGTTCCCTTTGTTATAACAAGTGGGCAGTTTATAGCCAAGTAACGGCCAGTTTAGCCTGCCACCTTGTTACAATGACAATGGCCAGGAGACACAGGAAGTGACCTGGAGGCCTCCTGCGAGGAAGAAGAAGGAAGTTCTTCTTCAAGAATACCTCTCTCTTCCATCTTGGACTTCAACAAGTTAACAACTGAGAGTAGTAGCTGCTGCAAGAAGGCAAACTATGGACTAAAGACTGCCATTTCACTAAGGAATTGGGCCCGGTCTTCAACATCAAGACCGAGACAGCATCTGATGGACCTGTATTGTACCTCTTAGGGTAAGAGACAGTCAGGAAATATCAGTGGATTTAGAATTTGTGGACTTTATGTTTGATTTATTGACTTGCACTATCTGATCAACAGCCTTGTACTCAATATATGTTTTATAATCAAGCCTAGCGTGTTTGTGTCTTTATTTGGCTTTGGGGGAATTCACTTGGGGGTACTCCTATCTAGGTGAGAGCCTAGATGAACCTTTTTCATATAAGACAACCCCACTGCAAAGTCTTCCAAGCTACAGGTGGCCAGAGAACATTCTCTGTGTTACGGCTGGGCTGGGAGATCAAGGGGAGGCTTGGCTAGGGGTGCGGGCCTCTGAAAGCTCCCTGATTGCAGTGAAGGTTTTCTGATCACGTGGGGACCCACTCGGGCACAGGCAACTGGGTTACGGCTGGCCTGGTGGGCAAACGGGGGACAGCCTCTAAAGGGAGTGAGCGCCCCAAACCCAGAGATTTCTGTTTGTGGCTTGCTCTGTGTGACCTGTACTCCCCCCTCCCCGGATGGCATGGACTCGGGTATGTATCTTACCTAGTGAACGCAGCAAACATTTTCTCTGGTTCTAAGCAATCTGTGCCGCTCTTGTCCCCCATTCTGCCCTCCCAGGTTCAGTCTGTGTACTTGACCTTGTACCAGCCCACCATGTCTGGTGCCCAGGGCCGTTCCTTGTGCTGGGGCCCAGCATGTGGGGTGCAGAGGAGTTGGGGTGTTTGTGATGCCTTAGCTCTGGCTGACATTTGACTGAGGAATGATGTGCAGGGGCTGATCCATCCGCCAGGGTGACTGGATATGGGCTTGTGAGCCAGTATATGCAGCTCCAGGGTCACTGCATTGCCAGGCTGGGGTGCCAGGAGAGGGCCCGCTGGACACCCCCCCCTTGGGGGGCTATGGGACCGTTAGGTGTGAACAACAACATGGCTTTGCAGGAGATCTGTGCTTCCAGAATTTTGCCTGTGCCTTGCAGTGGGGATCTCTCTCTGCCACTTCCTTTGCCAGTGCCTTGCTGTGAGCAAGAGGATATGCGTGAACCTGGCAGGGCTGGCCTCACCATGGGGCGGCTTGGGGCAGCCGCCCTGGACCTTGCTCCTGGGAGGGCCCTGCACTCAGAGCCCCCAGCTCCCGACATGACAGTGGCCTCTGCCTCTCACTCCCCCGACTGAGTCTGAGACAGGCAGTGGGAGTGAGGGAGAGGCAGAGGCACTGCCTCTCCCTCATTCCGTGCCCCCCCCATCCGCTGCCTGTCAGTCTTGACCAAGGGGAATGGGGGAGAGGCAGGGCCACTGCCTCTCCCTCATTCTCTAGACAGCCAGGCAGTGGAGGGGGCCAGCGGGAGTGAGGGAGAGGCAGAGGCCCCACCTCTCCCTCACTCTGTGCCCCCCTCCACTGCTTGTCAGTCTTGGCCAAGGGGAATGGGGGAGAAGTGAGGCCTCTGCCTCTCTCACTCCCCCTGGCCGAGACTGACAGGCAGTGGAGGGGACCACGGAGTGAGGAGAGGCAGAGGTTCTGCCTCTCCCACACTCCCTGGCAACATCCAGTGGCAGCGCGGCAGCAGATTTAATCTACTGCTGCTGCGCCTGCCCGAGGCAGGGAGCTGGCAAGCAGGCCTGGCATGGGGCCCAGGACGGTGATGCCACAGTGATAGATGGGGTAAGTGCCCCCGAAATGGCTGGGCTTAGGGATGGGCGGAGGGGACTGCCCCTCTGCCCATCCCCAGGCCTTGGTAGCGCCCCCCCCGAGCCGGGGAGTGCCCCCTGAGCTGGGGAGCGCCCCCGAGGACCGCCGGTGGGACAATAGGGCCCCACATTTCTCCCCCGCCCTGGGCCCCGCAACTCCTAAGGCCAGCCCTGGAGCCCAACGCAAGTGCCTTGATCGGATTCTGGGGACGCACCTCCTTGTGGGGCCAACAAGGGCTCCTATCTGCATGAGGAGCCAACTGCAGCTGAACTCCATGCCCTGTATGTGGTCTGTACATGCCTGGAGGTTCAGGTCGTGTTGGCGAGTGGGGATCCTTTTGACCCTCACAGTATGGTGGCTCATCCATATGCTTGTAAGGGGCTACCGGATCAATGTATCTATGTGGTTTGTATAGGGTTCCCCACTCCCAGTCCCCAGCTGCTGTGATTCCCCCCCCCCCCC
>QEPC01005900.1:1524973-1553903 GCA_003113815.1 Sphenodon punctatus
AGGCCGTTTTTAGACGAGCGCGGCGGCGCCCGCGCTTGTTTCCAAAAAAGCCGGCAGCTCGTTCTACACGAGACGCTGCCGCCGAATACGCGCATGTGCGGCCCGACGCGCATCCATTTCCAGCCGCGTCTGACCAGCCTCGATCGCCGACCCGGTCAGTTCGCGCACGGAAATGGATGCGCGTCGGCCGCGCATGCGCGTATTCAGTGGCAGCATCTCGTGTAGAACGGGCTGCCGGCTTTTTAAAGAAACAAGCGCGGGCGCCGCCGCGCTCGTCTGAAAACGGCCTTAGAGTGTAAGTAAGGATTGCTAGTGCCACCTACTGGAACAAGTGCATGTATGTTTAGCTACAAATTACACCTCCAAGCTCTAGAGCTGAGTTATGTGTACTAGAGAAGCAAACAACAATAGTGTGAGATAGTCCATGGCAAACTTAGTATTTTTAGCTAATACTACAGGATGCCTTTATAGTAGTATAAAAGAATTGTTCTGCTATATACATATTAGCAACCAGTCCAACTACCAATAGCTTAAATCAGTAAGCAAGCATAATTGTGTTTGATTTTGTGAAACAGGGTGACAGTGACAGTGATAAGTGATGTCAGGATTAGGGCCCAAATTATGCAGTTCAAAAAGAGAATGAGCCCTTAATCACTTTATTTACAGTTTCTCAGGGTTCTACTTAATGCTGGGTATGCAACTCCTCCAGCCCCATAGTTATCTACCTCCCCTCCCAAAGCCTAGGCAATCACACAGTTCCCTGGCTTGCTCCCCAGTCTCTATCAAATAAATAGTGCCCCACAGACTTGCCTCAGTCCTTTGTTCAGTCTGGGCAACCTCTCCTCAGCAGTTTCTCCAAAGTCCCAAGTTGTCAGGACTTCTTAGTAGTTCACTAGCCTCTCTGGTCCCTGCAGACTTAAAGGAGCAGGAACCATCCACTCTTCACAGTGTTACTTATGGTTTTTTTCTGCTTTTATTGGGCTGGTTCTGCCAAGCTCTCATTCAGTCACTATCCATCCTGTCCCATATGCAATCAGACTTGCACCCCAGGCTCTCTTAAATGAGCAGCAGCTCCATTAGGCTGTATTCTGCCACATTTTGCTTTACACATTTCCCATTCTGGGATTTGCCAAAAACCCTACCCTTTTTAGTGGGTCACCCTATTTCTCCCTGCTACTTTCCTTTCAATCACAATATATTCCTCCCATACTCCTAATATTGTACGCTCCTTCTTAGCTTCCATTGTGAGAATTGATTATTTCAATTTGTACACATTTTGGATAATCCTCCCAAAATTTTTCTTGTATGTTTGTAAAACTCAAGTGCCCCTCCTCCCTCGCCTGCTGCTACACTCCTCCTTATATTTTTTCCCCTCAGCTTTGCCTAGGGAAATCCACCACCTGCTAAGACAAAATAAAGTTTGTATATCAGTTGAGTTAACTGACAGCTTGTTAACAAAATTTCCAGTCGGGATTATAAACCTCCTGCTATGGCAGTTTTTTACATAAATGTTTCCAGAGGAAGAAAAAGTTCTTGATTATTAAATTATGCTTATTAAAATGAGAGTGAAAGCAGGAAAAATCCAGTAACAGGTGACCACCCTGTCTCCTACAATTGTGTAAGTTTTGCACCAGCTAAGATTTTTCATCATGTCAGAGCACAGCCATCACCAACAAAGCACATTTTACCTGCTACCAATACTTGACAAATTATATTGCACAGAAATACCATTGTTTCAAGTCTTTATTTGGGAGACAATTCCTTATTGTTTGGTTAATGAGCTGTCAGTTTCCATTGTTATGACTTGTGTGGCTGGCTCACTGACTGTAATTCCAATCCCAGTCACCACTGAGGCAAGTCTTAAATGTAAGCTAGTTACTAAAAAGGCTGTCTTAATAGATTTAGCTGTAGATGAAGAGTTGAATAACCACTCCTAAAGGCTGATGGGAGTCTTTAGATTTGCCACCATTTTGTGGATTTCTGCACACACTAGCCAATCCATTCCCAGAATTTTGGGGAAATTGCCACCTTTTGGTACTAGAAACAGTCAAACTGAGTTCTCAAAAGAACTAACTCAGTTCAAACCACTATTCACACAGACCAAATATGCTAATTTGGAGGTATAAAAAATGAGCTACCCTTATTATTCTTTATTTCCATACAACTCTGAGTAGCTAGCAGTGTGAACAGGGGTGCTAAAATACAATGATGGGCCGTGTTTGCAATTCTTCTGACCCGGTTGGAAACAAGAAGTAAAGGGAACTGCACAAGTAAACCTGGTCCAAAAACGGACCATCCTGTTTTAACCAGCTTGAAATTTCAATATTCCAGGGAGTCACAATGGGGAGGGCATTCTTGGTGGCTGCTCCACGGCTGTGGAACTCCCTGCCGTTAGAGGCCTGCTTGGCCCCGGAGCTCCCTCTTTTTGACATAACTGTAAAACCTGGTTATTCTGCCTGGCCTTTTGGTGGGGAGGATGGGTAGCGTGGGTGGGGAGGGTTTGGTTTAGGGATAGGATTTGGTTTAGGGATAGGTTTTAGTCCTCTTATATTGATGTTTTTATTGTTTTAAAGAGTTTTATTATAGTTGTAAGCCGCCCCGAGCCACTGCGTGGGAGGGGCAGGGTATTAATTTTTTTTAAAATGTTTTAAATTTATCCTTTTCCCAAGATCATCCTCTTTTTGTAATAAGAAGCCAGGATCCTGCAACTTGTCCCATGCAGGCAGATTCATGAACATGCAGGACAATCAGTTGAGCTCCTTGTGCGGCTCATTCATGTGGAACAACATGCAGGAATAGGCTCTTAAGCTGAAAATGTTACAGATACAAGAGGCTACTGTAGGTCAGATAAACATCCATTTTGGGGGGTACTTATGCAAACCAAACCTTCTACAACTCTCCCATCATGATTTATTACTTGCTTTACACTCACTCCTATCCTGTTTAACCACTACCTGTCTCCACCTTGACCTTCCTTTGCCTCCCTGGGCATTCTTTATATCCTAATAATACACTGTCATTAACTCACTTTAGAGCAGTCACTGGACCAGCTAGGTAAGATGCAGGTTTATTGGAATTGATAACAAAATACACATGAGCAAGGTCTCTTATAATGCCACACTTGTTTTATGTTACATAACTTTTTTTTATTTATTTATTTATTTATTATATTTTTACCCCACCCTTCTCCAAAGACTCAGCGGCTCACAACATTGAAATTAAAAAATCAAAATATAAAATACAATAAAACATCCATTAAAACCCCATAATTCCACCCACCCTACACTTTACTCCCACCTGCCACCCACCAACCCTCCTCTCCAAACCCCTCCACCCAGTCCCACCCAACCCTGTTCTTGCCTGCCAAATGTCTGGCCAAACAGAAAGGCCTTGCATCTCCTCCAGAAGATGAACAGGCTCCGGCTTAGGCGGACCTCCAAGGAGAGGGAGTTCCATAATTGTGGTGCAGTAACTGAGAATGCCCCCCTGTGTGCCCTCAATGTAGCGATTTCACGGACACTTGACACTCAGAAGTAGGGGTGGGACTACCGGATCTTCCGGTATCCGATACTGCTGGTATTTGGTGTACCGGAAGTATCGGATTAAACCCGGTAATCCGGGTAATTTACCGGATTCCCCCGTACCAGATTTTTTACATTGCGGCCATTCAAATGAATGGCCGCAATGTAAAAAAAACCCACAACTCCCTCCCCACTTTCCCTCCCCAGTCCAGGCTGTGTGGGTGGAAGGGGGGACACCCCCCACCCACCCTGCCCAGCCTGGCTTTAAAAATTTTTTTTCCCCCTGAAGTCCCTGCTAGTGCGGGCTCTGGGCTGCCGCCAGTGACCCAGAGCCCACACCAGCAGGTAGGTACGCGTAGGTTCGGTTGTACTAGGGTGATCCCTGGGGTGGGGGGTGGTTTAACACCTCCCCACCCCATGGATCACCTACCTCCCCACCCAGGGATCGCCTACCTTGCGCTCTGGGCGGCAGCAGCGGTGGTGGTCCGACTCCGGCAGCTTCAGTGCTACTAGGCCTTCCGGTGAACTTCCAGGTTTCCCCAGAAGGCCTAGTAGCGCTGAAGCTGGAAGCCACAGCCAGCGCTGAAGCCGCCGGAGTCGGGCCGCCGCCGCCCGGAGCACAAGGTAGGTGATCCCTGCACCAATGACAGCCACCATGATGCCTTGGCCTCCCAGCCACTCAGAACCGTAGTGAGTAAAGTGGGGTTTCAAATGTGAAAGCTTGGGCAGCAGGATTCTGACCATGGTGACAGCTAGTCAAGGCTGTGACTCAGGGACTTCTCCACATCCTAGCCCTGGCTAGCTGCCACCATGTTGGAATCCATCCTGTGCTAATATCTGGCAGGTGTTTAGAGTAAAGCATACTAAAGTTTGCTAAATCCACCCACCATCACATTGGAAAACACCCAGAGTAAAAAGATTGAAAAATTCCAAAGTACTTGATTTGGAAAATGTTATAATGGAAGACTTCGGCATTTCCCAATGGAAATGAGATGTTTTGAGTCGAAATGTTCATTCAACATTTCAGTTTCAATCAAGATTGTAATCCAAAGTATTTTGCTTCAATTCATATTTTGAAATGAGATGGTTCATTTGGATTTCCTCACTGGAAAATTCCATTTAAATTGACCATTTCCCATGGCAAAATTTCAATCTGTGTGAAAGCATATTTTCCAAGAGAAAATCGCTCTGTGCTTTCTTCAGCAATGGATACAAATCTAAAATTGGAACAATGCAGAGAAGATTGGCATGGCCCCTGTGCAAGAGCCAATGGTTCCATCAGAATTTGTTGACCAGCACTGCTAGAGGTTACATTTCATTGGGTGTTAACAATGAAAAGCAGGAATAATTACATGTGTATGTTGCACACACCCTCATGTAATGTGTGCCAAATCTAAATGGCCAGCCATTTGCGTAGTGGCATTTTTTCTTTAGCCACCAAGTACTGTTTTCCCCCTCCATACACATTGGTATTCCATCTTCTGTTTTGTGCTCTTCACACAATGTGCTGTGGCTCTCACTTGTGGTGCCCTCTGGGAAGAAGAAAGAGCCCAGCTGTTCCTGGAATGTCTAGGTCATGATTTCTGATGCCATATGAGCACCCACTATCCCTGTCCATCCCATCATGTACAACCAGTGACGCTGTAGATGTAAGACTTACGTGTTTTTATGTACGAGTCATGCCAAAAAACCAGATAAATAAAAAGATTCACTTGACTTCTATCATACAGGCCAAGCCTTGATTTTGGGTATGTGCCCTGGTTGACTGTGGCAGTGTGTACTGCTGATTGAGAGTGCAAGTGTTTGTGCTGTCACTTCTTGGTTTTCCCAATTTCAGTCCTTCTCACTTTACAAGCTCTATGCAGTCACCAGTGCGCTGTTTAAACCGTCTCATTCAGGAGGTGCGAAATGAGATGGCATGTAAAGAAAATCCTGTGCTCTCCCAGCTCGAGATATACTTCTAATGGCCCCAATTTCATGCAGTGCAAGCGTAACAGGGCATGTGGCCCTAGAGCAAGTCTTCTCAGAATTTTATATATTTATTTAAATTCATATGCCGCCCTTCCCAAAGGCTCAGGGTGGCTCATAAACAATAAAAATAGATAAAACACATTTTGAAAGTTACCCTTAAAACCCCCCAACCCTCCCCAATACCACCTCCCAGTTCCCCACACCCAAATTCCCCTAACTGTAAGTCCCGCTTACCAGCAGCAGCTCAGAGCCCTGCCCGGCCCGGCCCGATGCCACTCCAGTGGCAGTCGCCCTGGCAGTACATCACCAGCGGCACATCAACAACCCGCGGTGCGGGCACCGGTTCCCATGACAACCAGCGGGGTTAGCCCCACCCCTGCTCTGATGCTTGGAGTGTTTGTGGGCACATACAGGGGGCGGGGCATGCAGTATAAACTCCAGCGCGGGCTTGCATACCACGCTGGTAGTCAGAGAGAAACTGGCCCCTTTCCTGAAAGCTAAGTACTAATCCTTGGTGTCTGCTCTTGTCTTGTCATCCCTTGAAGTACTCTGTGTGTGTGTGTGATTATATGAGCCCCGTGTGCCTGTCTGCCCTTTGTGTCCTTCCCCCCTGAGTGTTAGGGAGTGAACGGTGTGTGTGTCTGTTGTGACAGCCCCTGTCCCTGCCTGGGTTATTTCCCTCATTGTCCATGTGTACAGACCCTTTCTGCCTACCCATACCCCCAGTTGGTGTAATTTGATTATTGATTGTGTGGGGCAAGGCTCTGGACTCCCTGTATTGCTCTGTGCCCAATAATGATAGAGGCCTGATCTCACAGAGATCATTTAGGCCAATCTACTATCCTGAGGGGCATTTAAACCCCACTCGAGTAGTCAGATCCAGGGCCAGAGTATTGGGTGTGTGTGTGATCACCCCCTGAGTGTGGACCTCCCCCAAACCCCGGTGACACTAACAGCCCTACCCCCAAAACACCCATCAAAACCTACTCCTATTCCTGCCCATGAAATGCTTTTTCAAACAAGAAGACACCACCTCCGGAAGATGCTCAAGCTTGAGCTCAACTGAACCTCCATGGAAAGGGGGTTCCATAGCACAGGGGCAGCAACTGAGAACCTTTCCCTGCAAGCCCTTGTCGTATGAACAAGGCTGACAGATAGCACCCACAGGAAGGAGTTCCTAGCCAATCACAGGGACTGCAATGGGGCATGGAAGGACAGGTGATCTTTCAGATATGTGTGTTCAAGACTGCTTAGGGCTTCAAAAGTCAAAACCAGCACCTCAAATTGTACCTGGTGGGGCTGGACCGCTAAGAGCACATTACACCAGTGCTACGATCTCTGCGCTGGCTGCCAATAGTTTTCTGGGCCCGATTCAAAGTGTTGGTTTTGTCCTATAAAGCCCTACATGGTCTGGGCCTTGCCTATTTGCGAGATCGCCTCACTCCCCGGGTTCTGGACCAACCCCTGCAGTCATCTGGAGGCACCTTGTTGGAGGCCCCTCGGGTTTCTTGGAGGGCCACGCAGGACAGGGTGTTCTCTGTGGCTGCACCGCGCCTTTGGAACTCCCTCCCGGTGGGGACCCGTCTGGCCCCAGACCTCCTGAGTTTTCATGGGAACTGTAAGACCTGGCTATTCTGCCAGGCATTTGGTAAGTGAGAAGGGTGAGGGTGGGGGGTGGAGGGGTTTTTTTTGGTCTCACCATTTTAATCATTTTATTATTGTTTTATTAAGTAATGTTTTTATATATTTTACTGTTATTTGACAGATTAATTTTGTTAGCTGCCCTGGGCTGCCTGTGGCATGAGGGGTGGGGTAAAAATCTTTTAAATAAATAAATAAATAAAAGGGGTGAGGGCATGGGGGACAGGAAGAATGGTGGCCCCATTGATGAGGATTGACAGGGAAGAGGGAGAGGAGGGGGGGAGGTAAGGAGTTCAGTTTTAGCCATGTTGAGTTGGTGTTGACGTTGAGACATCCAGGGAGAGATGTCAGAGAGACAGCTGGTGAGGCAAACTTGAATAGATGGAGAGAGAGGGAGTAGAGAGAGAGAGAGAGAGTTGAGTGTCATCAGTGTAGAGGTGATATCAGAACCCATGGGAGGCAGTGAGTTTGCCTAGGGACAGGGTATAGACAGAGAAGAGGAGAGGGCCAAGGACAGAGCCTTGGGGAACACCAACAGAAAGGGGAAGGGAGGAGGAGGTGGAGTTGGCAAAAGACACATTGAAGGAGCGATCAGAGAGGTAGGAGGAGAAACAGTCGAGGACAGAGCCACGGAAGCCAAGGGAGTGAAGTGAGTCAGCAAGGGTGAGTGGTCAACAGTATCGAAGGCAGCAGAGAGGTCAAGGAGGACACGAATGGAGTAGAGGTTATTAGATTTAGCCACAAGAAGACCACTGGTGATCTTAGCGAGAGCAGTTTCAGTAGAGTGAAGGGGGCAAAAGCCAGATTGGAGGAGTTCAAGAGAGGAGTTTGCAGAGAGGAAGTTGAGGCAGCAGGAGTAGACAACACGTTTAAGAAGCTTTCAAGCAAAAAGAAGGTTCAAGACAGGATGGTAGCTAGATGGGTCAGAGGGGTCAAGAGTGGACTTTTTGAGGATAGGAGAGACAGTGGCATGCTTGAAGGCGGAGGGGAAGGAGCCAGTAGAGAGGGAGAGGTTGATGATGTGCAGGAGGGAAGGGGCGACAGTGGAAACAATGGAGGTTAGGAGGTGGGAGGGGATGGTGTCAAGGGGGCAAGTGGAAGGGTTGGAGGAGGAGAGCAGGGAGGAGATTTCCTCAAGGGAGGTGGGAGGGAAGGAGGACAGGAGAGAAGGAGGGGGAGCAGGGAGAGGGGAGGGAGTAGGAAGAGGAGAGGAGCAGGAAGTGATGTCAAGGCGGATCTTGTCTATCTTGGAGGTGAAGAAGGAAGCAAGATCCTGAGCAGAAAGAGAAGAGGGAGGAGTAGGACAGGGTGACTTGAGGAGGGAGTCAAAGGTGGAGAACAGGCGACGAGGGCCCCAAGAACAGGACTCAATGTGGGAGGTGTAGTAATGCTGTCTAGTGAGGGAGATAGAAGTAAGGGAGGAGAGACAGTATTTGAAGTGAAGGAAGTCAGCATGAGAGTAGGATTTGTGCCAAAGCTGTTCAGCAGCACGGATGCAGGAGCAGAGGTGGTGGATACTCGGGGTGACCCAAGGACGAGGATTGTGGGAGCGGTCAGGGTGGGAGGAGAGGGGGGCAAGGGAGTCAAGGGTGGAGGAGAGAGAGGCATTGAAACAGTGGCGGTGCTGGCCTGAGGAAACCTGGGGCAGTGCCCCCCCTTCCCCGTGCTCCCCCCCTCATTCCCCCCCAGGTGGGAGTGGGACTCACCAGAAGATAGGGCGCTCACACTGACTGAGTGCTCTGTCTGCCGGCCAGCTGAAATTCACATCGGAGCGCTGCGCTGCGTCTGACTGCTCGGCTTGCCAAGCCGTCAGAAGCAGAGCGGCATTGATGTCAATTTCAGCTAGCCGGCAGACAGAGCTCAGCTTCTGAAGTGACTGTGAGTGAGTCCCATAAGGTACAAAAAACCTGGACTGAACACGCGCCGGGCGGCTGAGCGTTCAGTCCAAGCGTGCCGCTAGGAAACAAAATTCCCCATGAGCGGCAGCTTTGCATTGATCCCTATGGGCTCAAAGTAAAGCCTTACCTTGGGCATTCAGTGGAGGCGCTCGGCGAGATGTGCAGCGCACATGCTTGAACTGACTCAGTTGAACATGTGCGCTGCAGCACATCTCGCCTGAGCGTTTCCACTGAATGCTGAAGCGAACTGCCTGGTGCCCTGTGTCTGCCTGCTGCCCTGGTGAGTAAACGTGGGGCAGGGGCTCTAGTCTCTCCCCCTCGGCCCCTAGAGACTAGACTGGGGAATGGGGGGGGTTGGGGGGAGGAGGGTGTTGTGGGGATAGAGACTGAGGGGATTTGGGGGGGAGGGTGTTGTGGGGACAGAGACTGGGGGGATTTTGGGAGGAGGGAGGGTGTTGTGGGGACAGAGAGACTGGAGGGATTTTGGGGGAATGGATGTGGGATTTTGGGAGGGTGGAGGGTGTTGTGGGAACAGAGAGAAAAGTAGCAAGTATGATAATGTTCTTCCCCCCCACCCCTAAAACCAAATAAAAAATAAATACATTTTGAAACCCTCTCCAAATCAACCAAAGTGAATTTGTTATCGTTAGTGTGGGAGGTACCCTCAGTCTAGAGTCAGAACCCACCCATGGGGAATAGACATAGAGCTGACACCAAGAGACAGTGCCCAAGAATAATGGGTGATTTTAGACGTTACGGTCCTCCCTTTTACCACAGTCAATTCCCTGTGGTGGAGGAGGGCCCATAACATCTAAAGGTGTTCCCACCAGATGTTCACCCCAGTGAACCAAGCT
Organism: Sphenodon punctatus; assembly: GCA_003113815.1. NCBI lineage: Eukaryota > Metazoa > Chordata > Lepidosauria > Sphenodontia > Sphenodontidae > Sphenodon > Sphenodon punctatus. The sequence continues at coordinate 1,534,859 of QEPC01005900.1, forward strand.
CCAGTGGGAATCCGAATAACCACTATTCTGGAGGGGAGGCTGGCCTCCCCTCTGGAATGGTGGTTAGCTGGACCATGGTCCAGAAACAGCGGAGAGTAACGTCTGTTACCTCCATTGAGTCCAGAGCATGATCCCGGCCATGATCCGGGATTGGGCACGGCGGCCGGATTGGCCACTGCTCCCGCCCATCTCCAGGAGGGCGGGCGGCCGGGGGAGCATGGGGGGTGGGGCTGGGGGGCCGCACGTGGCACTGCACAGCCCCTCCCCCTCCCCGATCCCCTGAGCCCTGAGCGGAATCAGGCCGGCATGTCTAAAGAACAGCCGGCCTGATTCCTGTCTCGGATCTGAAACAGATCCAAGACCATGGTAACAAGGGAGGCCAGCACATCTAAAATCACCCAATGTTTATTTAACAAGGTAGGATCCTTGTCGCAAACTATCCACAGAGACCAAGTATCCCACAAAGGCAGGTCTGAGCAGAGGTCTCAGACCTTGGGCTTTTATACACAATCCAACAGATTACTTCTTCATCATTATTACATACAGTCCAGTTCTAACTAGTCTGATTACAAAATGTGTTAACATATGTGTTAACACACTAACATGTCTGGGGACAGGATGGCCCACAACTCCCAGTCAGGTCAGGTTGGGGGATGGAAACTAATGTTCCCCCGGCCTGACCTGGCCATGGAGAGGTGGTGGGGAGCAACGTGCAGCTTGCCGGCTCTGCCCCCATGCTGTGGTTGGTGCTCCACCCCCTGCCATGATGGGCAGCCATGGCTGACAATAACAAACAGCCATAGTTGGCTTCCATGATGACCCCCCCCACACACACACACACTGGGCCAGGCGGGTGTGAAAACAGATGTGCCTGCTTGGTTTGTCCCACTCTTAACTGCCTGGGCCACACTGTGGGCTCAGTTAATTCCTGGCCAATGTTTCCATCCTGACTGCCAGTCCATTAGGGGTTTGAATTGGGCCCATATATGGTGAGTTTGGAACAGACGCACAGGGTTCTGGAGAACTGGGCCAGTGGCGCGAGAGTTAACACCAACTGTTGAGGAAGTTACATTGTTGATCAGAACCAATCAGGCTGTTTATTAAAAACACTCATTTACATTCCAATGCCTATTCCTACTGGCCAAAGTTCCCCAGAGAGATCAAGTGAGCGTAGGATGGAGCCAGCTTGCTCCCTCTCTATGGTTACGCACAGAGCCCCCTTATCTATTTTACATTCAGGTGCTACATATTCCTGGGCCTGAGACAAATAAGCTCATCTCGTCCAACTGCTCATTGTCACTTGCTCAGTAGGAATTTGCTAACAGAATACGGTTCGTATATTTGGCTGTTCAGCTGTTCGGTTCAAAAACCAAGTTCGGGTTCAGTCATTCGGTTTGGGAACCGAGTTTGGGTTCGGTCGTTCGGTTCGGCAAAGTTCGATTTGGCTGAACATTCAAAAAATGGTATCGGTATCGCTATCGGTATCATTTGGTAGCACCAAAAACCAGAAACCGGATATGATATTTCAAATGCGTGTGGAGCTTGTCTGCGTGTGTGTGTGTGGGGGGGGGCAGTTGTGTGTGCTGTGGCTGTGTGGATTGATTGGGTTGAGGTTGGTTGATTGGTTTTTGAGTTGGATTGTGTTTGTTTGCTTGGTTGGTGTTTGGTGTTTGTTTGGTGTTTTAAAAAAATGATAAAGAAGAAGGTTAGGGTCGAGGTGGAGGAGGAAGAGGCTGGACCATCGGAGGTTCTGGAAGTCGGCTCCTCGCCAGAAGAGGGCACAGGAGGTGCCAGGTTTGTAAAAATTATTTTTGTTTATTGCTTGTTTATTGAGAGAGAGAGTGGGCTCCCAAAGCCAGCCAGGGTCTCTCCAGTTGCCATCCCTAGCACCCCAAGAAGGGCAGGATTGCACATGCCAGCCAGGGTCTCTCCAGTTGCCATCCCTGGCACTCCAAGGAGGGCAGGATTTGCCCGTGTCTAATGTATGGGTCTGCCACAGTCACAGAGAGAGGAGCTCTTTCAGCAGCAGCAGCAGCAGCAGCAGTGGGCAGAGTCTAAACTTGCAGACACTATATCACCATAGGTGGTGGTGGTGTATGTGGGAGAAAGGGAAAGACGCGAGTAGGCAGTGTTGGCATTTTATTAGTGGTCAAAAACCAAAAAACCCAAAGTTTCACTGCCTACTGTGCCAGGACCTGTTATTGCTCTGGCTAGGCATCAGCAGAGTTTACACACAACAAAAGAAAATAGCTCGAATTCTCAATAGCAACAGCTTAGAAGTAATCAACATCTTGGAGATTGTTTCTAGATTAAAATAATCTACTTTATAGAGAAGTACATTGTGATAGGAAAGGCCTATCCCTAGATCTTACTAGCTAGCTGCCACCAGCATGGCGGCCAGTCATGTTGAAGGTCAGAGAGAGAAGAGAGTAATGGAAGAAAGGTCAGGAAGAAGGAGTAAGTCCAGTAGGAGCTTCCTGGGCACATCCCACCTGAAAGGGGGAAGGGGGCTTAGAAGCAGAGATCAGGAAAGGTTAAAGTGACACTCACACTAACTCACTATCTCTACTCCCAAATGCCCCTAGTGGTCATTAGGGTTTGTTGGTGCAAAAGGTGATGTCATCTGGAGCTGTTTTCCCTGGCTCTGCCCCTAGGCTAGGTTCCGCCCCTAGCCCCGCCGGCCCAGCCTTACTGCCCCAGTGCCCCTCCAACATCAAAAACCACCAGCCGCCCCTGCATTGAAAGCAGAAATGGCAGAGTCAGGGGAGGAGGAGAAGACTGAGAGGAGAAGGGGGGAGAGAGAGGAACAAAGTCCAGGGGGTTGATGCTCTGCAGGTCACAGAAGGGGCGTGGAGACGGAAAAGAGGAGGAGGGACAGTGGGAGACATTGAAAGAGGCAAGGAAGTGGTCAGAGATGGGATGAGGATTGAAGGAGTGATCAGAGACAGAGCAATTCCTAGAGAAGACAAGGTCAATAGAATGGACGTTAGCATGGATGGGAGAGTTGGTCCAAAGGCGGAGGCTGAAGGAGAAGGCTAGTGAGAGGAAGTGATAGATGGAGGGCTGGGAAGGGACATCAACGTGAATGTTGAAGTCACTGAGGATGAGAGTGGGGGTATCGTCGGCGAGGAAGAAAGTGAGCCAGGACTCGAATTCAGAGAGAAAGGAAAAGAGAGAGCGGGGGGGGGGTGGTAGATGACAGTGACATGGACATGGAGGGGGGAGTAGAGGCGCACAGAGTGAGCCTCAAACGAAGGGAAGGAGAGAGAGGGGGGAAGAGAAAGCGGTTGGAATTGACAGGAATTACTGAGGAGGAGGTCCATGCCACCACCCCTGTCACGTTTGAGGTTTACAGCTAGCCCCAGGTACCCCAAACATACACAGAGATGCTTGCTGGTTTAACTATAACTGTATTAACTCAGTAGCACAGGTAAACATGTAACAGCAACAATGAACAGCAGATTCAACACAAGGATCTGCCTAAGGAGTCCGCGATTGGTCTATAGGTCTGCCTATACCAGTCCCCGATTGGTATAAGCAGATTCAGTTAACAAAATATAACATCTGTCCTTCCCCCTAAGACAATGCCTGTATATATATAGAAAAGAATAAGGAAAATGTGATGCCTACCCTGACAAAAGAAATTAATTACAAATTCAGTCTATCAGGTGGCTGACGTTTTCTTTGTGGATAGCATCTGTCAGCAAGTTGGACATGTCCTTGCGCAAAAGGTTTTTCTGCCACACTGCTGCCCTCTGGTGTGACTTCAGAGGAGGTCTGGTCTCCAACAGGACTGGTTTCTGGTGTAGTCGTCATACTGGTGTCCTGTTCAAGCTGGGAAGTAGATACTGGGACTACTGGAGGATATGTTGCCTCTTGAGTCAGTGGGGGGAAAGCACCTGAATCCCGCAACTGGTCTATGTGACACCGCCACACTATCTCAGGGTGAACTTGTACTGTATAAGACAGTGGTCCAGTCTGTGCACTAACGATTGCTGGTGTCCACTTATCAGGTCCTCTATAATCATGTGCCAAAACTGTTTGCCCCACTTGTAGCTGGCGAGGGGGGTTAGATCCTCTTTTAATAGCTTGAGTCATCTGTTGCTTTCTTACATGTAACCCTAGGTTTGGCTTTAGCAACTCTAAGCGTGACCTGAGGTTCCAACCCATAAATAACATTGCTGGTGTCTGATTTGTTGTGGCATGTGTTGCATTCCTATATGCAAGCAGGAATCGGGCCAGTTTCTGTTGCACTGACCCCCTTTCACCCACCTTAGACCTCAAAACTTGCTTAAAAGTTTGTACAAATGGTTCAACTAATCCATTTGTGGCAGGGTGATATGGGGCTGAGGTGATGTGCTTAATGCCATTTTTCCCCATGAACCACTGGAACTCTTCTGAGGTAAACTGCGGACCATTGTCACTTACAATTTGTTCAGGTAGTCCAGTACGTGCAAACAAGCTGCAAATATATTCTATTGTCTGCATTGTTGTGGTGGTCTTCATGCAGAAGACTTCTGGCCATTTGGAGTGTGCATCCACCACTACTAAGTACATCATTCCCAGAAACGGGCCTGCAAGTCAATATGCACTTGCTGCCAGGGAGCTGATGGCCATTCCCAGTGATGTAAGGGTGCAGGCCGAGGCATGTGTTGCACTAATTGGCATCCAGCGCATTCCTTAGCTAACTCTTCTATTTGCTGATCAATACCTGGCCACCATACCAAGCTTCTGGCCATAGTTTTCATTTTTACCACTCCTAGATGCCCAACATGAAGCTCCTCTAGGAACAACCACACGAATTCCCCACATCACACATTCTTGATGTATGGCAAGCTCATCTTTTCTTTTATAAAAGGATGCCAGGCCAGGGTTGTCCAAATGGGCCCAGTCTTTAAGAGTGCTTTCAGGGGGTGGCATGGATTTCCTCCTTGCCAAGGCCTGTCAATTCAAAACCCTTTCCCCTCCTCCCTCCCTCTCCTTCCCTTCCTTTGAGGCCCACTCTGTGCATTTATACTCCCCTCTATACCTTTGTGTTGCTGTCGTCTACCGCCCCCCTGGTTCCCTCTCCTCTTTCCTACCAGACTTTGACTCCTGGCTCACTTTCTTCCTCTCTGATGACACCCCTGCTCTTATTCTTGGCTATTTCAACATTCACGTCGACACACCTTCCATGCCCTCTATCTCCCACTTTCTCTCCCTGACCTTCTCCTTCGATTTCCAACTGTGGACCAACTCCCCCACCCACACCGACGGCCACTCCCTCGACCTCATCTTCTCCCGAAATTGCTCTCTTGCTGACCTCTCCTTTGATCCCTGTCCTAATTCTGATCACTTCCTCGCCTCCTTCAGCCTCTCCCACCAACCCGCCTCCTCCTCCCCCTCCCCACGCCCCTTCCATAATATGCAAGCTTTTACTCCCATGGAGTTTGTCTCCTCTCTATCCCCCCTCCTCTCCCGTTTTCTCCTCCTCCTCCCCTGACTCTGCCATCTCCGCTCTCAACACCTCTCTCTCCTCAACCCTTGACTCTCTTGCCCCCCTCTCTTCACGGCCCGTCCGGCCCTCAAACCCCCACCCCTGGCTCACCCCCAACATCTGCTACCTCCGCTCCTGCACCCGGGCTGCCGAACGCCTCTGGCGCAAATCCCGCTCCCTCCCTGACTTCCTCCACTACAAATTCTCCCTCTCCTCGGCTATCTCCCTAGCTAGACAACGCTATTATGCCTCCAGGATCGAATCTTTCTCTCGCGACCCTCGCCGCCTCTTCTCTACTTTCGACTCCCTTCTTAAACCCCCCTGCCCTCCTCCGCCCTCTTCCCTTGCTGCTCAGGATCTTGCATCGTTCTTCACCTCAAAGATTGACAAGATCCGTCAGGACATTGCCTCCCACCCACCTCCTCCTCCTGCTCCCGTACCACCCCCTCCCCCCTCTCTCCTCACATCCTTCCCTCCTGCCTCTCTCGAGGAAATCTCCGCTCTGCTCTCTTCATCCAACCCCTCCACCTGCCCCCTTGACCCAATCCCCTCCCGCCTCCTGACCTCTATTGCTCCCACTGTCGCCCCCCCACTTCTACATGTCATCAATCTCTCCCTTTCCACAGGCTCCTTCCCCTCTGCCTTCAAGCATGCCACTGTCTCCCCCATCCTCAAAAAGCCCACCCTGGACCCATCTGACCCCTCTAGTTACCGGCCAGTCTCCCTCCTTCCCTTTGCCTCAAAGCTTCTGGAACGTGTCGTCTACTCCCGCTGCCTGGACCTCCTCTCTGCCAACTCCTCCCTGGACCCTCTCCAATCCGGCTTCCGCCCCCTCCACTCTACTGAAACTGCCCTGGCCAAGATCACCAATGATCTACTTGTCGCTAAATCTAAGCGCCTCTACTCCATTCTTGTCCTCCTTGACCTCTCTGCTGCCTTTGACACTGTCGACCACTTGCTTCTATTGGACTCGCTTTACTCTTTGGGCTTCCGTGGCTCTGTCCTTGACTGGTTCTCCTCCTACCTCTCTGACCGCTCCTTTAAAGTCTCGCTCCCCGAGTCAAACTCCTCCTCCCTCCCCCTTTCGGTTGGGGTCCCCCAAGGCTCTGTCCTTGGCCCTCTCCTCTTCTCTATTTACACCCTGTCCCTTGGCAAAATTATTGCCTCCCACGGATTCCAATATCATCTCTACGCTGATGACACCCAACTCTATCTTTCTACCCCCTCTCTCTCCTCTTCTGTCCACTCACGCCTCGTCAACTGCCTCTCTGATATCTCCGCCTGGATGTCCCGACGTCAACTCAAGCTCAACATGGCCAAGACCGAACTCCTCATTTTTCCTCCCTCCTCTTCCTCTCCCTCTAACCTGCCCATCTGCATCGATGGAGTCACCATCCATCCTGTTCTCCAAGCCCGTAGCTTGGGCTTCATCTTTGACACGCACCTCTCTTTTAAACCTTACATTGACTCTGTTGCCAAATCCTGCCGATTCGCCCTCCATAACATTGCTCGGATCCGCCCCTTTCTCTCTACCTCCTCGGCCAAAACCCTTGTTCATGCCATGGTTATCTCTCGCCTCGATTACTGCAACCTCCTCCTTGCTGGCCTCCCTCGCTCTCACCTGTCCCCCCTTATCGCAATCCAAAACTCCGCTGCCAAGGTCATTCACTCTGCCCGTCGCTTCGACCATGTGCAGCCTCTCCTCTTCTCTCTTCACTGGCTCCCCCTTCCTGAACGTATCCTGTTTAAACTCCTGGTATTCACGTTCAAAACACTCCACAACCAAGCTCCCCCTTACCTCTCGGACCTAATCTCCCTACGCACTCCTGCACGCGCTCTCCGCTCTTCCTCTGTCCCCTCCCTCACTCTCCCTCGTTTCTCCTGCTCACCTAACCGCCTTCGACCCTTCTCCCTCGCTGCCCCCCATGCCTGGAACTCCCTCCCTACCCACATCCGCCTTGCCCCCTCCCTCCGCTCCTTCAAATCCCTCCTCAAGACCCACTTTTTCCTCGCCGCCTTTCCCAATGCCTGCTAGTCGTTCCCCATATACTTACTGTCTGCCCTCCTCTGCAGACTGCTGCAACCAACCTGATTGTAACCAAGCCAAGCACACGCACCTGAGACTTCGCATCCGCTTGAATGTTTGTCTGTCTTCTCCCCTGTCTCTCCCACTGTCCCCTCTCCCTGTCTCCCCCTCCTTGTCTTTTAGATTGTAAGCCACAGGCAGGGACCGCATCTATTTCTATGTTCTGTACAGCACCAGGTCACACGACTGGCACTATAATATAATAATAATAATAATTAATAATAATAAACTTGAGCTAATATGGGATCTCGCTTGGTTTCCTGCTCAGCCATAGTACGGGTCACTGGAGAGGTCTCCATCTCAAATAAGTGAACGTATTCCTCATGTGCTGGCCTTGGCTCCTTTACAGATTGCTCCTCTGCTGGCAGTGGCAGGCGAGAGAGCCCATCTGCATTAGCATGCTGTTTTGTTCTCCTAAACTCAATATCATAATCATGGCCAGCTAAGAAGAGAGCCCAGTGCTGAATGCGTGTTGCAGCTGTCACTGGAATTCCCTTCCTGGTATTAAATATTGCAACCAGGGGTTGGTGATCAGTAACAAGGGTGAATTTCCTTTCGTACAGATATTGGTTGAATTTCTTCACCCCCCAAACCGGACTTACGGCCTCCTTGTGTATTTGAGCATAAGCACGTTCTGCTCCTGTTAGGGATCGGGAAGCAAATGCTATTGGCCATTCGCTGTGATCTGGCATGACATGAGATATGACTGCCCCTATTCCATATGGGGAAGCATCACATGCTAGCTTGATAGGTCGTGCTGGACTGAAGTGCGTCAGCACCTTGTCTGAGGTAATTAATTTCTTGGCCATCTCGAAAGCTTCAGTACACTGGGGTGACCATATCCACTTCCTACCAGCTTGCAGTAGACAATGCAATGGATGCAATATCGTGGCTAGATCTGGAAGAAATCGTCCATAATGGTTAATAGCTCCAAGGAATGATCTAAGCTGGGAGACATCCTTTGGCTTGGGAGCTTCCACGATGGCTTTGATCTTTTCTGGACTTTTATGCAGACCTTGGGCATCTATAACATGTCCACAATACCTGACTGAGTCCTTAAAAAACTCACATTTTGTACGGTTAACTCGTAACCCATATTCTTCTAGGCATTTCAGTATCTGCATTAGTATCTCCAGGTGTTCTTCATCACTCTCCCCAGTTACAATAATATCATCCAAGTAGCACTGTGTCCTTGGAATACCTTGCAAGACTTGGTCTATGGGTCATTGCCATATTGCAGGGGCTGATGCAATGCCGAACACTAACCTGTTGTACTGATATAGGCCTTTCTGTGTATTTATTGTAAGGTAAGGTTTGGAGTCTTCTTCGACTTCCATCTGCAAATAAGCCTGTGACAGATCAATCTTGCTAAATCGTTTTCCTCCTGATAATGTAGCAAAGATATCTTCTATTCGTGGCAGAGGGTATTTATCAACATTTAGTACTGGGTTTATGGTAACCTTGAAGTCTCCACACACCCTTACTGTTGCATGTTTCTTGATGACTGGAACAATAGGAGTTCCCCATTCACTCCATGCAACCTTGGACAGTATGCCTTCCTTTTCTAGACGTTCCAACTCAACGTCAACCTTTGGGCGAATGCTATAAGGGACTTGTTGAGTCTTGTGAAATTTTGGCTGCGCATTCTCAATCAGCGTTACTTTAGCCTTTATGTGTTTTAACGTTCCTATGCCCTCCTTGAATACACATGACACGTGTTTCAAAATACTTCCTAGTTGTTGTTCTGTTGTGTTGCATGTGTCTGATGAGCATGATGACTGTAACATCTTTATGGATTTCCATTCCAGCGGAATCTCACATAGCCATTCCTGGCCCCATAAGGCTGGTCCCCCTTTCTCAACAACATATAGATCCAGTGCATATTGTTTATGATTGTAGTCTACATCCACTCACATCACTCCCCTGGGCACTATGTTTTCTCCAGTATATGTTTTTAACAACAGTGGAGTCTTCCTTAGTTGAATATTTTTGAAGGTTTCCTCATACTATCTATTAGAGATGACAGACACTGCAGAGCCTGTATCTAATTCCATTTTTAGTGTTTTCCCTGACACCTGGAGAGTCAACCAAATTGGTGATTTGCTGCGTGTGCTGATGTTATATATTTCCAAACTGGCCACCTCATTCTCACTATCTGTATCACTTTGGCCTCTGTCTATGTGATGTTGTTTAGTATTTCCTTGTCTGTACTGTGATTTACTTTTTCCTTTATTGCCCTTAATCTGGTAAACTGCTTGGATATGTCCCTTCTTATTGCAGCTTCTGCAGGTTGCTTCTTTAAACCAACAGTTGGATAGTGTGTGGGATCTTTTTCCACACCGGTAGCATCAGTCTCTATGTTGTGTATGTGAGGGGGCTCTTTTATCTTGTGCTGTAGACAGTGCATGCACATCTGTTTTTGCTCTAGTTTGTAAGTCTTCTGCATCTCTTGCAGCAGTTTCCATTGCTACTCCAATTTCCACAGCACATTTAAAGGTGAGGTTTTCCTCAGTTAAAAGTTTATTCTGCATGCTTCCATTAAGCAGTCCACATACAAATCTGTCCCTTAGGGCATTATTCAGTCCCTCCTTAAAATCACAATGTTCTGACAGCCTTTTCAACTCTGCTGCAAATGAGGAAACAGATTCACCTTCAAGTTGATTCCTCCTGTGGAATCTGAACCTTTCTGCTATTATCAGTGGCTTTGGGGCCAGATGTTCTTGCACAATTTTCACAATCTCTGCAAAACTTTTGCTAGCTGGCTTCTCTGGAGCAATCAGACTGCGTACTAACTGGTATGTTTTCCCTCCCATTAAGCTGAGTAGCACTGCTACATGTTTCTCTGTGGGAATCTCATTTGCTGCAAAATATTGCTCCAGCCTTTCTATGTACATGGGCCAGTCTTCTATAGCACTATCAAAAGGCCCAACAGTTCCAATATAGGCAGCCATGTTGCCCCAGCAGCTAACAGTCCCTTAACTCTGAGGACTTACAGTTATGCAGGCTCCTCCTTGTAGCTGCAAGAGCTGCTGGAGAAAGTTGTCTGTTGCTGCTCAGCATGCAACGTTCTTTGGACCTTCGTCACCAGATGTCACGTTTGAGGTTTACAGCTAGCCCCAGGTACCCCAAACATACACAGAGATGCTTGCTGGTTTAACTATAACTGTATTAACTGAGTAGCACAGGTAAATATGTAACAGCAACAATGAACAGCAGATTCAACACAAGGATCTGCCTAAGGAACCACAGTCCCCAATTGCTACAAGCAGATTCAGTTAACAAAATATATAACCCCGGTCTTCGGGTGAGAAAAGGAGAGACCCCCAAAGGAGAGGGTATCAAGGGTGTGTCACGGAGAAACATAGGGTCACACACGTGTGATACTGGCCTACATGTAGACTAAAAGCCTAATATGTAAAGCAAAAGGTGCAACATGTATGTAATGTTACAATTGAGAACTGTAAAACCCAAATCAGGACTGTGAAACTGATGAAACTCCAGGAAATGCAAAGAGATACAAAGAATGTATATTGGGAACCCTGGGGAGATGGAAATCAACCTTCAGTTTTGCCTGGGTTGCCTACGTGACCGACCTCAGGTTTCTCCAAGGGAACGAGAAACAAAGAGACCATGAAAGTTACTTAAGTGAGGGCTATTAAGCCATCCTCTCTCTCGCTTGGTCAGAGCCATCTTGAGCACTCTCATCTGCATCCTGGATCCTACCAGCCAGCAAGGCTGGAAACTATGGACTGAGACCCGGACTTTGCTTTCTAGCAATTCTAAGACTGAAGACCCAGTCGCTTACATCAAGGACTGAGAAGAATTTATGGACCTTGGTAGGGTAAGATGCTTATTTAGGAACTCAACCAGTATAGGTTAAGAATGGGTTATATTTACCTTTGATTTCTAGTAACCACTCTGTATCAACAATCTTGCTTATGTAATCAATAAACTTACTTCTTATCTTTACGAAGAAGTGTCTGTGTCTAACATTGGAACACAAGTGAGCAACGAGAGTTCTCAAGCTCTTGCAAACCCATAAATTAAAGAGTCTGTAAATGGGAAGGATCAGGCCCTTGGGTGACAAAGGGGTTGTCCCTGTGGCAGGCTTGAATCAGCCAGAGAGAAAAACTGATTCAAGTGGGTTGTACGCGAGGGAAACTGAGTCACTCAAACCCGGTAAAGTGGGGGTGCGGACCTCCAACCCGTGACATTGGCGCCCAATGAGAAGGGTCAAGCTCAGTTTGTGAACCAATGTATAGAAAGTAGAGGAGGACAGCCAGGTGACTGGAATCCTCTGAGGGGAGTAAATCCCATACCTGCAGAGACTGAGAGACCCAGGAGTCGGGAACTCAGCTCTGAGAGAGTGGAATAAGCAGATCCTTGAACAGAGTGCTCTGAGTTTGTTGTTTTAGTTTTAATTTCAGGTCAGGGACAGTAAACAAAATAGGGCTCCCAAAGCACTTTCACCACCTGAGAAGGTCAGAGCTGAGCAGGGAAGCCCGAAAGAGAGGTCTTGAAGCAGAAGGAAAAACTAAACAGCAACTGAAGCAGCTGATACGAGAATTTGAGATGAGCACGAACGGAACGGATAAGAACCAACCCGTGACAGGGTGACAGAGTCAGAGGAGGAGATCCAAGTTTCAGTAAGGGCAAGGAGCTGGAGGGAGTGAGAGAGGAAGGTATCATGGATGTAGGGGGCTTTATTGGCAGAGGAGCAACCGTTCCAAAGGGAGTAGGAGAATGGGAGCTGATCAGGGGGAAGGCAGGGAATGGGAGAAGGGGGACAGCGGGGCAGGTGAGAAATGCGGAGAGTGGGGGAGGAGAAGGGGGGGAAGGTAGCCAAGGGGGAGGAAGAAGTATGAGGAGGTTGGAGAGAAGTGATGGGCTGGGGGGAGGGGAGGAAGGAGCAGGGGGGGGGAAGAAGTAGAGGAAGGAAGAGGTGTGGGGAAGGGGAAAAGGAGAGAAGGAGGGAGAGGGAAGACAAGAGATTAGGGCAGGCATGATGGTGGGGAGGACAGGAGGGAGGCAACCCAGGGTGTGGGTAGTAGAGAAGAGACAGAGGAGAATGAGGTGGAGAGTGGCTGGCCTACTGGCCACTGACAAGCTACCAGGTGGCCGAAGTACGCTTAGGCTTACCCTTACAATTATGTCACGTGGATGAATGCTAGGAAGACTAGTTCAAGGTAATTAAGATTAAGGTGTAACTATGAACGTGCGTGCACCTTTGCATGCTCATGTACAGATCTGATACATGATTCTATGTAATCCAGAGATATGTCTGATGGAAATACAGCAGTAGTGGATGGATGCAAACGTTCCCCCTTCTGTCTTGTATCCAAATATTGACCATAACGATAATTGGCCTCCCCGATCAGTAATTTACATTCCCCCCTGCCCTCCCATCAAGCTGTTGTAACTGTCACGTTTCTGTTTCTGCATGTCTGTATTGTGACTGTGTGTTTGCATGCGTGCAAGCAGGGGAGAACATATCTGTGTTGCAGTATGCATGAAAGAGGTTTTTGTGTATATTGTAATGTATTGGTTATAAATGAGGATCTGGCTGTGTGTATAACAGAGGGTGTTTTACTCGTGTGTATGTATGTCTGCATGAGCTAGGAATTATATGTATAAATTTGGTATATAGGTTTTATTGGCCCAAAAATGTACCTTTACATGGTGGGAGAGATGTAGCGTGTGTGTGCGTGCGACTGTTTGCATATAGCTGTGGTTTGGTATACTTGTGTGGGTGTAATGCTGTGTTTGTTTTTTGTCATCACATAATGTAGTTAGCGATTATGAGATATCGTATGCATGAAAGTGTGTATGTGTGTTTGGGTGGGTGTGGGGTGTGATGTTTGGTCTGTGTGTGTGATAAATATGTTCTTTCTGTGGGCATGTCGCCTTTACATGAACGGTGTTGTGGTGTATTTGTCAGGAGTATAATTTTGAGAGCAACATGTGTTTTGGTATGCGTGCCTACAAATGACAGGTAGATTGTGTGTGGGTTGGTGCTTCCCATTTTCAGAGAGTGAGAATGGAGTACACCCATAGGTAGATGGGTGCTTGCCCAATGCCTTTTCTTGATGCCCACTCACAACTCAAAAGCCTCACACCAGCACACAAGTCCAATTTACAATTTTTGGGTTAATCCAATTTTTATTTTTTTTAATATGCCAATGAGGGTGCGATTTAATGGACATATGAAAAAATGAATTGATGTTTTATAAATAGTATAGCTTACAGTTTTCAATTTGCTTGCCCACACCGCCACAGAGGACATGGGCTTGGATTTATGGGATAGTACTCCAGAAACAGTCATATGATCAGCAAATGATTTCTTCGTGAATCGCTCAATGCGTCAAATGTCCCATGGTACTGATGCTGGTGGGCATGTGTGTTTCAGACAGTTGTGAAGTGATTGGATACTTGGTTCAGGATACATGTGGACACAGGATGACATTTTATAAAACACAGGGCAAGGGACCCATGCAAAGACCCCCTTTGCATGCATCAACCAAACACGTTAACATAGCAGTAAATATACGGTTATTATTCCTGTACGTGGCTTGTATTGCACATTTGAAATGTTTAGGAAAAAAAATAGTTGAGTGCCCACCCAACACAGGTACATGAAAATTCCTTTTGCACGCACTTTCATGACATCTTCCCATCCAGATGCACCTACCCCACCACCACAGAAGCTGATGTTTAAAGAACCCCTTTTTAAGGGGGTGTCAAAATGTAATCAAATTAAACACAGGTCCCTAATAGCTAGGTTATAACAGCTAGACACATGGAAGTGGTAACACACCTTCATGAAACTGTCATATATTCTCTGCAGCAACAAGAAGAGGTCATCCATATCATCTAGCTCCATAACTCTAACCATCTCTTCAAGTAGACTGAGAAAAGCAACAAAAAGAATGATTATTTCGCAGAGAGTTTCAGGATCCATTGTTACACCACAAGCACAGAAACCCACGGGGGGAGGGGGGGAATACTTTCAGTTTCTACACCTGAAAGATGGAGAAAACATAACTGTTGTCTAAACAGTTTTTGCACTTTAATTAGCTCTAACGTGCAATAATTTTGACGTCTAATCTGAAAATGCGCAATATTAAATCATGCACATTTAAATATAATGCGCAAAAATTTGGACGCCTAAATTCTGAATGTGCAAGATATTTGGAGCGAGTTTTGAAGTGCTAGATTTTAAATTGCGCAAATTAAGCACTCATGTAAAAGCAGCCTATTTCCCCTCAGGGAAATCTCAGGAAGTCCCCACTATCTGCTTGAATGCATTGACGATAAGAAAACAAAACTCTTGCCCCCCCGCCAACCCTGAATAATAATGGGACACGTATTAGTGGCCAGTCTGCATGCTGTAGCTTGAAGTAGGGGAGAGAACATGGGAACAATTAAAATGTGGGAATGCAAACCCCTACAACAAAAAATACAGCCGAAAAGTCTCATGTGAATGCAGGCACACACTTGGAAAAGAGTACAGGAGTACTTACATGCCAGAAGATGTGGCCAAGGCCAGTAGCAGAGCTGGGTTTTAAAAAGTTTGTTTATTTATTTATTTATTTATTTATTTTCTAGATTTTTACCCCTCCCTTCCTGAGAACAGCTCGGGGTGGCTTCCAGCAATGAAAAAAATACATATAAAATACATATAAAACAATTTAAAACACAGCCAAAAAACAATTCAAAATATTAAAACAGGGCTGGGAAACATTAAAACAATAAATAGGGTAGGGGAGATAAAACCCTCTAACCCCCCCTCCCCAAAGGCCTGGGCGAACAGCCAGGTTTTACAACTTCGCTGGAATGTCAATAGGCTTGGGGCTAGACGAGCTTCCTCCGGAAGGGAGTTCCAGAGGCGCGGCACGGCCACCGAGAATGCCCTCTCCATTGTGGCCCCCCGCTTAACGCGGGGGACCTCCAGGAAGGCATCCCCGGCAGACCGAAGGAGCCACTCTGGGGTGAGGAGGGTGAGGCGGTCCCTGAGGTATGAGGGGCCCAGACCGTGAAGGGCTTTATAGATCAACACCAAAACCTTGAACCTAGCTTGGCACGCTATTGGCAACCAGTGCAGAGTCCGGAGCACAGGTGTAATGTGCTTCCGACGACCCGTCCCCGAAAGGAGACGGACTGCTGCATTCTGCACTAGCTGCAGCCTCCAAACCAGGAGCAAAGGAAGCCCCACGTAGAGCGCGTTGCAGTAGTCCAGCCTTGAGGTGACGAAGGCATGGATGAGGGAGGCCAGGTCCGGGCCGGAGACGAACGGACGCAGCCTCCGCACCAGATGCAACTGGCGGAAAGGATAGGTACATTAACAACTATTAGCCAAGCAGCTTGGGGGAGCGAACAGCAGGGATTGGATCACTCCAGGTGTTATCAAATTTGATGGTGCTGAGTGCTGCCACACTTTAGTCCTGCCGGAGTCAGGGCCCTCACTCTAGGTAGGATTTGATCAATCTACCAACCAAACGTGATGGTGGCCAGGCCAGGGAGTGGGCGGGGAAAGGGCAGGGTGACGTGTGGATGTGTGTCCGCATGGCCCCACCCCCACGCTGCTTAGAGTGGCCTGCCACCTTCCCTGACGGACGGCCACAGCAGCCTAAGAGGTCCCTCCATGTCTGTCCAGAAGCACCGCAGACCTGGATTGGGGTAAGCGTAAGCAGGCCGTCAGATGTGACAGCTTGCTTTACCCTGGTCAAGGCCACCATAGGTCAGCTACAGTAGTGCTTAGCCCAAGCTGTGACTTGGCCATGGGCCAGAGTCACAGCCCAGGCTAAGTGCTACCGCAGCCCATGCTACAGCCCGGGCCAACATCTGACGGCTGTTTCAGATGTGACGGCAGCATGGATTTCCATGCAGGGCAAAGCGTGGAAATCTGTGCTATCATTACATCTAAAAACACCCTTCATTATGACCTGTTGAGTATTTCTTTGAAGCAACTGAAAGTGGCTGCTATTGGAGACAGGATGCTGGTCTTGATGGACCATTGGCCTGACCCAGTATGACACTACTTATGTTCCTAGGAGTATTAAAGGGTTAAAATGATTTGTTGTTTTTTAAAATCTCATGATTTGGGGGTAAATCTCATGATTTGAGGTATCTTGATTTTTGGTCTCTTGAGGTTAGCAATCCTGTACCTGCTTCTTACTAAGAGACCTGGAACTGTATTCCCCTTTAATTTAAAACTGGATTCATTGGTTTTACACCAGTGTAAGTGACATAGGGTGAAAACAGACATGACGCTAACCACCCTTTAACCACCCTATGCAGCCCTGAAACATGCATAAATGACCACCAAGGGTGGTTAAAGGGTGGTTAGTGTCATGTCTGTTTTTACCCATAGATTACTTATAAGTCAAGCATAGGAAAAGACTACAGGGAACCAGCTACCTGAACTTTCAGTAGGTGGAAGTGATACTGTGTCAGAAAGGGTTAGCACTGAGCTCATTTGAAGATTATCTTTAATGAACAAGCGTGATAATAACTAAGTGTTACATTACATATAGGTAGAAAAAATTAATATCTATGTAAATGAAAGGGAGGCATCTGTAAAAAAATAAGTAAATAAATTAAATAAAATTTTAAGAACACAGTGCCCTCTGGAGTTGGTCTAAAGTAGAAATAAAATGTTACCACTTCCATTATATTCTGCAAAAATTTAAATGTGTTGTTGTCAGTGTTTACAGTAAACATTTTGGGTCAACTTGTATGTAAATTGCTTGGATTAAAATTTTCTGGAGATTCTGTGAGTGGCTTGCTACTTTCTGCTCTAATGCAGATACCATTTGATTTTAGCAGGGGTGGTTAGAAAGAAGTGAACTGCATGTAGTACTGTGCATTAGAGCTCTGCAGAGCTTAGACAGAATGTCATAAAAAATTCATAAAAGGCCCGTTAGCTGCCAAAAACATACTTCATTTACAGATGATATAAATGTCAAGGCTCTAACCTGTCACCCCCCAAATTCATGCTTATTTGTAAGCAAATGAGAGTCTGCATTGCCAGGGCTCAAATTTTCCAGTTGACTAAACCAGAGTCTTTTCCTTTGCTGGAATAGGATCAGGCCTAAATGAACATAAAGAATGATACCCCCCACATGTCTGACAGAGCCTGTGTGTGCTGTATATTTCTATCTGCCTCCAGAGAACATAAACCTCCACATAAAATATTAATTGATAGACACTGGGGGGAAACTGACGTTTGCTTTCCATTGTATAGGATCAGTTGAGCCCTTCACTAGTGGTAGCTGTAGGTCAGAATTGCAGGTTGGGTGCTATATCTAATAAATCAAGGGCCTTTGGGGTCTATTGGGCAGTTCAGGAAGTACTATTGCTGCTGTCACTTTGGCACAACTCTCTGGAATGTGTTATATACAAGCGGGGAGAGGCTGCTGTGCTGGGAGAGCTATTGTGTGAAATCAGCAGCTGAGGCCAGCATATAGTATTGCGATGGTGACAAATGATTACTTCACTCTTATCGAGAGCTGGCTGAAGCTCTTCATTCAATTTTATTGTAAAAGCTCTCACACTGTTTGTTTTTCCTAACTTCAGACAACAGTGGCAATCCCTACAGCCAGAACTGTCACTTGGTTTTTACAGGCAACTGCTTCTGATTAGTTGTATTAAACAAGAAGGTTGAAGTCCATCATTTATATCCCAGCTTTTAGGGCACTCCCACAGTATGCCTGTGCCCTTTCCCTCTGTGCACCTTTACACTTTTTCCACCTCACTGTGCTCTCCCTCATTCTTTCTCCCCGTTCCCTCTGCCAGGATTTAGGGACAGAGGAACTGAGTGGCAGTTGCCCCCAGGGCCCTTTCCTCTGAGTTCACTTTATCAGCCAGCAGGGGGAGGCAGCACTAAGTAGGGGTGGGACTACCGGATCATCTGGTATCCGATACTGCCCGGTATTTGGTGTGCCGGCAGTATCGGATTAAACCCGGTAATCCGGCCCGTTTACCGGATTCCTTACATTGCGGCCATTCAAATGAATGGCCGCAATGTAAAATAAAACACCAAAAAACCCCCCACTTTACTTTCCCTCCCCAGTCCAGGCTGTGCGGGTGGAAGGGGGGACACCCCCCACCCATCCTGCCCAGTCTGGCTTTAAAAATTCCCCCCCCCCAAAGTCCCTGCTAGTGCGGGCTCTGGGCCGTTGCCGGCAATCCGGAGCCCGCGCCAGCAGGTACAATCCCTGGGCTGGGGGGTGGTTTAACACCCCACCCCCACCCCAGGGATCATATCACCCTACTTAGTCCTACCTCCCCACCCAGGGATCGCCTACCTTGTGCTCTGGGCGGCGGCAGCTGCGGCGGCGGCGGTCCGACTCCGGAGGCTTCAGCGCTGGCTGTGGCTGCCGGCTTCAGCGCTATTAGGCCTTCCAGGGAAACCTGGAAGTTCACTGGAAGGCCTAGTAGCACTGAAGCCAGCAGCCACAGCCAGAGCTGAAGCCGCCGGAGTC
>QEPC01005900.1:1562279-1594149 GCA_003113815.1 Sphenodon punctatus
CCCCACCAGTGGCAGTCTCCCCCCTGCCAGCCCCCCATAACCTCCCACTCACCCCTGCCAGGCTGCTGAGGATCTGAGTCTGGGGACTCAGCTGTGCTAGGCCCCAAATCTGGTGCACTCTGCCTGCCCCAAGCCATGCCCCCAAGCCACACACACCCAAAGCCACGCCCCCTTGGCCCATTTCCGGCCCACCGACGGCTTTGCCGCTGGCACAGGGCCACTAAGACTATATTTTCCCTGGCCACTTTGATTTCCCAATCCGCCACTGCTGGTGCTTCACTTTCTGCGCTGGCTGCTGGTAGGCTTCCCAGCCCAATTCAAGGTGTTGGTGTTGACCTTTAAAGCCCTAAACGGCTTGGGCCCCACCTGTCAGCAGGACCACCTCACCCTCTGGGTCCTGGAGTGCCCCCTGTGGTTGGCTGGGGGCACCCTCCTCTAGGTCCCCCAGTTTTCCCGGGTGTCCACAATGAGGAGGGCATTCTCTGTGGCTGCGCCATGGCTGTGGAGCTCCCTCCCATTGGAGATCTGCTTGGCTGCTGGCCTCCCCTCTTTCCGCAGACAATGTAAGACCTGGCTGTTCCACCAGGCCTTTCCCGAGGGAGATGGGATGGGTGGGTGGGTTGGGTTAGGGTAGGGTGTGTGTGTGGGGGGGGGTTATATTGTTTTTTAATTGAATTATTATTGTTTGTTTTAATGTTTTAAAATGTTTTAAATATGCTGTGAGCTGCCCCGAGAGCCTGAGGCAGGAGGCGGCGGCATAAATTTTTTGATATAAATAAATAAAATAAATAGCACCTCAGAAGACACTCAGGCTTGGACTCAACTGAACCTCTGGGGGAAGGGAGTTCCATAGCATCGGGGCAGCAACCAAGAACACCTCCCTGTGAGCATTCGCTGTACGAACAAGACTAACCAATGGCACCCACAGGGAGGCGCTCCTGGCCAATCACAGGGGCATGGAAGGACAGGCGGTCTCTCAAATATGTGTGGCCAAGACCATTTAGAGCTGGTATGTTGATTCTGTTGGCTCTGGCTTTTTTCAAACAAAGCTGCCTATTGCTGTCTTGCGCTCATCTTTTAAGGATGTCACAACACGCCAGCTTACCTTCACTTATTATAGCTGTGAATTCAGCTTAACTGTAGTACTTGCCCATCAATCATTCATGAAATGGCCCATGAAATAATCCATCTCATTTGGAAGTCACACTATATGCCAGATATGTCGCCCTTTTAGCAGTTCACTACCAGTTGTTTCTTCTGTATTTACCGGAGTGAGGCCCATACCCTCATGGGCTTCTGCATCCCATTGGCTACTTAATTTCTTTGTTTCCTCTTGAATCCAGTTTGTTGTAGATTGGCATATATGTTTAATAGAAGAACTATGGTAGGGTGTGTTTATTTATTTATTTTTAAGCTTGTCTGTGCTGTTCTACGTTGATGGGTTTCCCTCTGGACTTATTATTTATTGTGTAGCTCACTGCCCTGCACATGCCATTTAGCACAGGATTTCCTCACCGGGGTGCTTGTCGGTCGGTGCCCATGTTCAGCTTTATTAACCACTGTTTTCCTGTGGCTTTTACTGTTGCTACATGAGGTGTGATACTGGGTATGAACTCATCAGATGTACTGTCTTCATCAGCCATTTGCCTCTTGTTTTAGCAAGTCTATGAATAACAAAATGGATTTTCTCTTGCATTCTTGTAGCCACATTTATACTTTGTGTTATCTTGTATACTGTCTTCACTGTTTGGAGCCAGTATTTTTTTCTTTCCTCCTCGCTAAGCCTTGCTAACAAACACTTTTAAAAATCTCCTGCCACTGCAAAAGTCCGAGCTTTTGTACTACATCAGACCAGTAGCCAATGCTTTTACAACTTGAAAAACATTGGCCACCACTAAGGTGGTGTGGGGCTAATCCCCAAATATCATTAGACCATGCTGTTCCTGTCAGCGGTCTCAATTTTGCCAAGCACTGGTACATGGGCTCTGAATGTTCTTGATCTTAGACACTTGGGCATGTTTTTCCGTGCACTTGTGGTTTCTGGAATGGACATTCCACTTAGGTAGAGATAAAACATTAAGTAAGTTATGCTTCCTCATGTAAGAAAACAATCCTTATTTTAGGTTCTTTTTCACTTGTCTCCCTTTACTTTTATTCTGACTGGAAGAGATATTCTTTTACTAGCCTTGGAAAGCACAGAATAATAATTTTACAGGGGCAAAATTATTATTACAAACTATTTCCCTCTCACATGTTTTTCATCAAGTTATCTTGCTGGAAGTCCAGATTTTCTTTGCCTTCTTTGGATCTTCAAGAGCATCCTAATTGTGTAACTAGTATTTAAAAGCCAAAGCCCAAAATGTACTCAATTCCTCTCGTATTTTAGCCCAGGGCTTTTAAAGTAAGATACTTATGTACATTGTGATATTGCACGTAGCATCCACGATGTGGCGCTCCATCCTTCGTGCTTATTATTCCAAAAGAGGCATGAGTGCATCTTTCATCTTATCAATACGGAATACAGTCCTATGCAGAGCTGTACAGCTATGGCTTGTCGGCACCGCATTTGTCTTTGTGTTTAGTATCCTCATGCATTTCTCCCTCTGTTTCTGTATACAACTTTCATTTGCTCTAATATGTAGAATATATTGAAAGGCAGGAATTAAAACAAAAATTATATTTCTAAGAAGTGCCATTGTTGCGATTTAATTGTAAGTAATATACTATGAGAATTAATATACTGGAACCAATGACCATATTTGAAAATGCATGTAACTATTGTACCAAAGCTCTGAATTATCTGTACTGATCCAGTAGGCAGGATCTCTAGAAATAGCCAGGTAGGCTATGTGTGGGAAATAATCTCACATGACTTTCACAAACTCCCAACCACATCATCATGTCTTGCAAGACCAGTGATTTACATCATATTGCTGACCAACCGCACCCAGCCTGGAACAAAGCACTGACAAAGACTAAAACAAAGGGGCTTGATGAGAGGGTGCTTGAACACCCCTGAAGAATATCTCCTTCACGCCTGGAGGGGAAGGAGGAGATGTTTCTGCTCAGGGAGTTGCCAACTGACAAGCAGAAGCCATTCAAGCGGCCATCACCCTTTTTGCACCAGCACAGATGATAAAGGCATATCTACTCCCTGCCTGAAGGGAGGGAAAAAGATGTCCTGTTATCAAGTGCCCACCCTGACTAACAAACAAACTGGGAATGTGACCATTAGCACCCAGGCTCCAGATGGATGGGAAAGGGAGATGACAGCCAGACTCTGTAAGATGAATACCAGCAAGCACATTGCACAATCAAGCACCCTGGAATATGCATACTGAAGAACATCTTCTCCCCAAAACACTATAAAAGACTGAAGCAGAGACCAGAACGTTGTCTCAGCGCTTGGCATCTAACTTGGTGTTCGTGGGCTGTTGACCCTTTCCGGGACCCCTCCATAGGGGGTCCTACAACCCTATCTCCTGCTCCTGACAGATGACATCCACCGTTTTGAGCTTTCAAGACATGTAAGACTGACTTTGGGTGTGGGATATTGTATAGCTAGGTAACTGCTGCTGGATCATTACAGACTGGGTTTTATAAATGTGTGAACAACTAAATAAATCTATAACTATGATTTAAGATCCCTTCTATGTGAATGTCTCATATGTGCAAACCAGGGTGTGTGGGTCCCCCGATCCAAAGAGAGCTAATTCCCTAAATCCTAACACCATCTCCGTTACAGAAAGGTTTGCATGCTGTTTGCTCTTGCATTTTAAAACAGAAATGGGGCCAGCCCTGTTACATCAATTTCTTATTAGATCCGTATGAGTAATTTATTTTAGATGATGAGTGTTATTTAATAGTGTGATAAGAGGCAGAACCAAATTCATGGTGTTTCAGTCTTGCTTTGACGTCTATTAGGCGTACCATGACTAGTTAACATGAAGCTGTATTTTAATATCCAGTACTCTAATTTCTATTTTGGAAATGCATCATGCATATCAATTAGATCATATTTTATTCCCTGACATGTTCAGGTATCAGCCCCAAAACAGATTATGCTCATCTATCCCTACTGAAGTGGATCTCTAGTAATCTGTCTCAGGGAATATTTAGAAAGGCAAAATTATGCAGTTCTGTAGTTTTATGCATTCTCTTGTCATTCCCTCATTTCTCATGGTTGCTTCCCTGGGTGTTTTTAGGCAAGATGCAACCATTCAGGTCCACCCTTCAACCATGCACCCAATTGCTCATGTGAAGGTGGTGTCTGTGGATGGAGGTGCGCTCCTGTGACCTACGCAGCACCCACTCATAGCCACTCATGGGACAATGGAGAAAAAAAGAGTGCTCCATACGGGGGAAGGCAAAAACAGTGTGCGAGAACAGGTGCCCACACATCCCTGGCCTGTTTCAACCAGGGTGTCCACCAACACCAGTGGACAGGTCCGTGGCCACCCACCAGGGCCAGCCTTATGAATTGCGGGGCCCAGGGTGGGGGAGAAATGTGGGGCCCTATTCTCCCGCCGGCGGGCCTAGAGGCACTCCCCGGCTTGGTCTGGAGATGCTACCTGGGCCAGGCACTCCCTTCCGCCCATCCCCAAGCTCAGCCATTTTTTAGGGCACTTAGCCCAGCTGCCACCACCGCTGGCCTGGGCCCCACATCAGGCCTGCTCGTCGGCTCCCTGGGGTCGGGCAGACGATGCGGCAGCAGATTAAATCTGCTGCCATGCCTGCCAGCGCCAGGGAGTGAGGGAGAGGCAGGGCCTCTGCCTCTCCCTCACTCCCTGGGCCCCCTCCACTGCCTGTCTCGAACTCAGCCAGGGAGTGAGAGAGAGGCAGAGGCCTCGCCTCTCTTTCACTCCCTGGCCTCCTCTGCTGCCTGTCTCGGCCAGGGAGTGAGAGAGAGGCGGGGCGTCTGCCTCTCCCTCACTCCCTGGCCAAGACAGGCAGTGGCCGGGAGCCCCGATCTGGGGCCCCCCGAGCACAGAGCTCCCCCATGAGCGTCCTGAACTGCCCCGTGGTAAGGTCGGCCCTGCCAGCCACTTCCTCTGTCCCACCTGCATCCCTGCCAGGAGCTCTCTGGGGAGCTCTTAAAGGACACATGCCCGAAATTCAACAACATGTTGACTCAAGGCAAAACGTCCCCCACGCGACACATGAGAGAAGAGCCAACACCATGGAGGACAGCAGCTCAGACAACAGCTTGTTATAAAATCACACTGAAAGCATTTGTGAAATGGTGTGCTTAGTGTGTGGCCCCTTCAAGAACTTATGGTCAGACCACTGTAGTACAGTGAGCCATCCTCCATAGAAAGGACTGCTGTCATCATCTGGTCTGACTT
The DNA here is from genome assembly GCA_003113815.1 of Sphenodon punctatus. Lineage (NCBI taxonomy): Eukaryota > Metazoa > Chordata > Lepidosauria > Sphenodontia > Sphenodontidae > Sphenodon > Sphenodon punctatus. The sequence continues at coordinate 1,567,625 of QEPC01005900.1, forward strand.
TCTGTGGCCATAAAAATTCACCAAGCAAATTCTGCATCAGACCCAGAGATAGTAAGGCAAAAGCACATATTTGACATTTACAAAGATATCCAGTCTTACATTACAGACTTTACGTGATGGGAATCCACCAGGTTTGTTATTCCAGTGGCTAATCCCTCTTATTGTTAAGAATGTATACCTTCTGCCCAGTTCCTTTTAGAACCTGAACATCTTCACCTGCCTCCAACATTTGTTCCCCCTTTTCTCAAAGGATTACAGTGATCTCCAGGCTTGCTATTCTGCGTACCAAACAGATTCCCACTAAAGAGCCTGAGTGCTTTGACATAGGGGTGGCCAAATATCAGTCATGCTCAACTTCTTGGTTAGCCTCTGACAGTAGCACACTCTGCTGGAGCAGTATGGGGGAAAACTGCCACAATCTACCCCATGTTGCTGCTGCCACCCCCATCCACCTCCTTCAGTACTTCCAGGAGCTACAAGCATACCATTGTCATTCCATCCAGCCACTTGTTGTTCCCCCAATAGGTGCCAATAAAGGGCCCTGCAACATGTATTTTCATAAGTGGTCTGGAAAAATAGACCTATCTGTCAGGCTCCAGGGCCCAGAGCCAGGGGAAAGGGAGAAGGAGAAGGGTAGGAGGAAATAGGGAATGTCCACAGCATCAGTGCTGAAACCTCTCAGCCACTCTCTGGTAGGAGACTAAGCGCTCAGCATGGAAGGTGGTCTAAGAAGGTGTATGGCTCATTATCAAGGCCACAGACCTGGGAATGGAAGGGGAACAGAGAACTAGAGGAGAGGACCTGTGGCAGGGAAGCAGGAAGGGGTAACCAGCGACAGGGGAGCTGGCAGGGGGAACCAGCAACAGGAGAGCTGGCAGGGGATAGGCTGGCGACCGGAGAGGGTAACCAGCAACAGGGGGACTGGAAGGGATCCAACAATGGAGAGGCTGGAGCAGGGGGGAGCTGGGACGATAGGCAGCAACAGGGGAGAGGGAAAGGGAAGGGGAAGAGAGGAACTGGAACAGGTAGTCAGCGATAGGGGAGCTGGGAAGGGGGGGCCAACAACAGAGGGGCTGGGGCAGGTACCCAGAGATAGGGGAGCTGGGAAGGGGGACCAACAACAGAGGAGCTGTAGCAGGTAGTCAGCGATAGGGGAGAGGGAAAGGGAACACAACAACAGAGGAACTGGAACAGGTAGCCAGCGATAGGGGAGCTGGGAAGGGGGACCAACAACAGAAGAGCTGGAGCAGGGAACCAACGATAGGGGAGCTGAGAAGGGGGACCGACACAATACAGACAGGGTTCACACTTCTCAAAACAAGGGTTTCACAGGACAATAGGACACACAGACGAAACATACAGCAACACAGTCACAGGGGGTGAGACAGCTTAATGCTAGACCCAGTCACAGGAGGTGAGACAGCTTAATGCTAGACCCAAACCACAGGGGCACACACAGGGGCACACGTGCACCCCAGGGAAGAGCAGTTGCTCCAGCAGTTTCCTGAGGCCACCAGGAGGTATTAAATACTCCCTGGTGGCCAATCAGGAAGCTGGGAGATAAGTGACAGAAATTGGAGACAGATCAGCAAGGGTGGGGCACACACCCAGTGGAGATACAGAAGGAGACACAAGGAGATGGATGAAAGCACGGTCTATCAGGCAGCAGGTGGCACAAGATGCTGCTGTGCCACCTCCCAGGCCAAGGGTTCAAGGCCTGGCCATGACAGTACCACCCCCAAAGCCTCCCCCTCCCCCCGCCAAGGGACCAAAAGGGGCAGAACCCCATGCAGACAGGACAGAGACAGAAGGTGGGGACCTAAACAAGACCCCTGAAACAGGGGGTGCGGGCAAATAAGAGGCAGACAACTATGGTTGACAGTACGCTGGACCAACCCCAATAGGAGGTAGGTGAGCAAAAGGGTCAAACAGCAAACAAGCAATAACCATAGGTGAAGGTTGACTAGAGGCCTTGCGGAATGAGCGGGGGGAGTGAGAGGACAAGATTGCCTGGATCCAGGAGAGAACTGTTTGGCCACAAGACATGGTAGTTTGAACAAGGCACAGCAGGGGGAGCAGAAATGACCAAGGTGGCGGGGCAGCAGGCATAGGAGGGAAGAGAACATGGAGGGGGAGGAACACAATAGGGGTGAGCTAGTGGAAGGCTGGAAGGCCACGGACACTGGTCAGGCCAGAACCCCGGCCGTGGTACAAAAGCAGGCCCAGGAGCTGCTGGCTGAGGGCAGGCACCAGTCTTGGGTTTGGGCGAGGCTGGCTGGGGCTGAGCCCCAGTCTGTGACATGAGGGAGGTTGGCGGGGCTCGGGTGGCAGCCTCAGGCATGAGGGGAACCAGCTGGGGCTGAGAAGTAGTTCCTGGCTCAGGGAAACCTGGTTGGGGCCGGGCACCAGTCTCTGGCTTGGAGGATGTTGGTGGGCTGCGGGTGGTAGCCTCAGCACGAAGGGGACCAGCTGGGGCAGGGCAGTAGTTACTGGCTCAGGGAAAACCAGCTGGGACTGAGCACCAGTCTCTGGCTTGAGGGACATCAGTGGGGGGCAGGCGGTAGTCTCAGGCACAAGGGAGGCCTGCCAGGGCCAGGCGATGGTCTCCTGCTCAGGTAGAGCCGGGCAAGGCTCAGTAAGAGTCCATTGCTGTGGAGCTGTCATAAGATCTTGACTCCTGCCTACCCATGGTAGGGGACCTCCCTGGAGTCCTCTCCCAGTTGGTATTGAGCGAGGTCCGCTTAGGGGTTGTAGCAGGGTGGGGTGCAGAAGCCTTCTGGGGAGTGAGGGCCTTAAAAGGGGTCTCGCTCTTCTCCATGTCCATCGAGGATTTACCCCTTGGTTTGTTCCCATCTTCTTTTGTGACAGGACGGTTGCTGTATCCCCTGGGCCATGACTTTGTTTGCTTGAAAAACCCTTGTTCTGGGGAGATAGAGGTCACTGAGAAGAGAGGTGAGGGGGAACCCTTTGATGTAAACCCCTCTGCTGCATGGGGATTGGTGTAACAGGAATATGGGATCCTTCTATTTAGGGCTCGCAGGGACTCCAGGGGTAACCGATTATCCGGATACACCTTGGCTCTTGCCTCCATGTTCAGCTGGTCATTGAGAGGGGATCGGCTGAGTCCTGGGGGAGTCAATAATCCTTGAACCACCTTGGGCCAACCTTGTCTAGGAAGATGACTAGTTGTGACCCTCATGGTGGAGACCACAGGGGACGTCACGGTGCCCTTTGGAGTGGCCAGTCCTCCAAGCCAAAGAAGCGATGTTGCAGATGAAGCTCCCGGTTCCCCAACTGGCCTCTGCCGGGTGATACCTATAAAGGCGTGTCGCAGGCCCGACTGTGCTAGCGGGGAAACCTCGTCCTTGGAGACGTCCTTCCTGGTTGCTGGTAGCATGGCTGGGTCTGGTATCTTGTTTCCCAGGCCCTCCCAAGTGTTCCTTGCAGACAACAGGCCACCATGCGAGGAACAGGAAGCAGTAACTGCTGGATACAAGTCCTTGGGTTCCTTGTCAGGGCTATCTGCTTCTTCTTCCATCAGGTCTTCCCAATCCCCTTCATCCTCGAATCAAGTTCATAACCCTTGCTCCAAAACCCAGCGTCCTGTGACTTGGGGGGCAAGGGGATGGATCTCCTAGCTGTTTCTCGCAGCCGCGACTTCCAGCAAGCAGCTAAGAGTCCTGCTGCCTGGCGAGCGGGGTGCCTGGCGCGGTGTTAAGAGCCGAGACAGGTACCCATTTGATCACATCCTTAGCCAATAAGGTCTTTATAAGGTAATGGCTGAGGGTGATTTCCCAGGGAGAGTCTGCCCTTGTCTATCAGTGCCTGAGGGAAGAGCTGTTATATGAGGGAGTATGAACTTATCCGTGGTTACGCCATTTGGCAGACTTGGTTAGTAAATATGGCTTCTCCCTCCCATACTTTGCTGGCCGACCCTTAGCCTCAATTTAATCTGAGGTTTTGACCAGGATTCAAAATGTGGTTATTCAGGAGGACATCTCAGTGTTGAAAGGATGGAAGGTTGCACCCCTACTTGGTTCTTATAAACCTTGTTTTTCTTTTGAACCATATTTGGATATATTAGTAAGCCCAAAACATAGGAGAGCTTACTTGCTACTGCGTTTCCAACTGATTCAAATGGCCATCCTGGAGGGAAGGTATTGTTCTATCCCATACCAGGCTAGGCTGTGTTTGTGTTCCATAGCTGAGGTCGAATCTGCAGAGCATTTCTTGCTGAGATGCCCTTGGTACAAAACACTTAGGGTGGTGTGGCTTGCCTTTGAGTATGTCATTCAAATCCAAAGGCTGTTATGTTTTCCTTCTTTCCCTCTTCCAGAGGGAGGCCATGGTTGCTCTGGCCTCCTTCGTCCACCTGGCATCTGGTAAGTGCAAATCCCTAATCAGCAAAGCCAGTCTAATGGGGCTTGACACATGACCATGATAGGACATGATTATATTTTAGTCCCAATTTTGGGTATAACTCTGTCCCTTTTTACTATTAGGGAACCCGTTTCTGATGTCAGCACCCCTTTATTAGGTGGTTAGGGACATAGAGCTTGGCGATTCTCAGCTAGGGTCGATATATTAAGATTCCTCGGTATTTAGCAATTTAATTTTATATTTTTAGTTATTTTAATCCACGGTGGGTATGGGAACGAGGTCAAGAGGGTCTGTAGTTTACCCTTACCTTGGCCACCATTGGCCTACAGCTAGTGGTAGTAGTAGGAAGCATGGTTCCTCAGCCCTATCTCATGTGTATTTTACTATTTTATTTTGTATTATTATTGCTTGTTATCATTATTGTCATTATATAAAAGAGTTTTTGTTTGTATAATTAATTGTGTGTTTGACTGTGTTTACAGCCGGCTTTAGTTTTGTTTTGTTTGTGTTGTGAGACATACAGTGAAAGCATGCCGCAATAAACAATTGAATTGCAATTGCCTGGCTAGCGGCCGCCTGAGCCAAATATTGTCTTATGCGCCCATGTGCCTCCCGCATCATAGGGGATGGTTTGAGGGCTCCTGGGTGGTGGTTAAAGAATGCCTCTGCCTCCTGGTATGACTCCCACTCTGAGGGTGCTGGTGACATCATTGTTTGCAGTGGTGGGGGTCTTCTTGAGAGCCCCAAGTGGCTAACTACGAGACCGGCTGTGGTGCAAGCCTCATCAAGGGTGGAGCAATCTGTCAGGCTCCGGGGCCCAGAGCCAGGGGAAAGGGAGAAGGAGAAGGGTAGGAGGAAATAGGGAATGTCCACAGCATCAGTGCTGAAACCTCTCAGCCACTCTCTGGTAGTAGGAAACTAAGCGCTTGGCATGGAACCAGAGAAGCTGGTCTAAGAAGGCGTATGGCTCATCATCGAGGCCATGGACCTGGGAATGGAGAACTAGAGGAGAGAACCCATGACGGGGAAGCGGGAGAGGGGTAACCAGTGACAGGGGAGCTGGCGGGGGGAAACCAGCAACCGGAGAGCTGGCGGGGATAGGCTGGCAACCGGAGAGCTGGAGGGGGTAACCAGCAATAGGGGGACTGGAGGGGATCCAATAATGGGGAGGCTGGAGCAGAGGGGAGCTGGGATGATAGGCAGCAACAGGGGAGAGGGCGAGGGAACCCAACAACAGAGGAACTGGAATAGGTAGCCAGCGATAGGGGAGCTGGGAAGGGGGGCCAACAAGAGAGGGGCTGGGGCAGGTACCCAGCGATAGGGGAGATGGGAAGGGGGACCAACAACAGAGGAGCTGGAACAGGGAACCAACGATAGGGGACCTGAGAAGGGGGACCGACACAACAATACAGACAGGGTTCACACTTCTCAAAACAAGGGTTTCACAGGACAATAGGACACACAGATGAAACACAGCAACACAGTCACAGGGGGTGAGACAGCTTAATGCTAGACCCAAACCACAGGGGCAGGCATGCACACATGCAAACCCCAGGGAAGAGCAGTTGCTCCACTAGCCGGTCTTAAATACTCCCTGGTGGCCAATCAGGAAGCCAGGAGATAAGTGACAGACATGGGAGACAGGTGAGCAAAGGCAGGGCACACACCCGGTGGAGATACAGAAGGAGACACAAGGAGATAGATGAAAACACAGTCTATCAGGCAGCAGGTGGCACACACCACTGCTGCACCACCTCCAAACCCCCCAGGCTAAGGGTTCAAAGCCTGACCATGACACTATCTGGCAACTCCCTCCTTGTTACAACATTAATACATACAATATTGTGAGTCTTGTGATTTTTAGACGAGGAGTGCTGAAGCGCCTCCTGAACGCCGCGTTCAAAGACAAGCCACTGGAAGTGATGTGTCCCCATTGCCGCCGGCGTCGTCGTGGGGAGACATGGGACTTTCGAGCGGCGCGTTCTGAAAGCCAGAAAATTCAAGTCTTCATAACGCGCCGCTCGAAAGCCCCGTGTCTCCCCCCGCCGCCGCCGCTGGCAATGGGGACACGTCACTTCTGGCTGCTTGTCTTCTGGCTGCTTCAGCACTCCTTATCTAAAAACGGTCTTAGATGTTTCCTTAAAGCCTGTTGTCGAGAAACACTTGAAAAACAAGACTGCAGTGAACTAAAAGACTTAGAAAGACATCAGGCATGTAATATCTTAATCTCGGAGGCATAGTGTCTATGAGTGGTTAAGGCATTTAGTTACATTCCTGAAGGCTGTGAGATGAAGTCCTGTTTGGTCTCATGCTAGATGGCTGCCTCCAGTCCACCTAGCTGTGAATGGGCACCTGGTTCACTGTGTTGGGGGAAGTCAAAAGCAGTCAGACATGGTGCTGGCCACATCACTCTCTTCTTCTACGCTGTAAGCCATAGAAACTGGTATGCCTTAATCACACCAGCTCCATGGACCACATGGCTCGAGATGGGGTTTGAACTTTCTGATGAGGTCTAAGCTAGGGCTGAGATGAGAGTGAGTGTTCCCGTTCCAAGGGGAAATACTGACCTTGCGCCAGTGCTTGTGAGTGTCCATCGGTACTTTGTCAGTTTCCAGCAATTTTTCCTGTAGCAGGGATCAGTCCTGTGGGGCTGCTACCCCTTTAAGAAGGGGGCTTAGTGGGTCAGCCGGAGGGCTGAGTACCCATAGGGGCATGGCAGAGACAGCCCCTAGCTGGGGACCAGTCTGTGGGGTAAACAGTCTGAGAAACCCTGGGACAGAGTGGGCAGGTTAGTGGCCCTTTAAGGCGGAGGAAAGGAAGCCTGGCCATGCCCACTCTGCCTCTACATAAGGAGAGCAAGGCAGCGAGGAAGAGATTCTTTGCCAGGGAGCCTAAAGAGCAACATATCCCTAAACAAGCCTTCCTGGTCTATGCTATCCAAGGTGCTGAAGGCTGGAGAACCAGAGGGAGAGAGGCTTTGCCCAGGAGGGCGCCTCTTGCCTGGGGAAGGCTTGGCCAGAGGCTGGGACTTTGAGGCCTTGCTGGATGGACTTTGGGGGTTGATATTGTGGTGCTCCTGTGCCTGAGAGAGATGGACCTGGGCCTGCAGGGTGGAGGCGACTGAGCCGGTAGCCCCAGGGACTGTGTACACTGGTGGTGTCCAATAAAGGATTGTGGACTTAATACCCTCTGGACTGTGTGGTGTGTCCTGAGAGGGTACCCCCTTCTGTAAAGAGGGGGATTCAGCCAAGACTGAAATGGCATATCAGGGGGTGAGCTAATTCCCCAGAGTGTGACCCCCGGGTGACCCGGGGAGACCCCCATCTACACTTCCCTTCCACCATTTAAAATAATTTTTTTCCCCACTTTCTGGGACTTTTTTGTCACCTTTTGTCACTTTCCAGGACTTTTTCATTTCCTGGGAATTTTAGAACAATTTTATGGCTGTTTTACAGCACTTTTATGGCAATTTCCAGAGCTTCCCCCCAGAGCCTAGTTGGTACGTTTTCATCCCCACAGGGCACAGGGGTGCACCAGGGGAACATGTGGGGCTGGGGACCAGCCTATGACAGCTCTGTTCAACTTGTGAAAAAAATAACAGAAAATGGTGAAAACAGCGGGAAAGCCAGTAAGTTTCTGTGTTGTGCGAATCTCAGCAAATGCCCTGCATGGAAGCAGCACTCACTGAGATTTTTCCTTTCAGGTCTAGTCTAAGCCACCCTAATGAATTCTTTTTGGAGTCTGGCTTGTGATATATTTGAGCACTTGGAGTGGCATTTCTGTGAGGAACATTGTGGCAGCAACCCTCCAACCACTTACTCCATAGTAGTCACATTCTACTAATATCAGTGGGGCTACTCTGGAACAAGTGGTTTGAGGTTGCAGCCTTAATGTTCTTCACAAGAACAGATTGAAAACTAACTAAATATAAGGCAAAAATTACTGCGCTCTACCCTCTCATAAATTTTTCTGTGTAAATATTGGATCCATCTGTGTTTGTAGTTACTTCCTGTCAGTTTGGTATAAAATAATAATTTTCTGTTATGGAAATCAAAGCACCAAAACAATTGACTTATATGAGGAAAAAAAAATCAATAAGTGCCTACAAGGGCTCAAAACCATGAGCAAAACCAACAAGGTGTTATAAGGAATAAATCTTATCAGCCGTTCCAGTTTTTGATAACATTAAAAATAAGTAGAAGCTGGGAATTGAGTAGAGAGGTAGATTTATTATATATTTGGACTTCAGCCACACTCGTGTCCTGCAGGGAAAGCTAGGTACCAGCCAAGCCCCTGAAGAAATAGAAACAAGGGAAATAAAGACAAAATGTTTAAAATTGCATGAAAAAGTATTATTGGAAGAAACAAATTATTTCTGACATTTGAAATACAAAATTGCAAACCTATTTACAGAGCTTTTTTTGTGAGTTACATTAGAAATTAGAATATAATCATAACCTGGAAATTTTCCTTGGAAATTGCTATTCTTAATTTGGACTTTGACATCTGTTAGAATGTGTATACAGGAAAAAGCACCACATGTCCATGATTGAAAATAGGCCAGGGGAGACAGAGGCTGGTTTTGTTAAAGATTAGGCTTTGTTGCTAGTCATAGCAATCACCATTCTTACAGGGAGCTGCTTGTAAAGGATCGACTGTAAATAAGGTTGCTAGATAAATATAAGCATATCCACCCTGCAACATGTATTTTTCATAAGTGGCCTGGAAAAATATACTTATCTAGCAACCCTAACTTGTAAACCTGTGTCATGTGGAGCCGAGTCAATTCTTGGGATGAAAATCCATTCACACTTTGCAGCGCCTACCATGACTTCTGTGTCTATTGTAATTTGACTGGTGGTAGCAAAAATAAAATCCTGTTCCATTGCAGAGTCCTTATGTTTTCTGGTAAGATGATCACAGCTCTGATCTTCCGTTGAAAAACCTATTGCAGCATACCAGAGGGAACCAATGTGTTGTGGAATGCTGCAGCATAGTTCCACACTTCCTCTTCATCATCAGATTTGTACTTGTAGGTAACTCACAATCTTCATTGGTTGAACAAAGCAGAGCTCCAGAAGAATAGTCCCATATGCAACTGTGACAAGAGATTCTCAGAAGACCTTGGTTTCTATGTTGTCTTTAGTCAGACATTAGATATTCAAACTGCATGTGGGCCTGTGCTTCCAGGAAAGTTTGGAAATGACCATCAGCAAGCTGCAGAAGACATGAAGCACAAGTTTGTCCTTCTGTAGATACAGGATAAGGATTCTGAACTCAGGCCTAAGCAGCGTGACGATTCTGAACTCAGGCCAAAGCATATTGTGCTTCAATCATGCATTGATGATGGGAGCCCTGGGGTGTTTTCAGGCATGGCGTCATCATGCTTTGATCCTGACTGGGGTGTGGGCCCTCACCCTGAGAAGGATCTGGCCTGGCCACCGAACAGATGTGCTGGCGGCCCAGGGAGGGGCGGGGCGATGTGTGGACCACGTCTGCATGGCTTTACCCCCCGCGCGGGTAAGCGCAGTCCGCCCACCTCCTTGACAGGCAGGCATGGCAGCCTATGAGGTTGCCACACCTGCCTGGAACAGCCCAGTCCTGGACCAAAGTCGGGCAAAGCGGGCCATTCTACGTCATGGTCCACTCTACCCTGGTTCAAGAATGGATTCTCTGGGCCGCAACAGTGCTTAGCTTGTGCTGTGACTTGTCAGCAGCCCAAGTAACAGTGCAGACTAAACCCTGCCACGGTCCAGGGAGGGACAGTCCTGATCTCACCCTTGGAAACATCTGGTGGGCGGGATCAGATGTGAAGGCACTGCAGGTGACCACGCGGGTTAAAGCGTGGCCACCCATGGTATCATCACGTCTAAAAATACCCCTGGAGTCTGTTATTACAACTGATAGAACTTGCCTGAACTCACTACAGAACACAATGACCTTTCCTTCAAAAGATCTTGAATTTTCCATCCTGTTTCTGAAAAGTTCCCTCCGTGTGGAACTTCCTTTCTTCAGATGTCCATTTTAGATCCTCTCTCCTCACCTTTTAAAAAGCACCTGAAGAATTATTTATTCTCCAGGTGCTTTTTGGATCCACTGTTGGTTCCCCTTAATGTTTTTTTCCACTCTCCTTACCTTCTCCTTTTAATTTGTTTAAAAATTGATTTCTATTTTAAACTGGTTTCATATTTTGTGTTGTGAAGCACTCTGACTGCCATTAAATCAATTTAATAAAATTTATTAATAATAATAATAATTTTATTTTATTATTGTTTTACTTATTTTATTTAAAAACCTGTCACAAACCACAAACAAACATTCATGGGAAAACGACATTAGGATGCTAGGCTTTCCTCCTTAGAATAATAATTAGTAGGTTTTTTGGTTGGGGGGGGAGTAGATTCTTACTTTATTGCATGTCTACAGATCCTGCTCTTTCTATGCCCTCTCGTCCGGTAATTCGGACAGTGGGAGCGATCTCCCCGACGACCACTAGGAGGCAGCACAACTTTGCTGGGAGCACGTGGGGAGAGCGCTCCCCCGCCCTCCCAGTTCATTGTCTGCCTCCGATTCAACAGGACGTGCAGCCGGGTGTGCTGCACCCACAACACTGAAAGTTCAGCTTTTAAGGTGCCTCCGCACCAATTTCTGGGCGCAGCCTCCCCGCACGGCGGGAGGAGGCTTATCTCTCTGGCCGGCCCACGGGTTCAGGCCAGAGGCTTTTTTCGGAGCGGGGACTCCACGGAGCTACCCCCCCGACGCCGCAATGGCCGAGACGGCTAAGACCCGCCGCGCCGCAGCCGGACGGGCGCCGCAGCCTCCAACTGCCGCTGGGGCACAGAGGCGGAAGTCCAGCAAGCCCAGGCAGGGCCATGCGGCCGCGGCCACGCCGCAAGCTGACCGGGCCAGAGCCGAAATGGCGGCGGAGGGGGAAACCGGAAGCGAGACCTCCCTCCCCGCCCGGCGGCCCCAAGACGCCCGCAGCCCTCAGGCTTCCCTCATCCAGGACATCGAGGGGGAGGTAGCTTCGGCTGCCTCCTCGCAGGTACGAGGGACCGGGGGGGGGGCTGGGCCCGATCCTTTCCAGCAGGCCCAGCTGGAAGCCCTTCGGGCCATGATGGGGGCTCTCTCTCGCATAGAGAGCAACCAGAGGGCTCGCAGTGCGAGACCCTCTCCCCGGGGGCCAAACCCTAAAGAAAAGTTTAAGGGAGCCTCCCGCTCTGCGGGGAAGGGGAAGGGTAAGGGCCCCCCTACCCCCAGGGCTCATGCCTCCCTTTCAGAGCTGTTGGGGTCCTCCTCGGCTGAGGAGGACGATCCCTGCTCTCCCCCTGAAGAAGGGGAGTTCTCTGGGGGATCCTCTCAGGCTGACTCCCCTCCCCCGGCTAAACGGCCACGGGCCCACCCCACTAGGCCCCGCTACCACCCTGTACCCTCCTCAGAGGAGGAGTCAGAGGCTGGCTCATCCAGGGCCTCCCACTCTCTGCTGGAGGACAAGTCCCTCGATTGGGAGCGGATCCTTTCCAGGGGCCATAAGGACCTAGGCAGGGAGCTACCCCTGGACCACGGCCCTAAAATAATTATGAGAGCGGAGAGGGTGTTAAAGGTCACTCCCAGACCTCTCCAGAAAAGGGACTCCGATTCCTCCTCCGATGGGGACGAGGAATCAGACAGGGAATATATTCCCAAATTGGGCCAGGCCTCCAAAGGCGCTTCCCTAGACAAAGCCTTTGAGAAAATTATAAGGGCACAGTGGAAGCACCCCACTAAGTCCTTCAAGTTATCTAGGCCTCAACAGACTCTGTACGCCTTTGCTAAACAGAGCAAGCCCATTTTCGCCCTGCCCCGGGTTGATGCTGCCGCTGCATCCCTCGCCCGACAGTCTGTCTTCCCCTCAGAAGGGGATTTATTACCAAAAGATCAGACTGACAAAGGCCTGGAAACCGGCCTTAGGAAGAGTTACGAGGCCATGTCCAATGCTCTGCGCATGGCTACCACTTCGTCATATGTCTCTCGGGCTGTGATGAAGTGGTTCAAGATGGGGAAAGACCCTAACATTACTAGAGCACAGTCCACGAAGTTAGCCACTAACGTAGCTCTCGCTCAGGCCTTCCTGATAGATTCATCAATGGACATGCTGACCTGGATTGCAAAAGGGATGGCAGCCAATGTTGCAGCCAGACGCAGACTCTGGCTTCGTTCGTGGCGGGCTGATGCACACGCAAAGAACTTGTTAGTTAACAGCAAGTTTAAGGGCGGCAAGCTGTTTGGCACGGTGCTAGACAAAGCACTACAGGAGGCTTCTAACAAGGACAAGAAGCACTCGCTGAACCAGATCCAGACGGGCAGGAATCCCTTTCGCCCCTTTTTTCGCTTCCAACAGGGCCAGAAGCGCTACCAATCTTCCACGCAACCCTCCTGGAACACTGCTAACCGCAATAGATTTCAGAGGGGCAGGGGAGGCAAGTTCACCAGACCATCGCCTCAGCACCAACAGAACCGTCGTGCAGGATCACCGCCTCGTAGGCAGGAATCCTGACTGTATCGCCGCTTCTTCCCCCGTCTCTCCACGGATCGGTGCGCGTCTCCTCGCCTTCGCACCAAGATGGGCCCTGAACACATCAGATGCGTGGGTCATTCAAACAGTTTCCAGAGGATATTCGATAGAGACCAAATACTATCCGCGGGAGACCTTCAGAATATCTCCTCGTTCACGCAACCCCGTCAAACACGGGCATCTGCGGGCGGAGATCACCAGGCTCCACCAACTGGGGGCCATAGAGAGGGTGCCGTGGCACGAGCGCGGCCTGGGGGTCTACTCGATTTTATTCCTCGTGCAGAAAAAATCCGGCTCGTGGAGGGGAGTGCTCGACCTAAAGCGTCTCAACAAGGCGCTACGCAGGCAACGCTTCAAGATGGAGACACTTCACTCCATATCCCTAGCCCTTTCCCAAGGCGACTGGATGGCATCTCTCGACCTGCAGGACGCTTACCTCCATGTTCCCATCCTTCCGGCACACAAGAGGTGGCTCCGGTTTTGCTACGACGGCCAGCACTGGCAGTATCGAGCCCTCCCCTTCGGACTGGCATCATCCCCTCGGACCTTCACCAAGGTTCTCGCCCCCCTCATAGCGGCGCTCCGACTGGAGGGGATAGCGGTTTTTCCATACCTCGACGATCTGCTAGTTACCGCTCCGTCCCTGCAGCTGGCCCACACTCATCTCACTCGCACCAAGGAATACCTCGAGACCCACGGCTTCGTTATCAATATTCCCAAAAGCCATCTTACCCCATCTCAACGTCTCGAACATCTAGGGGTTGTGTTCGACACCTCCCTGAACAGAGTGTTCATCCCACTCCAGCGACAGGCAAAATTATTGTCCCTCATCAAGACGATTCGCGACCGCCCACGAGTCCCGATCCTCACCCTCGCTTCTCTCCTGGGTTTGATGATCTCACTCATACGTCACCTGCAATGGGCGCGCTTCCACTCTCGCCCCTTGCAGGCGCTTCTGCGGCCCTGGCAATCAGCAATAATCGACAGCAGCCCGAGGTCCATTGCTCTCACTCCGGCCGCTCGCCACTCGCTAGCGTGGTGGGAGCAACCCCACCGGTTTCTCGCCGGCGTCCCTCTCCTAGAACCGGAGAGACTCATACTCACCACCGACGCCAGCCTCCTAGGGTGGGGGGCCCACCTCAGCACACACACGGTCCAGGGGTCATGGTCACACCACGAACTGGCGCACAGCATGAACTGGCTGGAGCTCAGGGCGATCCGTCTAGCACTCCTCCACTTCCTCCCACAGCTTCACAACCATCATGTGCTGGTCTTCACAGACAATACCACTGCACAAGCTTATGTGAACAATCAAGGGGGATCTCGATCCTCGTCGCTCCACAAGGAAGCCACCCTGATGTTCAGATGGGCGGAGGGCAATCTTCTTTCCCTGTCAGCCAGACATATCAGGGGCCAGGACAATGTTCAAGCGGACTGGCTCAGCAGACGAGTGCTAGACCCGGCGGAATGGTCTCTGTCCCCTCAAGCGTTCCATCACGTGATGACCACCTTCGGAACCCCAGTAGTGGACCTCTTTGCGTCGAGTTCCAATCGCAAGACGCAGAGATTCTTCGCCAGGAGCCCACATCCGCTGGCAGAGGCTCACGACGCTCTCAGCCACCCTTGGCCCCACGGCCTCCTGTACGCCTTTCCTCCCTTTCCTCTCTTAGCGAGAACGATCAGCAGAGCCAAGAGACTGCGGGCCACAGTCATTCTGATAGCCCCGTTCTGGCCACGCAGATCGTGGTTTCCAGACCTTCTCAGCCGATCCAGAGGAACTTACCTCCCTCTACCAGTCACGCCGGATCTCCTCACCCAGGGACCTCTTTGCTACGATCGGCCAGAGTTCCTGAGACTGACAGCCTGGCTATTGAAGCCGACGCTCTCCGAGCCCAAGGGTACTCAGCTCCAGTAGTCCGGACTCTCCTCGCCTCCAGGCGACAATCGACAAGGAGAATTTACCAGTCTACATGGGCGATGTTTGTCCGCTGGTGTCACACCCATCACGTTCCACCTCGTCAGCCTTCCGTTCCTCAAGTCCTCCAATTCCTACAGGACGGCCTCGATAGGGGGCTTCGTCCCAACACACTGGCTAGACAGCTATCGGCCATTGACAGTACCATCTCCTCGTCTTCTGCCAATAAATTCTCCTCTCACCTGCATGTGAAACAGTTCTTGAGGGCAGCCAAGCGTGTAGCCCCTCCGGTTGTACACCGCTTTCCTACATGGAACCTCAATGTGGTTCTTAAGGCACTAATGGGTCCTCCATTCGAGCCTCTGCACCAGGTGTCCCTTTACTTTTTATCCATCAAAATGACCTTCCTTATTGCTATAACATCGGCAAGAAGGGTGTCTGAAATCGGAGCTCTGTCCATCGACCCAGCTTTCTGCATTTTCAGAAAGGAATCGGTGCTACTCAGGCTAGACCCAACCTTCCTTCCTAAGGTCTCCTCCCTGTTCCACCTAGCACAGGAGGTGGTCCTCCCGTCCTTCTGCCCTAAGCCTCGCCACTCCTTAGAGAGGCTTTGGCACACTTTAGATGTACGCAGGGCACTCAAGATTTACCTGGAGCGTACTCTTCCCTTTCGGAAAACTTCCTCCCTCTTGGTGAGCTACCACCCTCACTCCAAGGGTAAAAAAGTCTCGAAATCCATCATTGCGAAGTGGATTTCTGCTTGTGTAGCAGACGCCTACAGAGCCTTAAGCTTGGTCCCTCCAGCTAGAGTTCTAGCTCATTCGACCCGCTCAGCCTCCACTACTTGGGCGTTCCGGGCCAGGGCTCCCACATTAGAAATTTGCAGAGCGGCTACGTGGAGAAGTCTCCACACATTCACGAGGCACTATAAAATAGATCGCTTCGAGTCTGCTGAAGCCGCCTTTGGGAGGCGGGTGCTGCAGGGGGTTTTAGATCCTCAATAAGCGCCCAGTCCCTCCCATCTAATAAATTACTGCTTTGGTACCTCCCAGTGTCCGAATTACCGGACGAGAGGGCATAGAAAGAGGAATTGGGTTCCTTACCTTGGGAATTCCTTTTCTATTCCCTCGAGGGAGGTCATTCGGCCCACCCAGAGTTTCCTGGGCGCTGAATTAACTCTTGTAATGTTTAGTTGTATGTTACCCCTTTGGGGGCCTCGTTACTAATGTCTGTTAAGTTTTTCAGATAAGCTTCGTCCTCGGCTTATTACTTCTGGGAGGGCGGGGGAGCGCTCTCCCCACGTGCTCCCAGCAAAGTTGTGCTGCCTCCTAGTGGTCGTCGGGGAGATCGCTCCCACTGTCCGAATGACCTCCCTCGAGGGACATAGAAAAGGAATTCCCAAGGTAAGGAACCCAATTCCTCTTTCTTTTGACACCATTCTCACCTCTGTATCCCTTCCCCTTCATGTTAATTAATTTGGCTTCTTGCATATTATTTGATTGTTTTAGCAAAGCATCTGCTCATCTTCCAAAGGAAATGTAAGACATTTTTATAGGGTTTCGGGAGGTTTGGGATTAAGGATTTTAATTATTTGTTATTTTGTGTTGTAACCCGCCCTAAGGTTTTTGATAGGGTGGAAAAATAAATGTAAATAAATAAATTTGATATACTAACAAAATATTTAAGAAAAAATTAAGTCACATTAGCTTTGGTAGGAGCATTCTCATATGAATAGAAAAGGGTTAAAAGTGCATTAAATGTTATCCATAAGCATAAAACCATAAAAATAAAACTAGTCTGTAGGGCTCTACTTGTTATGGTTAACATTTTATTTTGCGTCTATATAACGATATGGTAGAACTAGTAAACAGCATATTGATTACATTTGCAGAGGGTACTAAGTTGGAAGGAGCTGCAAATGACAGTGAAAACTAAGAAATAAAGCAAAAGTACCTGGAAGAAGTAGAATCATGATCAGAAAATAACAAAAGCACCCAACTTGAAAGAAACATTAGTACATCTGGGGAAACATAAACCAAAATAAATACAACAGAGAACTTAAGGAAGCAGTGACGTTGGGTAACATCAGACGTTATGTTACCATGATGAACCACCCTTGGTGGCTGCGGTACTGTAACATCTGTCGGGCCCAAAAGAGATTCCTGCCAGATGTTCACCCCCGGCGGGAATCTCTTTGACCACGCTTCCAGCCCTCCGGCCGCCTGGAGCTCCAGAAGCATGGTCAAAGAGATTCCTGCCGGGGGTGAACACCCGGCGGGAATCTCTTTTGGGCCCAACAGATGTTACATTACCATGGTCAACCACAGTGGGGTTCACCATGGTAACGTAATGTCTGTTACGGCCTGGAATCGGCAGACGGTACCGGCTGTTACTGCCGCCGATTCCGGGCCATGGTCAAGACCCTGGGGAGCGACCGCCAGGAGAGTGTGGGGAGGTGGGTCTGTGTGGCCGCATGTTGCGCCGCACAGCCCCGCCCCCTCCAATCCCCCTCCAGACTCAGCCAGCACATCTGTTGACAGGCCAGAGGGATTCCGGAGGGGGATTAAAAGGTGATTCCATGACGGAGATGGTACATGAGGTGGAAGGGAGAGGAGAGCAGAGGGTGAGCGAGGAAGGGAGGAGGAACAGAAGGAGGTGGCGGTCCAGCAACAGCCACCGGGGCAGACCACCCCAGAGGGGACAACTGGCCAGGGGACGGAGGCACCCTGGAAATGGGTAAAGAGAGCGAGGGGGGGCTGCACAGTGGCACAGGGGCACAAAGGGGGGTGCTCGGTGGGAGGGGAGCAGGGAGGCGGGCCGCGGGTCCGAAGGAACTGCGGATGCAGGAGCACAGGGCACGGGTATGGCGCCAGAGGGACGACATCGTCCGGACCACTGCAGAGCAGGAGGAGAGGATGATAGCAACCATTGACCAGATGGAGGCAGCCACCGAGAGGGCCCTGCAGCAGGCAGAGGCCAGGGACAGGCACCAGGAGGTGGAACTGTGCTTTAAAAGGAGGCGGGAGCGCCGGGAGCACAGCAGGCAGATGGAGGCGATGGGCCTGCTACGTGAAGCCATCGATCGGCTGGGAGCAGAGCACACCAGGAAGATGGACCGGTCCCTGGACATCGGTACCTCACTGCTGCTGCATGCAGGGACCATGAGCACGTACATCATGGCAGCCACTCCCCCCGGCACCTTACCAGGCCTAGCACCTCAGCTGGCCCCACGGTGCCACCACTGCCTCCACTACCACCCCAGCCACCATCATGCCCACAGGGCCCGCACATCCACCTCCTGGTCCCACCTGGCCTCCGGAGGCAGCAGCCACCCAGGGGGGCCCACCCTGTGCCACCCCTGCCCCCCATCCACACCGCACAGGCCAGTCTGGACATGGAGGCCTCCCAGGACATGGTCGAGGAGACTGACAGCGGGGGCGAGGGGAGCTTCCAGAGCTCCATGGCGCCCACAGGGCGTATGAGGGGACGTCCCAGAAAGCAACTGGGTAGGGGGTGAAGGGGATGGGGAGGGGGAGGTAGGGTGGGTCTGGGAGTAGCAGGGTGAGCAGGGGGGTTATGGGGGGCACATGCCGTGAAATAAATGCACTGGTGTACACAACCTTAACCTTTATTGTCTGAGTACCTGCTTTGGGAAGGGTCTGGGGGCATCGCCCAGGGCGAGGCACATTGGCAGGTGGGGCCGGCCAAGGGTATGCCCAGCAGGCTCAGGCCCCAGCATCACTGGTGATATGCCTTGCCAGGACAGCGCGGATCCGCTTGGCATAGCAGTACTCCCTAGGGTTATCCGCATTCTCATGCAGCGGCACGGGTCCTGGTGGCCGCTGGGGCATGGGGAATGCCAAGGCAGCCCCATTGGTCTCACATATGTTGTGCAGGACACAGCAGGCACCTATCATGAAGGCCGACGTCTCCACAGCGAAATCCAGCTGACCTGCAAGGAACCTCCAGCGCTGCTTGAGGGCACTGAAGGCCCTCTCGACCACGGTCCTCAAGGCGCATAGCCTGGAGTTAAACAACGCCTCCACTGGATTCCTGGGGACTGGATACACCTTAATGAGCCACCACAGCAGGGGATAGGCTGGGTCCCCCAGGATGCAGGGGGGCATGAGCATGCCCCCCGATCCTGGACATCCTCATGTTGGCAAAGTCCCCCCTGTACATCCGGACATAGAGGGGTGAGATGGTCAGGATCCGGACATCATGACTGCAGCCAGAGTGGCCGGTGAATATGTTGATGAAGCAGCCCCGGTGGTCAACAACCACCTGGAGCTGCAGGGAATGGTACCCATGGCAGTTGATGTATTCTGCAGCCTCCCCGCTGGAGGGACGGAGGATCCCAATGTGGGTCCCATCCATGGCGCCCAGACAGTTGGGGAAGCTGCCAGCCTCGAAGTCGGCCATCACGGCCTCCTGGTCCACCAGCTGGATCACTCAGTTGAGTAGCATGCCCTCCATGGCCTCACAGAGGTCCCGCAGGATGCCCGTGATGGTGCTCAGGCCAACACTGAAGAGTTGCACCACGGACTGGCAGGAATCCAGTGTTACCAGTGCCCAGACAGCTATGACCATGTGCTGGACCACTGGTATGGGGGAGCACATGGGGGTGCATTGCTCTAGCCAGGGTGCCAACAGCTCTGCAAGGCGCAGGAGGCACCACCTGTCCATTCGGACGTGTGCCCTCCACGCTGCATCAACATCATCCCACCGAGCCAGGGCCCTGGCCCACCATTCCTGTGCCCACTCTGTGACCCAAAGCCACCATTGCGTGGGCATAGTGAGCAGGGCAGCTCGTTCCGTAGTCGCCTGGCACCAATGGTGTCAGTTGTCTGCCTCCCTGAGGGCACCTGCCCACCCTCGGGTGAGATGCAGGACCTGTTGGTACACCTCTGCTGCCCGCAGGGCCCTGAGCTGGGACAGGGAGCACTGGTGCCCATGGTGGGAGTGCTGGGTGGCTGCAGTGCTCCTGGCCAGGCACTCCCGGATGCGGGTGCCCAGGTGGAGCATGTCAGTGGGGAGGCCCAGTAGGTCAGTGTGCACCCGGTACCACTCCGCACATAGGGCTAGGTGCATCCAACAAGTGGCCCTCTGGAGTGTGTCCATGGTGGAATGTGCCTCAGGTGGGGTCTGGCATGCGGCTACCCAGCCTGTGTCCCGAGCCCACCCCAGCACTGTACCTCACACTCGCACCTGGGGGGGGGGCAGCACTCCTGTGTAGGCCGCCCTTGCCTGCCCACCCCACTGCCGTCTGAGCTGCAGTTGGTGGGTGGGAGCTGGGTGCCCCCACCCCTTGGGTGCACCTGCGCTCCTGCCATGGGGGCCTGTTGTCTGGGCCAGCATCTGTGCATCCGGTTGTTGGGCAGCTGCTTTCCTGTTGTCATCATCTCCATGCTATCAGTGCTTGCTGTACAGCCTGTGTGCTCATTTTAGGCAGCTGTGATGGGTCCGCACCCCACGCATCACTCGCTAGCCATCCCATGCTGTGGCCTGCAGCCTTATCGCGTGTCCTTGGAGGTCCCCAGCTTCCCTTGCTAGCCCCCATGGGAATGAGGGGCCCTTCTCTCCTTACTGTTCAGACCCTCTGCCTGCCTGACCATGGCCGACAGTGCTACCCCGGGGCTCCCATGCCCTGCATCACCTGGCGCCCCCCCATAGCTGGACCTTCCGCAAGATCATGGCCCTCTGTAACCTGTGGCATTCCCTGGCCGTGCAGCTGCTCCTGTGCTGCCTGACACGATCTCTGGTGCCTATACGAGTCTGAGCTCTGGCCTTCGCTACTTTGGCTATGAAGTGAGCACTCGCGAGTGCAGACTCCATGTGGAGGTGCTTGGCCTCCATCCCTTTCCCGATGGGCAGGTTCCAGAGGTGCAGTGCTCGCATGTGGTGTGATCCCCGGCGGAGAATGTGTCTGCCCTCTCAGTGTGTAGCCTGGTCAGGTTCGCAGCCTGTCTGACGGAGGGGGCCCCTGCCCTGACTGTCTCCTTCTTTGGCTGCATCTACGGGGCTCGTGGCTACCAGCGCTTGCATGCAGCAGCATATCACTGCCTGTTGGAGCTTGGCCCCCTGCCATGGCCCCCTGCTGACTATGCCCTGCCAGAGTCCACCGGACCGGAGCTGGCCGCGTTGGCTGCTGTGTGGTCACAAGCTGATGTTCAGGTGGGGCTCGCTGTGGTGGATTCGTTTGAGGCCTACTATCTCGTTGCCCACCACATGGTGGGGCAGGGCTACTGCCAGGGCATGCTTCAGTGGCCCCGCAACATGCATCTGGTGGGGCTTCTTGTCCCAGGCCTCTTTGTGACCTCCTGCAGCTGGCTGTGAGGCCCCCTGTGTCTTCAGTGCCATGGATGACCAGCCCACTGTGTGCTCCCTGCACACCCCCTGCCTGCTAGAGGCACTGGCCACTTGCTCCTTGCCATTCCGGGATTGTGGCTGCTCCGGCCGGTCCGCTTGCCTCAGTTTCACTCGCCTGCATCACTGTGCCCCCTCCATGGGCACCCTCTTGCCTTCGCTACCTGTGGTGTTCCCCTCAATGCCTGCCCCCCTTTGGCTCGTTCCTGATGCTGGACCCCACTACCGGCCCTCCTAGTGGTGTTAACATCCTTTGGCTGGCCGGCAGCTCACCTGTGTCCGTGACCTGTCCCCCCACCCCCGTCCCCTGGGTGCCTCTGTGACTGTGCAGGACTTGGGGCCCTAGGACAGTGTCTCCCTGCATCCTTTGGGGGCGGGGGGGAAGCTGCCTGTGCTGCTCACCGGCTCCATCTCACTTAGGTCCCCGGTTGTGCCTTTGCATCAGCACATGGGATCCTTGCCATCTGGATCTGCCTCAGACCACTCCAGTACCTTCCCCGGCTTGGTTGCCCTCCCCCTGTGCCTGTACTCTGTCCCTGTGGGGCTCCCTGTGACTTGGGGTGTCTGTGTTGCTATTGGATGTCTTGTGCTGTCCATGGGGTTCTGGGTGCCTGTCTCCGCATCCTGGTCTGTTCCCGGCCTGGTTCCCTCCACTTCCTTGGCCCAGGGCTACCCCNCCCCCCCCCCGCCATGGTGATTTGTGTTTTGGCCTTCCCTGTGTGCTCCCCCCCTTCCTTCCTGTCCCATTCGGGTGTGTTACCACCCGGGCATGTTTGTGTTTTGTGTTCTGCCTTGTCTGCAGCTTGCTTGTGCCTGTTGTGTGTGCTGCCTCAGCCGGTCCTCTCCCTCCTCCCCCTCCCTTCCCATTTCCCTTGTGTGGGCATTGCCTTTTGGCGCTTTTGGCTTCATTTGCCCTCAGTCGTCTATGTCTGCCTCCCACCCTTGTGTGTTTTGACCACATTCCGGAATCGATGTAACATCTGTTGCGCTGCCCCAGGCCGTGGTCCAGCTGTACGTTTCCTTGCCATGGTCCCGCTCCCATCACATCTGTTTGGGGCCTTCCTGGACCATGGGAGGGGGTTCACTGGCTCACCACGGTTGGGAATCCACTGTGGTGACCTGGGAGTGTGTAACGTCTAAAATTACCCATTAAAGAGACAAAAGTTTCATAATGGACAAAAATTATGCATATATTTACAAAGTAATGAGGTTAAAGTCCAAAGCAAGTTTGTATTACAGACCTGGAGAGTAATAGCCCTTTTCTCCCTTGCTTTACTGTAGATACTCCAGTAGTAATCTGTTCAGTTTTGGACAATTCCTTGCCAGAAATATATTGAAAAGTTGGTGTAAGTTCAGAGAATATCAATAGATTTGTCTGAGAGATGGCCAAAATGACTGATTTATAAAGAATGATCTTGGTTGTTGTAGCATAGCCTGGCAAAGCAACAATTAGGGATAGAGATGGGTGTGGAGGCAGAGGAATTACTAAATGGGATATAGCTACTGGAAGCCAGGGGTGGATTACTTCTCCTATTATGTTTGCGCTTTTCTCTTGAAGGACCTGATGCTGGCCACTTTTGGAGACAGGTTACTAGGCTAGCTTGACCACAGTCTGACCCAATATGGCAGTTCTTATGATTTTAAAAAAAATTAAACTGGACAAAATGCCAGCAAATGTATGGTACATGTACACACTGCCTTTAATGACAGGAGAAGGATTGCATGCTCTAATAAGTCCTTTTTTGTTTTGTTTTGTTTAAATCTCATAGCAGTTCAAAACTTAAGCTACAAGTAAAGCCAGAAGGATACAGTATAGTTTTCTCTGAGTTACTCTTAACAGGAGTATAAGTGGAAGGGCATAAATCCTAAACCTTTAACAGTAGTTGAAGCCAGAAGGGCAGTGGTCAAACAATAAGTTACATTAGCAAACAATTATTGGTGGTGTTACAAAACTCAAAGGTTAACTGTTTGCTAATCACCGGAGGAATTGCCCATACATTGCCTGTCTTAACTACTGTTATGAAATGGGATTTATTTATTGAAAATAATATAATCAATTAGTTCCTCAACTGACAGAGCTTCATTGGCCCTTTTTAAATGGGTGCCGCCCGTGTAAACCCGGTGGGGGTGCATGCTCCCATGAACATGCACCCCCACGCGTGGAGGCACTGGCAAAAATGGAGGCGTCTCCATGCATGGGGATGGGTGTGCATCCTGTCAGAACCTTCCCACCACACATGGACCACAGTGCACCCCCACACAGCCGCGGCCCATGTAAAAAGAACTATTGATGCAGAGCTGACAGACAATGGGTGTTTTCAGATGAGATGCTGTCCCCAGGCCACTCAGAAGCCACAGATCCAATCACGTGTCTGAAGGTGGGGCAGCCGGATGCATGCTCTCATGAGCCACGAAGCACCTACTCATGGCCACGCACAGAGCAATGCTGGGAAATTTGGTGTGCACCATGTGGGGCTAGCCAAACAGATCCATGGCAACAAGTGGCAACTTCTGGTGGCAGCCAGCCATGCCAGCAGACAGGTCTGCCACTTATAGGCAAGTAGAGGTGTGCACCAGGGGCCCATGTTGTTTTTATTTTCATTTTTTGCTTTCATTATTGAAATCTGTCATTTCCATTTTCATAAATATCAAGTTTTTGTTTTTGCTTTTGTTTTCATTTTCCATTGGTTTCAATGGAAAACATATCTTTGGCTGTAGCTTGTTTGTTTTCCATTACACTTGGCTGAAACATGAAGGGATTGTACTTCCAATAGAAGGCATTAATTGTACCAAATTCCAAAAAGATTGGATAAAGGAATCCAATTTTATAAGCAGTCAAATTATATTATTTTGCAAAAATCTTCATATACATTCCTAGCTGTAACTTCTTTGCCTCCCATTTACTGTAGATTAAACTTGGCACGATTATACCCCTTCCCATATTTACTATCTCTGCCAACTTTCAGAAGGATTGGATAAAGGGTCCTGGTTATATAAGCAATTAACTTATAAATCTATGTCTGGCTGTAACATCTTTGTAGTTCAACCACTGTACATGCAATTTTGTAGGACTGTATATCACACATTCATGATCATCTCTGCCAAATATCAGAAAGATGTTTTAAAGGGTTCCAATTTGATATGCCTCCACAGCATATGGAGAGAAGCAGCCTATGCCAGGGATTCTCTTACGTTTCACTGTGGTATAAGATTGGTTTGTGATGCCAATTGGACAGCAGAAATGTCAACCAAATATCCTCATTCTATGCTGTGACAATCCCACATCTCTCCCCCACTTGTTACTAGGAATTCAGAAGCATCTGTTTAGGAAAGAGTCAATAGAGATTCTCTTATGTCCTCTGTCACAGTGCTGCAGGATATGATTGTGATGATAACTGGCCTGCCTGGATGTGTAAACCATGTCTCCTGATTGCTGGGATGCTATCCCCAAAGTCCCAGTTATGTCCCTTCTATGCCCGCCTGAGGGCCGCCTCCTATGCCCACCTCGAAGTCCCTACCAATTGGTCCTGTAAAGCTGGAAGCATGCAGTAATTAGCCAGTGAATGTGTCTTTCAGTCTTTTGGGTTGCTCCACATCTTCCCTCCTACATCCTCTCTCCCCCTGCCATGCCAGGTGCCTGCCTCTGACTGGCACTGCATGTGCTGCTATTTATCTGAATAATGGTCTTCAAGGAGACAACTTCAATTGCTTATAAAATTGGGTCCCTTTATCAAATTGCCCTGTAGTTTGGCAGAGATGACAGGGAAGGTATGTGATACATTCCTGCCAAATGTCTTGTAAACAGGATGGAATATAAAAATGTTGCAGCCAGAAATGCATTTTCAAGTTAATGTTTTATACCACCAGGACCCTTTATCCAATATTTCTGAAATTTGCAGGAGTGTTAAGCTTGTGGAGGGACATAATATTCACATGTTTCATGAAAATTGGATGAAAGATAAAGAAGTTGTATTCATGAATGTGTATGGAGCTTTTCTTAAAAGTACAACATTCAATTGCTTCTATTATCTGTTCCCTTTATCTAATTCTTTCCAAACTTGGTACACACAGTTCCCTGTATTGGGGGTATAAGTGCCCCAAGTTTAATCAGAATTGAATAAGAATTAAAGACATTATAGCCAGAAATACATTTTTCATTGTTTCCCCATTATTTAAAACAAAGTCGTTTTCATTTCTATATTCATTATTGTTATTTGTCATTTTTGTTACTGCAATAATGTTAATGAAAACAACAATTTCCATTATCGTTATTGTAATAACAAAAATGACATGCACAACCCTAGTTACAAGCCCTGGCAGGGATTGCTGGGGAGCACTCATTCCAGGGAGATGTTATTTGCAAAGTCCAACCCAGTGCGCGTCCCTCTTCCTCATGATCCATGGCAGGAGGAGTGTGTGGCAGTTGCTTCTGTGGCTGCGATAGTCACTCTGGGAGCTGTACATTAGCATTGCTCCCCACGCACTCCACCTGCATGAGTGCTTCGCAGCAAGACCATGCTGCAGCCATGAACACCCCCCATCACCTTGCTCATTTAAAATCACCCAATGTAAAATATCCATAACCTCCCAAGTCTATATGTGAGTTCCTAACTCTAGCTAACAGACAAGTGCCTTTTTTGGCATCACGAAAAACCTAGCATGCCTGCTGTGCGTGTGACATCAATTCCTGGGAAGGCTCTAATGAACAGTATTAAAAATAAGGCCTCACTGTGCTTGTTAGCTGACGCAGCAGCAGGGGGTTGCCTTGAAAATAAAAAGTGGAATCTAAAAAAGGAATAAAAATCAATAGCTCTGCAGAGCAGGCAGTAGAATTGCATGAACGGATGTGTCTCCAGACAAGACTGTTTTAGTGACAGAATATTCTTCAGAATGTAATTTGGGGTTAAAAGGGGACTAGGGCTGTCACGAGACAGACAATGGGTGAAAACAGACATTACGCTAACCACCCTTTAACCACCCTTGGTAGTCATTTATGCAGGTTTCAGGGCTGCATAGGGCACCAATACAGCCCTGAAACATGCATAAATAACCACCAAGGGTGGTTAAAGGGTGGTTAGCGTCATGTCTGTTTTCACCCCAAGAGACTCATGCTAAGGCCTCTTTATTTATTTATTTATTTATTTCATAGATTTATACCCCACCCCTCCTGCAAAAGCAGCCCGGGGCTGCTTCCAACAATAAAACAATATACAATATAAAATGATAAAATACAATTTAAAATATTCATAACAATCAAAATATTAAAACAGGGCTCAATGCCCTTTTCAGCATTAAATATTATCAATAATA
>QEPC01005900.1:1603643-1638561 GCA_003113815.1 Sphenodon punctatus
CCCCCTGTGTCCCGCAGACATTCCAAACGGCTCAGGGGGGGGGAGGCCCGGGAGGGGGGGGGGGGGGGACTGGATTCTGATAATACTCACCCCTTGGGGACTGTAGCCTGTTACAGTAGAAGGATTCTGAATAAGGGTTCTGAATAATCCTTAGATTATTCTAACTCCGTCTGGTTTCTGTGGCTAAACAACCATTGTTGTGACGTTTTATTCGACTAAGTTCCTGGATGAAAAGGAAATTCCTGGATATCTAAAGGATGTCGAAAGGATTCAAACGTTCTAGCTGTGTGGATGGTAAAAATGACTTGTAGAGCGTTCTTCATTTAGAACGTTTTGATAAAACCTTGAAAAGGGTGTTTTACGAAAGCATTCTAAAACCCAGAAGCAAGCCAGAAGCGTCACCATTTCTAACTTTCCCACTATCTAGACAATTGCATTCAAAACAACATAAAAACTCCTAGAACATTCTAAATGTATTGTTTAAAACATCCTCTGAAATCATTGACTGAACCTATTGTACATTCCCTCACTTCAGGTTGAGGTAGGGTTGTCATCTTTTGCAGTTAGACCCGGAGACTCCCATTTTGGCCTATGGGAGGCTCAGGGATAAATTGCAAAAGGTGGCAGCCCTAGGGGAAAGCTTAAGAAGATCAACTGGAGTTACTATCACTGTGGCTATTGAAAGCTCTTCATGCAAGAACTTTAATGCTGTGAGGTCGAGTTGTCTGAGTTTGGATCTTAGGGTCTGAATTTGTTTTTGTTTGAAAATACAGCTATGCTGGGAACTCACCACCAGAAATGCACTGAATGGCAGCTGTTAGAGAGAGCACTCTAGAAAGCTTCTTAGTCTTGTCTTCATGGACTAAACCAGTGGTTTCCTGTCATTTTGCCTGAGTGGGCCCATTTGGAGACTTCAGTATGATCCTGTGATCCCAAGCAGCAATGAAGACCTGCAAAGACAACAAACCTCAACCAGGATCGCTTGGGAATCTCTGAGCTAAGCTAGGGTTGCAACCCCACAGCCCTGTGATCTGTTAGGCTAAGCAAGAAGTAATCTAATTGACTCTGTTAGGAAAACAGAATATGGTGGGTTTGATTCTTCAATAGACAATGAACATTTCCCCTGCATGTGAAGAATTTACTACAGGGTGTCAGTGACAAGAGCAACAAATGCGATAACCTAATCGAAGCCTGCCTGTGGCAGGAGGGGCGGGGTACGAATCTCTTAAATAAATAAATAAATAAATAACACAAAGTGCAGCAGTTGGGAAATGGGACAGAGGTAGCAAGCTGTGATTATTGGGATTCCTGCTGATGATTGGTTACACGCTGTACACCGTGCTAGTCTAGGCTAAAGCACCTCATTATGTTTGTCATCCTCACTTTCTCTCCCACTTGTCTCATTCATGGATTATGCCTCGTTTTTTGTAATTTCTTTGAGGCAGACACTAGGATCATGCACAGATCCAGCCAGATCACCCTGTTGGAATGAAAGGGGCTTGCACCAGCAGAGCAGTTTGAGGACTGTAGTCATAGTGCCTAGCATAATGTCACTCTGACCTTACTGTTGTCTCCAGAGTAGTTAGTGCAAGCAAAATCTACAAATAAGTAAGAGTGTCGCTATGGATTCTTGTAGCCGCCATGAGAAACCAAGGTCAAGTCT
Organism: Sphenodon punctatus; assembly: GCA_003113815.1. NCBI lineage: Eukaryota > Metazoa > Chordata > Lepidosauria > Sphenodontia > Sphenodontidae > Sphenodon > Sphenodon punctatus. The sequence continues at coordinate 1,605,307 of QEPC01005900.1, forward strand.
ACTTCCTCTAAACTTGAACTATCACAGACACACCAAAATCGGCAGGAAAAATAATCAATCTGTCTAATTATAAAAAACATTCAAAGCTTGTCAGAAGAAAACAAACTTGGATGGAAATTGAAAAATTCCTTGCAGAGCAGATGGTGCTCTAAGTAATGGAACATGAAATGTGTCTGAAGATGACTCAGCTTTCCGCAGTTAGAGAGTAAACACAAGGTGACCTTGGCCATGTTGTGTTATTTGGCTGTTAGCTGCAGTGCGTGCATTAGTTTCCCTCATCTAGCATCTTGTAGTTTGGGTAAATAATAAAGCATAAGGAGAGATGGCACTGATACTTGTTGCAACACTTCATTCCCCAGCCATTATCTAACTATGCTTGCTCAAAAGGTTTTATTAATGTAAGAGCAAACTAACTCTACTCAAGAGACATTACGGTAATGCACACGGTGTTTGTTTATAGTTCTCAAGAACAACACCAGCAGCTATAGTTTCTGTAGTAATGCAGTTTACTTACAAAATTTTTGAACTATGTACAGGAGGGTTCATCTATGAGTCTCAGGCAGAGTGCTTCCATCTGGTAGCTCTGCCCTTCCGCTAGTACATTCTGACTCCCTGCAGGAGCCCAAGGATACGTTGTATTAGGGTTAGGGTTAGGGTTAGTATTTCACATCTCTCCTTTCTAAAAAACAGAATTAAACCTAGACTCATAGGATCTTAGAGTTGAAAGGTTCCTGCTCAGTACAGGAAATCCACAGCTACAGCATTCCTGACAGATGACTGTCCAGCCTCTGTTTGAAAACCTCCAGTGAAGGAGAGCCCACCACTGCGCTAGGCAGTCTGCTCCACTGACAAACAGCTCTTACCATTAGGAAGTTCTAATGTTTAACCGATATCTGCTTTCTTGACATTTGAGCCCGTTGGTTCTAGTCTTGCCCTCAGGAGCAACCGAGAAGAAGTCTGCTACATCTTTTATGTCACAGCCCTTCAGATATTTGAAGAGATGGCTATCATGTCTCCCTTTAGTCTTCTCTTCTCCAGGCTAAACATACCCAGTTCCTTCAACCTTTCCTCATAGGACTTGGTTTCCAGACCCCTGACCATCTTGGTTGCTCTCCTCTGAACCCGTTTCAAATTGTGAATGTCCTTCTTAAAATGCGGTGCCCAGGTCTGGACACAGTACTCCAGATGAGGTCTGACCAGCGCAGAATAGTGTGAAACCATTACTTCTTGTGACCTGGACACCATGCTTTTGTTAATGCAGTCCCAAACTGCATTAGCCTTTTTAGCAGCTGCATCACACTGCTGACTCATGTTCAGCTTGTTCAGATCGCTCTAATTCAGAGTGACTTTGACACTGGATTGGGGGCAGTAGGTGGAGAGTGCGAGGTGATGGAGGCCCCATCTGGTCTATCTTTGTGTGGGGAGTTTCAGGAAGTGACGCCAGCTGATGCAGTGGATGTCTTGGGGTCTGTGAGAGCCACCTGTTGTGAACTTTATCCATGCCCGTCCTGGTTGGTGAAAGCCTCCAGGGAGACGTTGGGGACGGTGCTGGCGAGGGTGGTTAATGTGTCCTTGCAGCAGGGGAGGTAGTCACCCAGCCTCAAGGAGGTTGTGGTGTGCCCCCTGATGAAGAAACCATCTCTGGATGTGGACGCGCTCGCCAGCTACCAACCTGTCTTTAACCTTCCCTTTTTAGGAAAGGTTATTGAGCAGACAGTGGCAATCCAGCTCCAAGCGCATCTAGATGACATCGGTTTCCTGGACCCGTTTCAATCTGGGTTCCGCCCCGGCTATGACACCGAGACGGCATTGGTGGCCTTGGCCGACGATCTCCACTGGGAGATGGATGCAGGATGTTCAACATTTCTCATCCTGCTAGATCTCTTGGTCACTTTTGACACTGTGGACCATGGGCTGCTGTTGAGATGGCTGCGTGACCTGGGGGGGTCTGGATGGGACTGTTCTTGAATGGTTCCAGTCATTCCTCTCGGGGAGAAGCCAACGGGTGGTGTTGGGGGTTGAGACATGTTGCCCCCGCGCCTTATCCTGCGGCGTTCCACAGGGTTCCATTCTATCTCCATTGTTGTCCAATGTATATATGCAGCCCTTGAGGGAGGTCGTGAGGGGGTTTGGGGTGCGGTGTCACCAATATGCTGATGACACTTAGCTGTACCCAGGGCCCCGAGGGAAACGCGGGTCTGCGATTCGCAGATTTCCCACGGAATTCCCCTCCCCCCACGGAATCTCCCACCCTGCTTACCCCAGCGCAGAATTTCCAGCCTGTGCTGCGGGGACAGGAGATTCCATGAGGGGAGGGGAATGAAAAAACCCTTGGGGCTTCCCCTCCACAGCCTCCCCAGTTGCCAGGGCTTGCCTCCCCCCCTTTACATAATTAATTAACTTACAAGTGATGGCAGCAGCAGCTGCTCCGTCCAGCGCGCTCGTACTTCCTGGACCCTCCCGACGGGGCCTCTCAGGGCGACGCAGCCAGAAGACGTCATCCGGCTGCGTCGCCCTGAGAGGCCCCGTCGGGAGGGGCCAGGAAGTATGAGCAGGAAGTACGAGCGCGCTGGACGGAGCAGCTGCTGCTGCCATCTCTGGTAAGGCAATTCCTTTTGTTTTTCGGGGGGGGAGAGTCAAGCAAGCCCCAGCAGCTGGGGAGGGCAAGCCCCGGCAGCTGGGGAGGGGAAGCCCTGAGGATTTTACCAGTGCGGGGGGAGGAGGAGGCAAGCCAAGCCCCCCCCCCCACATGGTAAATCGCGCCGAGGCACAGAATTGGGCCCTGACTCCCGCGGAATTTTTAAAAAAATTCCGCGGAAGAATCGGGGCCCTGGCTGTACCTCTCTTTTTCAACAGGCCCAGACCCTGCTGTCTCGGTGCTATCCCAGTGTTCAGAGGCCGTGGCGGACTGGATGTGGCAGAGCAGACTGAAGTTCAACCCCGATAAGATGGAGGTGATGGTGGTGGGGAGAGTGAGGGAGGTGTCGGCCCCCCTGATTGGGGGCGTTTGCCCTCCTATAGCTCAACAGGTTCGGAGTCTGGGGGTGGTATTGGACGCGGATCTCTGCCTGGAGCAGTAGGGGGAGGTAATTGTGAGGGCTGCCTTTCACCAGCTGTGTCTGGTGTGGAGGCTGCGCCTGTATGTCTCTGGCCCGGACCTGGCCTCCCTCGTCCATGCCTTCATCACCTCGAGGCTGGACTACTGCAATGCGCTCTGCGTGGGGGGTGCCCTTGTTCCTGGTTCAGTGGCTGCAGCTAGTGCAGAACGCGGCGGCCTGGCTCCTTTCGGGGACGGGCCATCGGGAGCACATAACACCAGTGCTCAGGACTCCGCACTGGTTGCCAGTAGTGTGCTGAGCCCGGTTCAAGGTTTTAGTATTGGTCTATAAGACCCTTCACAGTCTGGGCCCCTCGTATCTCAGGGACCGCCTTGCCCTCCGTGCCCCAGAGCGGCTCCTTTGGTCTGCCGGGGGTGCCTTCTTGGAGGTCCCCCGTGTTAAACCGGGGGGCCACAATGGAGAGGGCATAATCAGTAGCCACGCCGTGCCTTTGGAACTTCTTCCCGGAGGAAGCTTGCCTGGCCCCAAGTCTCTTAACATTCTGGCGAAATTGTAAAACCTGGCTGTTTGCCCAGGCCTTTGCGGAGGGGGGTAGGGGTTTTATTCCCCTTCATCCTTACTTATTGTTTTATTTTGTTGTTGTTTCCTAGTCCTGTTTTAATGGTTGGAACTTCTTTAAGTGTGTTAATGTATTTTATAGATGGGTTTTATATTTGTATTTTATTTTTGATCGTAAGCCGCCCCGAGCTGTTTTAGGAGGGGCGGGGTAAAAATCCAATAAATAAATAAATAAATAAACCACAACCCCAAGATCCTTTTCACATGTACTTCTGCCAAGTCAGGTATCACCCATCCTATACTTGTGCATTTGATTTTTCTTACCTAAATGCAGAACTTTACATTTATCTCTGTTGAATTTCATTTTGTTAGTTTTGGCCCGGCTTTCCATCCTGTCAAGATCAATCTGAATCTTGTTTCTGTCTTCTAAGGTGTTAGCTGTCCCTCCCAGTTCTGTGTCATCTGCAAATTTGATAAGCATCCCCTCTACTCCTTCATCCAAGTCATTAATAAAGATGTTGAACAGTACAGGTGTAACCTTTGTTTTGTTTTTTTCTTTATGGATTCCTGGACCTGTGCTGTCCTGTGACCAGGGAATAACTGGCACTAGTAGACAGAATTTAAAACAAGGAAACAAGTTTTTTTCATAAAATAATACATTTATCAATCGCACCAAGATTTAAGTTTCACAAGCACCCAGGAGGCAGTCTCCTTGGGTAAATACAGAAAAGAAAGACAAAACTAGTGAGCAACAACTTGGTGCTAGCTACCCTGGGTTTCTCAAGGTCCCTAACTACAATAATGCTTTAACTGGTATACAATTATCTCCAGCCACCAATACAGTTCTTTGTTCTTGCTGGAGTAGAGTCGGCCACCTTCCTCAATTCCAGATCAGGATCTTAGCACTTCTCCCAGAACTGGATCAGCCCCACCAAGCTGGCTCCTGAAAAATGTAATAAGCAATAGCTTTAATCTCCAGGCTACAAGCTGGAAATGGAGACCAGGCTGTTCCCCTCTCATCCAGACCTTCTCCCAGATCTGAACAGTTTTGGAGGGAACTCTGAGCCTTAACGCAACAGGCTTCCTTTCCCCCCCATCTCCTGGCTGCTAGTAGGGGGCTGCCTATAGCACTCTAGGATGTTATGTCCAGTAACCCCAGTTACACAGGGCCTAGGACTGAGCCCTAAGGCACCCCACTCGATACCTCCCTCTAGATTGATGGGAAGCCATTTTTGAGCTCTCTTTTGCATATGGTTGTTCAACCAGCTGTAAATCCACCTAATGGTAGTATCATCTAGCCCAGATTTAACCAGCTTGTCAAGAAGGATATCATGGGGGACTTTGTCAAATGCTTTACTGAAATCACCATACTACATCCATGGCATTCTCATGATCTACTAAACTAGAAAATCTATCAAAAAAGGAAATAAAATTAGTCTGACATGATTTGTTCTTGACAAACCCATGCTGGCTCCTGGTAATCACAGCATTGTTTTCTAAATACTTACAGATTGACTGCTTTATAATCTGCTTTAGAATCTTCCAAAGTATTGATGTCAGGCTGACCGGTCTGTAGTCTCGTGGATCCTCCTCCCCCCCCCACCCCTTTTTGAAGACAGGGACGTTTTCTCATCTCCAGTCTTCCGGCATCTCACCCATTCTCCAAGAGTTTTCAAAGATTATAGACCGAGGTTTCGAGATTACATCTGCAAGTTCTTTCAGTACCCTAGGATGTAATTAATCTGTCCCCAAAGACTTGAACTCATTTAAAGTAGCTAGGTGTTCTCTTACCATCTCTTTACCTATCCTGAGCTGCAATCTTATAACCATACAACAAACTTTCAAAGGTTGGGAGGGGGAGGCAGAGGTGGAAGAGGGTTCCTAAGTCTGTCTTTTTTCTTTCTTTCTCTCCTTAGCTCTTCACACAGGGGCTGCCTCTCTTTTGCCCTCTCCCAGGAGCTGCGCTCACACACTTCCATCCACACCTTTTAGCGTTCCACCCCTCCACTTTTTCCTTTTCATTGCATCATCCATGATGGCGTGGCAGTGGAAAGAAGAAGACTGGAAAAGCCCTGAGTGGAGCTCCAAGGAGTCCCATGTCACTGTCTAGGGAGTTGGAGAGAAGGTCCCTGGAGGCCAGACAACCTGTAGCCGAGACTGCCATTCCAGTGAAACCAAAGCGAAGGAGACACCCTTCTTCTCTTCATTGAGTTTGGTTGGCAAGAAGAAGAAGGAGCCTTCTTCCTCTGCCACAGCACAAGCAGCTCGTCCTTCTTTCTGTACCACTGCTCCCACCTGTCAGCTTCCAGTTGTGCCTGCATCCACGGATTCCAATGCACCTGCTGCCCCAGCCCATCCCCCTACCGCCACGCATGCTGGCAGAGCGCCACCTGCTGGCACCACACTGGCACACATCCCAGTGCGTCTGCTTCAGTCCCCCTCTACCACTAGCATGCATCCTATCACACCAGCTCTGACCACCACCTCATCCACCTGCAGTGTCACAGCCACCACTGTGACTTCCCTTTCCCCCAAAGTGGCTGTTGTGCTGCCAGGGAGTTGCACAAAGTGCATCACCGTGTTTGTGTGGTCGCACCTGGCACTCACCAAAGGAAATGTCACAAATGCTAAACTTTCTGCTCGTGCTGCAAGTCCCTGGTTAGTCGTGGGTGAAACACCCAGCATCTCACCACCACTAACCTGAGGTGGTGGTCCCAGGAAGTGGGAGCCCTGGTGGCAGAATCTGAGGAGAAGTCATCAGCTCTTGAATCCCCAGATCTTGCTGACAGTTATGTCACGCACTGTCTGCAAGAGCTGGTGAATTATCCCAACTCTGACCCCATGGATTACTTGTGCAAGAAGATGGATATTTGTCCACCTCTTGCATGGGTTGCTTTGCGCTACATATTGTGCCCTCCCACGAGTGTGCCATCCAAGTGTGTTTTCAGACTCACTGGGGACTTTGTGAGCCCCCATCGATCGTGCATGGACCCTGACCCCAGGAGGGTTGAGCAGCTGGTCTTCTCAGAACCAATCTCCCCCTTCTTGACTTCCCTGAGGATGTTCCCATCGATTTTTTTCTTGAACTGAATTCTGGAATTTTTAATTTTTGAATTCTTGAATTTTTCTTGAATTGGTGGGGGATTCTGCTGAAGTAGCAACTATTGGCACCATCACCTCTGATGTGAGTGACTGGGTTGAGCATGGTCAGGCATACCTTGGTGAAGTGGTTCAGCAGCACCATCAGGGCTGCGGAATGGAGTCTGTCAGATGGTGGGATTGAAGAACTGGTTGAGGAAGCTGTCTCTGTCTCCATGGGCCAAATGGACTACATGACAACAACCACAGTCACTTCCGTTCCCTGTGCGCTGCACCAGGTGACATCCAAGTCTACCAGTCACACCCAGTAAGGGACAGCCAGATAGTACATCTTTACTTCCCTCCCTTCCCTCATCAAGTTAGTAGGGAATTCCTGTTAGGAATAGGATGCTCAGGGTATGTAAGTTTTCTGTTAAAGTTTTGTGTGGGAGATTGTGTCACCCATTATCTTTGTCCAACTGGATGGTGTTGAGATTTAGCTGGGGCTTTAGCAATGAAGAAGACGAAGACCACAATGACCATGATGATGACCTCCCCTTTTTCATGATTTGAGACAGGGTAAGATTTCTGAGCATAGTTGAAAGCTAAACTTTCATTTCCATTGCAACTTGAGTCAACACCACCACCCCATCTGGATTTCTTTGAAGGTGTTTAAAGATGCTTGGGGACACCTAGGGCCCCCCTTTGCCCTCAAGAAGATATACAATGTACACTGACCTCTTTTGGGGGGCAGTGATCACCTCTCTTCATTCTCCAAGCTGCCTGCTGCCTGGAGGACCTTCCACGGAGCATCCTGTCTGGGCTCCGTCCCCTTCTTTCTTTGCAGGTGTCTAAAGCAGGTTGGGGGAACCTATTGGCTATGCCCCCAAGAAGAGATGCAGTGGGCACTGGGAGGGTAGAACCTCTTCTTGAGGGGTTGCCTCTCTCTCCTTGAGAACTGTGGAGAGTGGAGCAAGTAGGTTACAGCCTGGCAGGAAGGAAGAATGTCAGCTCAGCTATGAGAGACAGCAGACCAGTGGGAAAAGTACAGCAGAGAGCACAGACACAGCAAGTTGTGAGGCAGCAGACAAGATAACAAGGAGTCCTTTCCCCTGTTCCACACTAAAACCATTCTCCCTCTTCCCCTTTCTTGTGCACCAAACAACCCCATTTCCTCCTGTTCCTCCTCTGTCTCCCATCCTTCTCCTCCCTTTCATCTTTTTTTATTTGGCTTGTTGCACGACAATAGGAGCTAAGTCAATCCACCCAGCAGTTTGCCATGCCAGAAAGAAGGCTTGTCCCAAAGTCTACCTTCAGAAGACTACAGGAGGGCATGGAAATTGAGGAATCGGAGATTGAGGATAAACATGTGATCTATTTCACACACTACTCCCACATACAGCCTGCAATACCCCAACACACATTGCCCCCTCTCTTGCTTGTTTCCCCCCCTCTCTGCTATTGCTAGACTCTTCTTTGGCCCATTCATCATTCTAGGATTCAAAATTGTAGCTTAGACTGAATGGTCCATTGAAATGAATAGGTTCAGTTTCCCATTAACTTCAATGGGAAATTTTCCAATTGAAGTCAATGGGGAGGGGTGGGAATAAAAACCAATTTTGTTTCTGAACTGATTTAAATATGAAGCAATTGAATCCAATTCTGATTTTGTTCCAATTTTGATTTTCCATCCTTACTTACTGTCTGTTCCAGCAGCCCAGTTCACATTGGTATCTCAGGATGCTACCCTAGTTTATGTGCATATTACACTCTGCTGTCAGTCCCAGGTGCATTGTGGGCATAATGTGATGGTCTGGGTGTGACAAAATAATTGCTACCAAACAGAACAATTGACTACTAGGGAAAATGTAAAAAGCTCCTGTGATGTAGTAGTAATCAATCCAACTGCATAATATCAAAAATAAGTTTATATAAACAGGAACAACAAATCACATGTAGAACAGAATGTGACTCAAAAATCACCCTACGCGTTTCGGGCAACAATGCTCTTCCTCAGGGGAATGCAATAAAATTTGTATGAAGAACTATATTCTGTGAGAATCATAATATACTCTGCTCCAACATGAGCCCAAAGGTCTGCTCCAGTACCCTATTCACTCCCTAGTGTGTACGTTTTCCCTAGTAGCCAATTGTTCTATTTTGTTTGGTTGGTTTTTGTTCTACTTTTGTTCCCTTGTTTGTGTGGTGTGGTAAAAGTATTGCTACCTCACGGGAGTCATGCTCTGTGCACCTGGGCATGGCTGAATGATGTTTCTCATGGGATAAAGCATGGCTTGGTACTGTACACAAGGAGGGGTGATAGTGAATGTGGAGCCAAGTACCTGCCATTGTGCTTCCAGAAATAAATATTGTTTCTGGGAGCACTACTGTAGGGGCTTTGGTGTTGCAGCAGTGACAGCTGGTTTTAGTGAATGATTCCTGGGCCTCCCTGCATTTGGCTATGTAGGACTGATGCTGCCCAGTATGGCCCTTTGCTCCAGTTGCAGGAAGCTGCAGAATGGTTGTTCTCTATAGCAACTCCCACTGTACATTTACTTTTCACCTATGAGCAAGCATGCTTGAATGAGTTCACTGAAATGGTGTGGCTGAGCTGAGGGTGCCCATCCAGCACCAAGCGGCAGAGGAAAATGAGGTGCCTCATTTTTATGAGTTGGTGCTAGAGGGAGACAATGCATCCTGTAGACTGCAAGAGAGTGATGAAAGGTGTAATTCTGCCCTTCTCATTTTTCCCTGTCTTTCTGATTAGAACTTAGTAGTGTGCAAGTACAAGTGCTCACAGGTTACGATGGCTATGTGAGAAGGAAAACCTAGGACAGTTGTTCCAACTTTCTGAGGCGTGACAGACGCAGGCGTTGCCGTGGAGACCTGCAACCGCGTGTAGAACCGGCATGTTCTGCGCCTCTGCTGAGGCCTCGTAACACCCCGAGAGAGAGAGAGAGAGAGGGAGGTCGCACTTGGGTGGGGGGAGAGGGGGCCCCACAGATGTTGGGCCTGAGGGCACTGGGAGGGAGGGGAGGGGGGCTGCAAGCCAGCTGCTCCCTGATCCTGTCCGCTGCACTCCTAATGAGGAGGGGGACGCTCTTGGGACTCAACAGCCATAGCCACTGGGAGGGGGGCGGGACTGCGAGCAAACCGCTCACACAGTCTGTGCGCTGTGCCCCCGCTGTAATGTGCCTCGGGAGGGGTAGCTGGGAGAGCCCACATGCAGGCCACTCTGGGAGCTCGTCAGTGAGCTCCTGTTCCTCCTGCCGCCCGAGCCGACTGAGGCTTGGGCGAGTAAACTCAAAATGGTGCCCGGTAAGTCTCGCGATGTGAGACTGCCCTTGTGCCTCCTCCTGAGGGGTTGCTATGGCAACCCCTCAATGCCTGTGGTCCCGTGGCAGCTAGGCCACCACTGTGCATGCCATCCCTCTTTGAAGGGGGGCTGTACAAAGCCCTGTGCCCTCTAGGGCTCTGCTTGATTGGGCAGGCTGATGGGCAGGGGGAATTGTGTGTTATGTACAAAACCATGTGAGTTTTGGCCTATAAACATGGGAGCAGTGTAACATGTGGCACCACCCCTGTCATATTTCAGTCATCAGAACTGCCAAGTAAGAGCACAGAGAAAAGAATACCATTGTTGCAGAGTTTTGCACATGGAATCAGTGAGTTGGGGCATCTATAGCTCTGTCCCTGGACTGGCTGGGAAGAGGCTAACTGGGAAGACTGTCCCTATGGCCAGTTAAGGCTGATACTTGGGGAGATGTGACAGATGCTCCAGTCAGGAGGCCATGGTTCAGACACAGTTCACTCCCAACTCACTGACTCAATTTGCAAAGGGGTTGATGCTGAGTTGGGGAGGGAAAGAGCTAAGAAGGGCCTAGGGTGTGCCACTGCAGAGAGGTGAGGATCAGGAGTTAGAATTAGCAGTGTTCCCTGGCTTACAGAGGTGGGAGTAGAAGACAGGCTGCTGAGAGAGAATGATAGTGCCAGAAGCCCCGTTCCAAGGGTGAATGCAAAACTTGTTACTAGGGCACGTTGGCACAAAGTACTGGGACACACAGGTACAGAATGTTCTCAGTAGGGCAGGATAAGAAAGAAAATGACCCAGAGGGATCTACCATGAGAAGCTCAAGAAATCTTAGTACTAAGGATGAAAATACTGATGGGGGAAACCACAAGACTGTCAACAAAAGCCTGGGTGGGTGGTGGGCTTGTCTAATTGAGGAGCTTAATAAAAACAGGCCAAATAAAGAAGATTTTGGCCTGGAAAGTTCAGTGTCTGAGTCATTTGGGGAAGTAAATGTCAGAGGACTATTCTGATGGCTGCTGCCCATGAGGACAATTGTCTTGCCATGCAGGAATATATTGTCTTCCTGATCTAAATAGTAGTAACAAAAACAAACTGATTGGATGCCTCTTATTTTTCCAAATGGCAATGAGAAACTAAACTGATATGTATGTTTAGGGGGTCTTTTGGGGACTCACAGGTAGGAAATCACTCTTGAGTTGCCCCTACTTGGCAGGTACATGTGGAGGCAGAACTGGGAATGATGTTCCATCAAGTGAGCTCCAAGAGTCCATCCTTTAATTATTTTCTGTGAATTCAGGCGTTAGAAACACTTTTGCTGAAGCAAACATGCCACATTTCATTTAAGCAGCTAAATTTGCTGGCACCTTCTTTTTAAAATTCAGTTCTTTTCAGTGGTTTAAATGCCAACAGTGCTGACATGTGAAAAGCAATTAAGGCGAGAGGATTAACTCTATCTGTGACCTAGAAAACAGTAGACTGATCATGCAGCAAAGGGAGACAAAAAACTCAACAGCCTCTTTGTGTGCAATCTCTTACTCAACAACTGACTACTATGCCCACCCACACAAGAAAGCTAATTGTATGACTTTGCACACTGCAAAGTTAATACCGCTTTGTATCAGCAGGCTAAACTTAATTTCTGGTTTTAATATGAAATGTTTGTACTTGCATTGACCCTTAAGGAGAAAGTATATCTCCATCCTATGTATTGGCTACATAGCAGCCTATAGAAGACAATTTTTTTTTTAAAGCTACAGCCTTATTTATTCTCAGTGGGCTCGATCCCAAACCCTGTGTGCCGTGCAAACAGTACTCGTGCATCTCGTGTGCAAGCCACATGCAATCGGTGTGCACATACATAACCCATGTGCGCAGGGTTTTTGAATTGAGCCCAATGTTTCTTGCATCAGCAGTAGAGACTGCCCTTGGGACACATCCAGAGTGTGCTTAAAACAAGTAAAGCAGTTTCTGCCTGCCATAAAATGACATTATAGATTAGAAAACAGAAAATATCCATTCAAGATGGCAGAGTGGAGAAGAGTAAATCTGACAACATTTGACTTCTGTATGTGTGGGACCGAGGGAGAAAATGTGGGCAATAGTAGACAGCCCAAACAGAAAGCAAGGGAATTATTTAAAAACCAAACAAGAAGAAAAAATTGTAATATTAATAAAACAAATGCCATGGCCTAATGACTTATGCTAAATATATAAGAGTCTCCCAACTCTCACAAGGTTAAATTCTAAGGAGTATCCTGAATACAATAAAATAAAATTTTGTAGATGGTAGGATGCACAACTTTATTGGCATTGCTGTTAGCTTCATAACAGTTCCAACATACTAAAGAAAGAAGAATTTATGTTCTAATAATAACTACTTTTCTCCTCAAGAAAAATGAAAGCAGTTTAGTGGATTAAATTGAAATCCAATAGACCAGCATGTAAGCATCTCATGAAATTCACTTGCACAGTTTATGAAATTTAAGCATGTTTGTTGTTATAAAATCATAAACACACATTCAGGTTATTTACCTAACATTCATATAATATCCTCCTACTATATGCCTAAGGCCACTCTATCTAGAAAAGCACTTAGGCATTTTTAGCATTGCTGTCAAAAGAATTTTACATGGAGATGGAGTGCTGTAGATGGTTCTTGGAGAGTACAACCCTTGGCCCGTTTACTATACAATGGCTGTAATTTTCAGGACTACACGCTGATTAACCGTAAACTTATTATTACAGCTGAGATGAAATTTTGCCAAAGCGGAAGTTTCCATCTAAATCCCTGTTCCCAATACCAGCTTGATCAAATCAAGAACCTCTTGGTACTTGGGAATATCTCGATGGACATTTCATTTCTCAATTTACTGGTGTACTTACTGGGATCCTGTTTACTACTTTGTTGTTTACCTCTTTGCCGTCAATTTCAGTACTGATAATATCACATTTCTTCTATCTTCTCTGCACTCTGTTTCTCCTGTACTTCCTTGTCACTCATTGGCTGGTATGTAGATTGTTTTACTAATCTGCAGTCCAGTTGCAGATTGATGAAACAAAGGAATCAACATAGAAGAACAATTCTGATTGGAAGCACTGGAATGGAGGTTAAGAGGCCCTGGGGGGAAGATTAGGGGGTGGTCTATTTGCACAGTGATTGTCTAAGAAATGCAGTAAAATGAACAGACAAACACAGAAGTAAAACAGTACCCTCTGCAATGTGATCAGCAGTAAATGAAGAAGCAGAAAGTCAGTATCTCGGGATGGTATCTTACAGTATTGCAAGAACTAAGAAATTGTATTGGTGTCGGGAAACCAATTCCGGTTCCCAAGATGGCGAAATTCCTCATGAACAGCAATTTACCTGCTAGTTTCACGCCCACTTATTATGCTCTAGAATTAGTCCAGGAGTGAACAAACCATGGTTCTGGAGCTGCATTTTCTCTTGGAGAGTTCAAGTACAGCTTTTGGCCAGAGATGATTCTGGGTCAAACACCTCCTTAATGATCCTGTTTCTTACTTCATTACACCCAAGTACCAACTTCTGCATTGTATCTGCTCCTCAGAATCTCAGCAGTCAGGCCTGCAGAGCATTGGCTGCACCAGTCAATCATGAAGCAAGAAAGGTTTGTGTATGTGCATGTGTGTGCACACATATATGTGTGCCTTGTGGCTCTTGCTATATGAGGATTTTGGTACATGGTTCTTGGTTTGGGAACTTTGCCCTCCCTGGTATAGTCCAATTGAGGCCCACGTATGGGCATAAAGAGAAAGAAGCAGATGGAGCACTCTAATCTGTCCATCCACCCCAGCCTGGTATAGACTAAGGAAGAGACTGGCAGATCCTCCCTCAATGACCTATACATTCACATACTCCAGGGCAACAGGAGGGGAGTCAGCCACCTACTCCAGTTACACCATCTTTTTACGAGAGTAGCTTAACTCTCTCCACTCTCCATCTCCCTACCTTTCCCATCTCAAAGTCGGACCTGAAAGAGTAGGTATATAAGTGGCTTGGAGAGCCCCCAAATATGGATTAGAATATGGCTCTCACCCCCCTTATTTGAGGCTCTGTTGGTGAGTCCCAAGCTGATACATCCTGAGTGTGATTCATTCAGTGGTTTCAGATTTTTTTCACTGATTTTTCTATTTGTGGCTTTGTTTTTAAATGTATGGCATCTTTCTCTCTCTCTCTCTCCCCCCCCATCTTCAACCCCTTCTCTAGTTATTTTGTCCTGTACACTCCCACCCAATTCACTGTCATGCCTCATCATATTATAGAGCCGCAGGTGAGGTTCTATAGTTAAGGCAGCTGCATTGCAGCATGAAAATCGTGAACATTCTACTCGTTATAAAATTAGCATGATTTGTCCAGTAAGTACAAAATTTGGTATGAAGGGTTGCTTAGGTCAGCTATTGACAGTTTCCAAATTTCAGACAAGTCATTTGAGAAGTGACTGAGTTATAACAGTTTGAATTGTGAAGGCAAAATAGCTTTTTTCCAAAACGTTAGTTCTGTGAGGAGTCACTGGACATGTAGAGTTCAAGTTTGACTTCTAATTTTGTTAGATCATGTAGAGTTAAAGTTTGATTTCTATTCTCTCCCCCCCCCCCCTTCCTTTGTTTAGTTTTTTAAAATCAGTTGTGTAATTTTGGAGATCTGAAATTTTGAGTTACTGGTTTGGGCAGGGCCGGCCTTACCACAGGGTGACCTGGGGTGGCTGCCTCAAGCCCTGTTCTTTCTGAGGGTCCCACAGTGGCCTTTATTGTCACCAGGTCAGGTTGTACAGGCACCACTCCCTCTCAGTGGGGTCCCGTACATGACCACCTTCACCTCCCAAGGGAAAGGGACCACCAGGAGCCCCACATTTTATCTTTGCCTTGGGTCCTGCAAATCCTAAGGCCAGTCCTGGGTTTTGGGACTGGGGCAGGAATACGGAGTGGCTCTCTGCTGTTTCATCTGTAACATTCTGAAACGACATTTTGCCATTTCATCTGTAACATGAGGAGGTAGGGGTTCATGAATGGTTATTGTGTATGTGTGGGATTTAATGTGGAGGTTTTCTGGCAGGCTTTGGATTTATGTGCAGAGATTTTACTGCAGGCTGTGGATGGAGATACTTGAGGAGATTCTATTGCAGGCAATGGAAGAACAGACATGAGGAACTTTTATTGCAGGTAATGGGTGGGACAGAGCTGGGGGTGAAAGGCAGGGCTGGCCTTACCACAGGGTGACCTGGGGTGATCACTCTGGGACCTGGTTTCTTCTCTAATTTTGGGATACCTGAAGTGGCCCCCATTTTCACTAAGGCAGGGTATGGGGTCTCCAAACACGACCATCTATAGAGCCCTGTGGAGGGTGCCCACGAGGGGGCAGGGCTATGGAGAAGGGGAAGTGGCCACCAGGGAGCCTGCAAATTCTAAGGCCGGCCCTGATGAAAGGGAAAATCACTGGCTGCTGGGGTTGCAAAGCAAATTGCCCAGCAGGTGAAACTGATAAGGCACAAAGAATGCCAATTGGAAACAACAGAAACTACAGAAATGTCAATTTGAAGTAATGGGGCTATGGGAATGCCAGAAAACCAATACAATGGCAGATGCTTAACTGAAACAAAGGGGGGGGGGATCTGAAATGCCAAAGAAGGGGAGACAGACAAAAAAAATGGGGGGGGAATGAGGAAGTCACAGAGAAGAAAGGGAAAGACAGGGAGGGGAGCTGGATGGAATAACAGGTATGAGGCCATTCAGCGCACATGGAATTATGGAGAGGCTGGGTCTCCCCTCCCTTGTTTTTCTTAGATTGTAAGCCTCTTGGGGCAGGGACCATGTCTATTTTCAACAGTTGTAAAGTGCCAGGTACATTGCTGGCACTATATAAATATTTAATAATAATAATGTATATGAGACCATCAGGAGTGGCTGGAATGATGAGGGTCTGGGTGGAATGATGGATAAGAGGCCACCAGGAGTGACTGGAATGGGGGGGTGCATAAAGAAATGATGGGTATGAGGTCTTTGGGAGTGGCTGAAATGATGAAGAGTTGGGNTGGTCCCGTTCCCGGCACGTCTGTTTTGGTCGTTTTTCCACCCCCGCGCGTGGTTACGCTGCTCACCCCCCTGGTGGTTCACTGTGGTGAACCGGCCGCCCGTAACGTCTGAAAATACCCAATGTTGCTATCAGGTGTAAAAAAAACCAAAACCCTACTGGTGAAACTGACAAGGTTTGGGTGGACAGGGAAACTGGCTGGCTGGCTGTCAATCAAACTCAGGTTGGTACTGCAGAAGTAGGAGGAATTTTGTCCGTTCCACTTTCAAAAAAGAGGGAAATTCTTACATAAAAAACCTTTGGTTTAAAAGAGTTAAGGTTCTTACAAATGCACTCATGCTCCAAAAAGCATGGAAATTGTAAGTTAAGGCTCCCGCCTTAACTTGCATGCAATTTAAGTAGTAAAGATGTTGTAGTCTTGCATAGAGCTGAAATGGGTACTTATTTTAGTACCTGTGGGTAATACCTGCATTTTTGAGTACTCAGTGTTCTACCCTGGTACTGATTGGGTACCCAAATACAAAAAAAATCTGTAACTTTTGGTACCTGTTTTTAAATTTGTCAATTACTGATCCATATATCAGGATGGAAAACTAAAAAATTGGGACTGGAAGTTGAAAAATTAGGACCAGAAGTTGACTTTACGGGATGGAAAATAAAAAAAATATGTGTTGGAAGCTGAAAAATCAGTATAGAAGTTGACATTCCAGGACTGGAAGTTGACATTCTGAAACAACAGGTACCTGAATCATGTCGCAGTTGGGTATCAATTGGTACCCAATGTTGTCAGGTCGATTCGGGTACTGGAAATTCATTGGGTATATCTGTTTTTGTGGGTACACATTTCAGCTAAAATGAGGTTATCCTGATATTATCTCACATACTGTGTTCACTTACAGCCTAGGCTCCATACACTCACACTTTGCCTTGGTCTTCCAGCCCCAATCCTCTTCCTCTGCAGCTTTGAGGCAACACTGAGGATGGGGAGAGTAGAGAGGCAGGGTGCAGTTTGCTGCCACCGTGCTTTTCCTGTATGCTTTCATTTGGGTTGTGAAGAATGGGAGAATGTGTACAGTAGGGGATACTGGCTGTTTGCATCCAGATCATAATGATCAGGGTCAGACTCCCTAATATTTTCAGACTTCTTCACAGAGCAAAGGGGAAGTGTTGTAGGAGTGCTTGAAATCTACCATGTCCACAATTATTTATCAACGCTCACATCTTTTGTTTTACTGGAAAAGCAGATCATCTGAGGTGAGAGTCTGCTACAATGTACAACAATGGTACACAAAAATATGTACCAAGGGAGGACATACCAACATAAACAGCTGTGCTGAGTCTAAGGGGTGATATTTCTGATTACTGATCTGGGCTGAAACTTGATCCTCGAATTCTTGCATTTCTCTGCGAGAATCAGGGTTCTCTGCTTGTTCTTGACGAGAACGAGCTGAAAAACTACCTGGATTCTTGCTGAGAAAAGCAAGAAACTCGAGACATCCTTCCCTCCTCCTGCACTTCCCCTTCCCCCCCTTCCACTTCCTTTCCCCCCGCTCTCCAGAAACAATCATCTCATGTTGCACACTGTAGTACCTTCCCTCCACTCACAAAGCTTCCTTCCTTTATCCACAAAGAAGAGGAATGGAGGAACTGTTTTTAGACTGTGTTTGGCGGGTGGGGGGAGGTTAAGGGGTGGATCTGCTATTTCACGCTATGATTGGCTCAGAAATGCGGTAAACAACTAACTGACAGAAACCTGGAAGTAAAACAGTACCTTTGGTAATGCAGTAAGTGGTAAATGAATGGTGCACGGTAAACTGTGTGCGGTATGTGTTAAGTCAATAAATCGGGGTGGTATTTCATGGTATTTTGAAAGTTGAGAAATATTGGTATCAGGAAATGGTTGGGAAATAGATCACATTTCCTGATATGGCAAAATTTCTCACAAGCAGCAATTTAGCTGCTTGTTTCAGCCCTAAATTTTAATATATTTTTGACAAATTTGTTTCAGGCACACTATATAACACTTTTATGAATCTATGCTGGTTGTACTCAGCATACAATTAGGTTGTGGAATTTTCTTCCAGGGGAGGTGGTCAAGGCCAGCAGTATAGCTGCGTTTAAAAGAGGTTTGGACAAGTTTCTGGAAGATGGTTCCATTAGCAGCTATTAGCCAGATAAGATTGGGGAACAACACCCTTTACTGTTGGGAGCCTGGGGATGACCTACAGGGAATGGATAGCATGGTGACCTGTTGGGTGCTTCTCCCAGGCCCCCGTGACTGGCCACTGTCAGAGGCAGGATGCTGGGCTCGATGGACCATTAGTCTGACTCAGTATGGCACTTCTTATGTTCTTCTTGTCTTATGAACTTGATCTTGGCTCATGGAACAGCTGAGGAGGAGTGAATGACACTTCAAAAGCTACTTTATTCTACTGTGTTATAGTCCATTCACACACTATCTCCTGAGCCAGAAAAGATGGTATGGAGTAGAACCTGTGGTAGTTTCCCTTGGGGACAAGATGGTGCTGTGTGAAAATTGCTGTGAAGGATGATGTGTGAATTTGGGGCGAAGTCTCATTTCTGCAGACAAGGATTTATTTCATGATTAAGATCAGAATAGGAACCTCTTAGCTAGTATGTTACTGTGTTTTATGTAGTAATATTAATTAAGATGCACTATTGAGCCTTTATACCCATGGATCTCAAAGCACTCTTCAACTGTGGGTCTGTAACCTTATTCCATCTTAAGGAGTCTGAGATGCAGAAAGACTGAGGGACCAACCCTACAAACGTTTTACTCACAGGAATAGTCCAACTCAAATTGTGCAGGATCTCAACCAAGTCAGATGACCCACCTAATGTTAGCAATGGGAACAGAATTTAGGAAGTATAGCAAGTAGTTTTCAGAACTGGACAAAATTTTAACTGTTCTTGATGTTTTGTTTGTTTAAATTTAACACTCTCCCACCTCAGATCAGATTTACCTCACATCATTCTTCCACTGAACAAACTACAGTTCTACATGCACATAAGGCATCCCTTACAGGACATCTCATATTTTAAGAGGCTCTCTCTTGCTTCAGAACCCACAACTCTATAGCATGCTGTAGAATAAACATGCCATCTCATTTGACAGCTCATAGTCTCACATTACTAGGATTCTGGAAAAACATAAGATACAATGGTTACAGATATGGAGATAGTTTCTCCCTGTGTCTCCCATTGTCACGACTGGCTGTTCCAAAACCAGTGAAGTGCAGGGTTCCTCTGGAAGTGAGTGAGCTGTGCAGGGGAGACCATTTGCATCCATTGTGCAGTCTCATGTCTTGTTCCAGCTAGCCCGCTCCCTGCTGTCCCTGTGCACTGTCCTGGGATCCATGGAAGGTCCTTTGAGGAGTGTATGGCAGCTGGCTCAAGCAGGCATAAGTGCTTAAAGGACCAGGACCCAGATCACAGTTCACTTGTGGTACCTTACCATGCAGGTCATGAAAATGCTTCCACTGAGATCAGAACCACCATGGATAATTTGGCAAGAACAATTGCCTCTGAGTAGGCATTGGCTGCTGCAAAGTAAGTATTAAAAATGGGGTTATCTTGATCAGGCCCAGGATACAAATTCTGTTTGTGGCAAAATGTAAACAATGGGTGTCTTCAGACAGACCACTCCTGGGTGGCCAGCCCCACATCACCTGCATGCAACCCCAACAGTGCTGGGTTTAAATGGACCTGGCGGCTGCTGTAGCCTGCAGTCGGCCTGCATGGTGCCCCCTCCCCTGCACCATAGAGCTGCAGGTGGATTGGCTGTCGCTCTAGGCTGCCATTTGCAGCGCTATGCTGTTGCCAGGGCAACCTCTGACTTGAAGTCTAGCTGCAGCAGCCCATCTGTCAAGTAGACTGCTGCTCTGTCCCCGGCTGGTGCTCCAGGTTTGGGTGGCTTGCTCCACTTGTGGTGCTCTGGAATGTTCCGGAGCACTGCAAGCGGAGCTGGCCCAGAGCAGGTAGTGCCTGCTCTGCATCACACCTGGAGCAGGGGCATGGGTGCAGCCCATGTAAAAGCACCCAATGTCCCATCTGCTCCAGTATTGCCTGTTGGAGGAGTGGTGGACTCGTGTAATACTGATGACTTTTATATAGGGCTACTCACTGTGCAAGGGCTTGTGCCAAAAAATGTTTATTATTATTTTGATGTCTGGTATGATGAACAGGAAATGAATGAATGAAAATCACACAGGTTCATGGAAAAGGAGAGCACCGTAGTGAAGGAAGAGGGCCAACTTCTTCATTAACTTCCATTATATAGATTTTTGAGGTTTTAAACCTAAATTCAAATGTGCGAGCCTACTGAAAGCTAGAGTTACAATTAGCACATACTGTGAAAACAGTGGGGTTGCAGAAATAACAGAAAACCTAAGTTGGACTGCACAACATTTATGGATTTTGATGATGCAAGAGAGGGGAAAACCCAGCTGGATTCTTAGGTTGCAACCTTTGCTCATTAAAGTCAGTGGAAGATGAGTGTCTACTTCAGTGAGGACAAGATTGTATCCTTAGAGAGCAAGGATGGCAGAGTCAGTAAGGCATTAGGCCCGATCCTCAAGCCTGCTGTGACATTACCACTCTCCTTGAGCAATAGATTAC
Organism: Sphenodon punctatus; assembly: GCA_003113815.1. Taxonomy (NCBI): domain Eukaryota; kingdom Metazoa; phylum Chordata; class Lepidosauria; order Sphenodontia; family Sphenodontidae; genus Sphenodon; species Sphenodon punctatus. Next base: position 1,625,999 of record QEPC01005900.1, read on the forward strand.
ACATATGTTGTGTCATCTATAAACAGAGTTGATTTCCCCCCCACTAAGTGTAGATTTGGGATGGAACAAAATGAAACCAAAGTAACAACAATTAAATTTAATGGAATGCATGTAATGTTCTGGATATCATGGGTTTTCAACCATAACCCTATGCTCTGCTAAATTTTGATAAAGCACTTGCTATTCTTTTTTAAATGCAGCTCTTTAAACAGTGTAAAAGCTGAAGTGAAATACTTTAGTAATAAAGTTACATTAATGGCAACAGCTGTTTCTCCTTATGTATGGTCTTAAATACCTTTGTTCTTAATTTTGAGCCACAAAGCATTTGACTTGGCTTCTGGTGCAAGACATTGAATATTCCCTTTGCTTCCTTGGAAGAATATTTGCTGTACCATTCAGTATGGCCTTTTTGGTCCCAAAACACAGGACTTCTGTACAGTTCACTATCTTTAATGGGACTGGCATATGGCTTTTATATTAGTCTAATTTTTATTGCTTTGATTCATGTAGGTACTTTTCTAAATTAACATTAAAAGAAAACCCTGCAGGTCTTTAGTTCTAAGTGTACTTTCTTATCAGAACATACAGCACTACATGATATTGTATACTTATAACAATAACAACAATAATAATAATAATTATTACTTATGACTCAGAGCATTAAGTGATAACGTAAGTGCATAGTTAAGGAAAATGTTACAAGATAAAATAAGAGCAAATCCATTTATTCTTGACTAAGAATATCATAGCAGGGGAAAGAGCTTTAGCTTTAGCTACATGTGTTCATTGAATCTAAATAGCTGAAATAGTATTGTCACGGAAAGCTATTTTCCTGATAACTATCTGTTTGACTACAGTGTCTTTCTATTCCTCTGTGATATCTGAATGGTACTTGACTATATCTGAATTAATTTTTACATTAGATTTTTTGTTGCATTTCAGGCAAAGCAAAGCATTCATTCATTGGTTCACAAATTGTAAAAATACCAAGATAAACAATATTTTAATAAGCATCTTTATCATTTAATTTGAAGGCAATTTATACAAATTATTTGCACTTATGTCTAATGTGAATAAAGCATGAGCCTCTTTGAACTGACTATACCATGAGTGGCTGAGGCCCTTTTCATATGGGCTGCGGAGGGTGGGAGGATGAGTGTGCACCAGCAGCAGGTGGAGGTGGGTGTGCGGCCATTCCCATGGGTGCACACCCATCTCCATGCACAGAGCATCAGGCATTGGTGCCTGTTGCTCTGTGCGTGGGTGATGGGTGGAGGTGGGTGAAGCATAGGAGCACGCATTTACCCTCACCCACCGCTGGCGGCATTCCTACGGACACCATTCCCACCACACACACCCCCGCTGCAGCATTCCCCCGCGCCCCCCGCACGTGTGCAAAAGGGTGCACCCATGTGAAAAGGGCCTGAGATTAAAGAAAAATACACATGATTTCCTAGGTTGTCTGTCTATGTTATATTGCCCATCTGAAATGGTAGCTGTTAAATTCTTATTTCTGGTTCTATTCAAAAGCATATAATAAAATGGTCATTGAAAAAGGAGATAGCTAATTGTTTAGCAAAGTGTTCAGCTGGGCAGGGATGCTGCATAAGTTAATAAATAAGGACAAAGTTCATTTTGGTTTCTCATATCATAATGTTCATTGATGATCAGAAAGGCTTTCCCTTTCATTTCTTAGTACTTCAGATATGAAAATAAATTAAAAAATAACAGAAATTTATACACCTCTGCAGCATTATACAGTTTGAATAAAATGGCATTTGGGGAAATTTTAATTTTGGAGAGAGAGCTTGAGAAAAGTAGCCTAGCTAATATAGAAGCAGGCATTAAAAAAGCATATTTTTCTCAGGTGTTTTGAAACTTTGCAGTAAATGACTCATCTAAAAACTATAGCATACTTTGAATATACACTGGAACTTAAAAATCAAGTCAAGGTTAAAGAAATTTGTTTCTTTAGCTTTAATGTTGCACATATTTTAAAACTGTAATTTTGAAACATTAAGCACTGAATTTTCTTTTTCTTTCTGAGGGTAGAAAACATTCTCTGGTTATATTTGTTAAATACATCTTAATTAAAGACATTTCTGCTGACCAAAACACCTGCAGCTTTATATTTGGTGAGTCAGTTTTGGTTTGTTAATTTGGTTTGTTAATCAGATAATTCAAATTTGGTTTGTAAATCAGATAACTGAGTTTTTTAAAAAAGCAAACCAAATGTGAATAGAAATGATTAAAAGGATTTAGATTTTTTAAAAACAGATTTTAAAAATGAAAACATTTTCACTCAGTGTTCAATTCTCACCTGTCTGTGTTAACCTCCACGAAGTTAAGGAGAAGCTGAAAGAACTTCAGTGAGCCATCTACTGGTCCCCTATGTAAAGACTAAGGAAATGCATGACACTGGACAATTGAGATAGGAGAATATCCACTCTGTCACAGCTGCTGTGGCTCTGCCTGACTTTGACATGGCCAGTTTCTCCCTACTCACTGCTCCCTGTGAGGAGTGGAGGTCAGCTATGCAAAGGTTATGTCAGTAGAGAGTATCCCTGTGCAAGGTAAATTCTCCACTGGGCATTTACATCAGATTCTCCACAGCCTTGCACCTTATGCAGACATTGAGAGTTCTTTAAAGCAGATGTTAAATGTTGCTGTTCTCATGCAAGGCAGTAGACAATCAAACATACTATACATGATGGCCATAGTTCACTCTTGTGTATCATCTCATGTGAGACAGAAACAATTTTGCCATTGGCTTCAGTGGAGCCAGAATTTCACCCAATGACTTTACACTTCCATGGAGATCCAGGGAATTAGGTCTGTAGGTTGTCTGGGGCAACCATGGAATCCTGTTTGAAAAGAGAGAGCTCAAAGGGAGAGCTGCAGCAAGGGAGGCACCTGAGGGATTATACGTAAATTATAGTAACCCTGGCCTAGAGTGGTGCGAACTGGAAATACTGCTCTTCAGCTTTAAATTAAAAAAACAATTTGGGGATTCTGTAGTGGCCTCCGAAGTGGTCAACTGAGACAACAGCAAGAAGCAAGCCACCAAGCGGCACTGGGTCGGGAAGGTTGTGAGAATCTCGGGCCCACACTTTTGTTTTCTGGCTTGACAAACATAATCGTATACAATTACAGATTGTATACAATTACAGATATTATTTGCTCCCCCCTCCCAACCCAACCCAACCTGCCTATCCTTAATTAGGTTATTCATTTTTCTTAATTCTAATCCTATCTAATACCACCTCATTGCATCCATGGCTTGGCTTTAGCTTCTTTAAGAATGTTAAGACCACACACTCTGGGCTCTGCTAAGACACTGTATTATGCTATTATGGAACAAATGTAATTTTAACATCACATCACATACATGTTGCTGTTGTTGTTAGAACATGCGTTTGAAAAATACTTTATTGGATGAAATTGTCTTTCTCCAGAAAAAAATGGTTCTTAATATAATTTATTACGCCTTTCAAAATTCTGTCTGTCAAAAGCTTTGATATATTATAAATACCTGTAAAGAAAATATAATTTAAAACTTTGAGAGAAAACATTTTAGTCTTTTTTTTTTTTTTCCTTTTACATTTCACAAAACTCACACAGGCACCAGGAAAAGACTAACAAAAATAATTTACGTCTGTACAATGTACTCTGGGTTGGAAACATTCAAGAGGCAGATTTTCATCAGGTTAGTTTTAAAGCTCCTCTTTTATGAATCTTTAGTCACAAAATGGCAACTGGTCTTAAAAAGGGGGGGAAACAAACACAGAATTCACATGATTAACATGCACAACTACATTCATATATTGCCCGTTGTTGCTTCTGCCATCAGAGGGGTGCAATAATTTTCACTTTAACCAATGGGAACTATTACTGCTATTCCTTGAAGAAGCAGTCTCTTAGCAGCTTGTCCTAATAGCAGAACTGGTTGCACGTGGCTCCTAGAAGCACTGTGTTCTTTATATGGTTATTCCCATTTCTGAAAACTAGACTCTGGGAGGAAATAAACTTTTGTTTCAATGTCCAGTGCTAGCCATGCCATCACTTAATTTACCATTTTTCCTGTTCAGGACGACAGCCCTGAACTGCTTGTTTCTAAACACTAATAGAGTTAGGAGACATCATAGGAAAGGCCACTTCACCATTTCCCCAACTTTAACAAAACATTGCAAATTAGCAAGAGGGGTGTGTGTGTGGGGCAGTGGTGGAGTTTCAGTTGAATCAAATCCTGAACCAGGCCACATGGGGAGTTCTCATCAAATCCTGCTGAAGATCTGATTCTTACTGATGTACATCAGGAATAACTCCTTTGGTCAAATAAATTAATCAAGTAAAATGATCTGAATTAGGCATCAGAAATGTATGCAAATATTGCAGACAACAGGAAATCTGAGATTTTCAAAGCTGTCATAACGTAAGACCTGCTGATGTGTGTTTAATGGATAGTTCAATAATCATATAAACTATTTTTAAAGCACTAGAACTTAACACCAGTTTTGAAAATCTCTGCTCTCCGAGCCGTTTCAAATGCAGGATGGGTTTCCTAGCCCTTCCTGCCAAGATCAAACGGTGCGGAAGGGTTTGCAAAATGTCAGCTCCCATTCTCAGAGATGCAAGCATCACTTACAAAATGGAAACACTTATAGTGACCCGGATTTCTAAAAAATACTGTTTTGAAAATACATTTAGATAGATTAGAGAGGCAGATAAAATCGAGTCAATGTTTATTTCTACCTCCCAACATTTCAAGTGACCAAAGAACAAGTCCCACCCCCTTAATCAATTAGCTCTGCCCTTCAGTGAATAAGCTCTGCCCCTTCACATGCTTCCATGTGTGCACACACCCCTCCCAACATTCCAAGTGCCGAAGAGGGACAGGAGCGCCTCTGCTTGTCATTCTGCTTAGTTCTTTGTTTCTTCATTGCCCTCTCAGCAGCACTTTTCTTGGCAGGCTACCAGTCAATATGTGCCTGAGGCTGAAATACAAGTCTCTTTTCCTCTCACTCCCTCCTGAAAGAGGGACCATGGGATTCAGCACCCAAAGAAAGACAGTCTCTCCTAATTAGGGACTGTTGGGAGGCATGTTATTTGGAGATCTTTGGCATTGGAATTAAGCACTGCATATTCACTTTAGCTATTTCTCCACCAAAAGTTTCCTTGAATTTTTAATTGCTTGATTCAGCATGAGCAACCATACTCAATTGCTCCCTTTCCCCAGTCAGTCTCCATTCATCTGAATGGGATTTCCTGAGAGCAGCATGTCCTACCAGTGTCTTGGGAAGAGTTGCTGCTGATATTTTGGGGTTGTGCTCTCCACACCTCCCTCCATGTTCTATTTTTTATTCCATTTTTTATTTTGTTTTTCTCTTCCCTGCCTTTGACTGCTGCCTTTGTACCCTTGTCCTAACACACCTTTCCCCCTCTCTTTTCCCTTGCTTTTTGGTTACTCCTGCTGGACTATTTCTTGCTGTTTCTTTTTCCTTTCTGTTTTCTCTCCGCTTCTCGTGGGAATGAAGCTAGGTTGTAATTTCCATTGGCCCAAACAGGTCAAATCTAGTAGTGACAGCGCTGCCAACTCTCATGATATATAGTGTGTTTTTCTCAACGGCTCAGCTCTTGGAGTTGTGTAGCTCATTTCACCTTTCATTTTTGAACGAAGGCAGTTTCTAAGCCATACTGGTTGAGGAGAAAAAAATTAAAAGGTACATCTGAAAGGCTGAAAAACAAGAAGACAAATTAAGAGTCCCAAATTTATTATTTTAAATCTTAGGAGTTTTAGCCAATTTCATAATTTTGGGATGTCTGTCTCAATATTTGAATTCTTGGAGTTAGCAATATAATGTTGTTCCCTCTTGATGAAATCCTCTCCTAGGCCACACAGTCTACAGGAAGAAGACAACCGCTCAAAGGCTCTTCTGCTTTCAACACTGTCGTTACTGCTTGTGACTAATTTTGATCTCCTTTACACCAGAATTGTTCCAGAGATTTTGGTAGAGTTACTCCTGTTGGTGTTTTCAGATGACCAAGTTTATTGGGGGTGGGGGGGTCCATGGCCTGCATGACACACATTTGGCCTGTCTCACAAGGTGCACTCTGGATTTCCCAGCAGTGCTCCAGGAGTGGCCGAAAGTGGGTGCTCCGTGTCTCGCAGGAGTGCACATCTAGTTGCTCCACCTTTAGACAGGTGGTCGGATCAGTGGCTCATGGGTGGCCCATGTGGTGTAGCATTTCATCTGAAAATGCCCTGTGGGGTGAGAATCAGGCCCAACACTCTTGAATCCTGAATGACTAACTGTCACTCTCCTGAATTCATCTTGGATGTTAACAGATGAGATGTTGCCACCCCACTGATTCCCCTTTGCCCCGGATTTACCTGCTTGTCTGAATGGTGACCGCCAGATGTTTGACCCAGGGCTGCTCCAGGGTAGCGCTACATGGCATCATCCCTGGGAAGGGGGAGCACACTTTGCAGGTTAACCCGGGCCAAACCAGGACAACTGGCAATGACTGAGGCCAGATCTTGTTTACTTACTTACTTAGGGTCCCCTACAGCCCTGGGTCTGCCAGCACCACAGAAGTTCAGCTAGTGCCCCCCTCTCAGTTGACAGCCAGCCAGGAGAGGGAAGGACAGAAGTTCCCAGAGGCTCTCGGGCACAATCTGCACTCTCCTCTCCCATCCAGCTTTCAGCTGAGAGGGTTCTCTAGCTGGCAGCAACGTGGGGAGTCCATGGATTGAACACCAACTCCGGCTGCCTCCCTTTTCATGTGTTAATACCGTTGGTTTCTGTCTGTAAAGTTCATACCTAGGGAAATCTTCCCAGCTGGCAAAGTTATCTATGCTCTGCCTAAGGAATATAAGTTGCAGGATACCTTATGCGGAATGTGGTTCAGAGATCTGTACTAATGTTGGACTCTATAACCAGCATTAAATCTAGAGAAAATGCCCTGGGTGAAAGTCACCTAATGTGTAACCTAACCTATGGTAACCGAACCTATTGGTGCTTTGGAGATGGGGAAGACAGTACTCTTGCATACTTTGGCAGTTCAGCAGTTCAGTTCAAAACTGCTTGACAATTCAGATTTTGAATCCCTTGAATGATGAGGAAATAAAATAGAAAAGAAAAGGAGGGAGAAAAAAGAGTTTAAAGTGAATCTCAGGAATATGGCTGCATTTCATCCTTGAGAGAAGAAACCATTCTGATAATAAGACAGGCTTTGGACAGAGCTGTGTGACTGCCTCATAACTAGAAAGTTACACTTTCTGCCTGTTTTTCCCATCCCCCCCTTTTGAGATATTTTAACTATGAAGCAATCAAAGTAGTAACGAAACAAGTGAAGTGTAAAGTAGACTTTTGAAATAGGTACTGTAGGTGCAAGTGGGGGGAATGAATATTTCCAACTCAGGGCCATTCCCTATATTTTAGTTCTCTTCATTAATAATATCAACCAAAGCTTGCAGCAGTCTGTCATCTCTATGCTTGTATGGTTTGGCATTGTAAAAAAGATCAACGTAGTCACTGTACAGAGCATCTTCTGAGTCCTTCAACTGGGAGGGTTTGTTTAATTTTTCAAGGGCTTGGTAGAAGTGTTCATATGGAATGTTTAACTTTTCACTTGCAGTCGTCTTGGATGCGTGATTCTGCACCATCTGCCTGCTAAAGGCACTCTGCAATAGGCGAAGCATTGCCTCGGATGGGATTTTATCAGTGCTGCTGCTGGTACCTTCTCTGACCTTGGGTTTTCCACTCAGGTTCTCCTCTGTGGTATGATCCTAAAATATAGATCAGTAGCAAAAATATTAGGTTATGATAAAACTCTTACTGATGTAGGCAGGGTTATTGCTACTGATAAATGTACCTTTAATTGTTACTTTTATCATTCAGGAGCCACTAATACAGGAAAAGAGCTTCAGATATCTTGCACAAATGTTGCCTATTCCAAATAATGATTATAAATATGTCTGTTTTGACTTGACTCCACCGTCACCATTGTACACGTAGCTACCATGACACTGTATTTCAGTCCTTTCAGATCTTGAAAGTTCAGCAGGATTAAACTGGGTCAGAACATATCACTTGTGTTCAGATACCACCTGGGAAATGTAAAGGCCATTTTTACATGAGACGCTCCCCCACATGTCCACCCAGTGGATACATGGGGGAGCCCCTGTGTAAAAGTGACGGTGGGCGGGCCCACGCACCCACGACCCTCACCCACCCATCTCCTCCCACCTCTACTCATCTCCATGCACAGAACAACAGCCAAAGAAATAATAGTTCCCTTCTAGGGGAAAAGAGTCAGTGGCATAACAAAGCTCTCTGGCACTGTTTTGGGGTGAGAACCACCATCAATGAAGGGAGAGGGGAAGAGTGAGAAGAGCAGATGGGAGTCACCACTCTTCAGGGGATAAGCAGAGACCCCAGGCATCTCTTTAGTTATACTACTGAAGAGAGAAGAACTGAAATGGAGCTGGAGGCAACATCTTTAGATAACAAAACAACATTGAGGACAAAAGGTTCCTAAACTGTATATAATAATTTTAAGTGAGCATGCTCTGTTATGAAACTCGCTGCAGCAATAGAGCTGGCATGCCTCCTCTTTTAGAGCTTGCTCTTGTTCCTATTAGAGTTAATGAAAGGGGTCGAACATTTAAAGTCACTGTCTGGCCTGGGTCTCAAACCTCTGCCCTCAGAGTTCCTGGAGCAGTAAGCCTGCCTGCACCACTGCTTCTGCATGCTTACAGGCCCAGTCACTGCCTCCAGGAGGCCTCCCTTTTCTGCCCTGACAACACCTCACCACCTGTTTGTGCCATTCCTTGACCCTCTTCCCAGCTTCCTGGTTGACTGCCAGCTAATAGTCTCCAGCCCCAGCCTTGATCTTGGCCTTGTTCGGTCTTCCTGTTCCCCCTCCAGTCTTGTTCCCAAGTCCCAGTCCCTGGTCCTAATCCTGTGCCCCAACCCTGCTGTCCACTCACATATCCTGGATGGTCCTCACTCCTGTGTCCCTGACACTTATGGTTATTGGAGGAGCTCTCTGATCTCAGTTATCATATCAACATAGACTTGCAGCATGGACACTGCTTTGTTGGAATATTTTAGCGTATATAACATAAAGTCAATTTTAAGTCTGACTTAAACTGTCAGGTCAAACATGATGGTAACCGTAAAAAGACATTGGCATGGATCACATTATAATATCCATACAGTTCACAGCTGAACAGAGTGAAATTAATGCAAATGGATGCATTCATAAAACCAAAACCGCATTACTCTAATTTGCTTTATAAACTTAAAAGGAAAATATGTAGGAAAGGCCAACACCTCCACAAAGTCGGTCATCTTCTCTACCCCTCTCCTGTCATTTTGCACGGCATTGTAGGACGTGTACACACGAGGCTGCTTCATATGTTCAGGCTGAGCAGAAGTGCCATGAAAAATCAATTTCCAGTTCACAATTATTCCTTCATTCTGCATTCTCCTGGACTGAAGGATAATAGGAAGAACAATACAGCATTAGTGTTGCATTATTATTTTTTAAATATTATTTTATTAAAAATCCATGTCCCACCCCTCCTGCCCATAGGGCAGCCTGGGGCGGTGAACAGCAACAATCAATAAAACAGTTAAAAACACAATAATGCAGGGGAAAAAGACCCTACCCCCCCACCCTACCCACCCCCCTCGCCGAAAGCCTGGCGGAAGAGCCAGGTCTTATATAAATGCCGAAATAGCAGGAGACTGGGAGCCAACCGAGCCTCCGGGAGCGAATTCCACAGCACAGGGGCAGCCACCAAGAAAGATCTAACATCGGTGGCCACCCATCTTGCCCGGGGAACCACTCCCATGGACGATCTCAAGGGTCGCATGGGCACATGGGGAGTGAGGCTGTCCTGCAGGTAAGTAGGGCCCAGGCCGTGAAGGGCTTTAAAGATTAAAACCAGCACCTTGAATCTGGTCCAGTGCTTTATAGGCAGCCAGTGCAGNGGCATTCTGCACCAGCTGCAGCCTCCAGACCAGCTTCTTGGGCAGCCCCATGTAGTGCGCGTTGCAGTAATCCAGCCTCGAGGTGATGAAGGCATGGATGACAGTGATGAGGTCAGAGTCTGAGAGATATGGCCGAAGCCGCTGGAGAAGATGTAGCTGCCGAAACACACTCCCCACCACAGCCACAACCTGAGATTCCAGGCTGAACCGTGAATTGAGGAGCACACCCAGACTCCGCGCTTGAGAGACCATGGGAGGGTGAACACCCCCCCACAACAAGAGGAGATTCAACCACTCCCTGTCCCCCAAGCCCTCGCCCACCAACATCACCTCTATCTTGTCAGGATTCAATTGCAGATGGCTCAACCTCATCCATGCCCCCACAGCGGACAGGCACTGGAAAAATAGGGAGACTACGTGACCTGGGTCGGTGGAAAAGGAGAGGTAGAGCTAGAGCTGAGTGTCGTCAGCATACTGGTGACACTGCATGCCCTGAAACCCTCTCACAATCTCACCTAACGGCTGCATATAAATGTTAAACAAGAGGGGGGACAGAATAGCACCCTGCAGGACTCCACACGTGAGGTCCCGAGGGGGAAGACGTACACCTCCCCCAAGACCACCCAGTGACTTCTCCTGGCCAGGAACGAACAAAACCAGTCCAAGACCGTTCCACCAATCCCGGCACGGTCCTGCAGGCGGGTCACCAACACCTCATGATTGACTCTATCGAATGCAACTGAAAGATCTAGCAAGACCAGTAAGGTCTGATGACCCTGGTCCAATGCCAGATGGAGATCGTCAGCCAAGGCCACCAATGCAGTCTCCGTACCATACCCAGGTCGAAACCCAGATTGAGAGGGATCAAGGAAACTGGTGCGGTCCAGATGTTCCTGGAGCTGCCGTGCCACTGCCCATTCAATAACCTTCCCTAAAAAGGGAAGGTTAGAGACTGGCCGATAACTTGCAGGAGCATCAGCGTCAAGAGATGGTTTCTTGAGCAGGGGCCTAACCACAACCTCCTTCAGGCATTCTGCCCTCCCGAAGGGAGGCACTTACTACCCCAGTCAGCAACGGCCGTAACGTCTCCTGCCTGGCTTTCACCACTTCTACCCACTTCTGTCTATTGCTAATTCCCCATTAGCAATAGACAAAAGTGGGCAAACTGTGGCTTTAGAGGCATGTGCAGATCTTTCGTCCCATTGTGGTAAATGGATGTGGCTCTTGGGATTAGGAATTTTTGTCCACCCCTGGCCTAGACTCCAGACATGATGAAGAAGATAACACAGAAGAACAGTGGTTGGCAGGGGAACCAAGGCCCCCAAGAATAGTTTATGGTAAATGTAAATGTTTACCATAAACTAAATGGTAGTTTAAAAGCTGATTCACAAAAGTATAGTCAGTATAGTCAGTGTGTTCCAGGCCCATAGCTAACCGGAGGGGGGGGGGAGGCAGGGAGCACTGCCCCCCTCTAAAAATGTGTTCTAGATTTTTCCCTCAGCTTTTCTCCTTTTTGTCTCAGCTTGTGAGTCTGAAGACAAAGGCCACTTTTATACGAGGTGCTTAAAAGCGCCTCTGGAGCCCCATATTCAAGAGAAAACCGCGTGGGGAGTGTTTACATGCTCCCCACGCTACCGGAAGTGATGTGCTGCCCATTCACTTCAGCGGTGGTGGCTGGAGACGTGAAGCTTTCAAGAGGTACGTTCTGTAAACCTGAAAAATGAGGTCTACAGAATGCGCCTCTTGAAATCCTTGCATCTCCAGCTGCCGCCGCTGAAGCAAACAGGTGGTACGTCACTTCCGGTAGTGCGGGGAATGTGTAAACACTCCCTGTGTGGCTTTCTCTTGAATATGGGACTTCAGAGGAGCTTCTAAGCATCTCGTATAAAAGTGGCCTGAGATGTCTAAAGACTCAGATGAGTATCTGTAGGCTTCAGGCCAGAATAGTAACTGCAATTCTGGTAGGAAAATGTCTGCATAGTACATGAAATTCTGAAGGCAAGTGCAATTGCCCCACCCCCATCTGTCTTGCAGTCTGCCTACCCCACCCTCCCACTGCCAGTGTCCTAGTTCCAGGCCTGATGCCTTCTACTGTATAATTTCACACTGGAGGGTAAGTCCAAGCCTATTAATTTGAAATGCTCCCAAATATTCAAAACATAAATGTGGTGTTTTCAAAAAATATGTCACTAATAATTCTGACAAGCAGAGCTTTAGTATGGAATGTTACATTATTATTTATTTTGACTTATATCCCACCCTGTCCCTGAAGGACTTATATCCCACCCTGTCCCTGTCCCTGAAGGGAGGCCCACAGCCATATATCAAATACAAGTACATCTCAGCGGGCCCCTGGTCTGCTGGCCTTCCACCAGGCCTGGAAGAGCTGCCTGTTTGTCCAGGCCTTCGGGGTAGGGTGGGGAAGGAGGGGGGTTTAGTTTTTGATTGTTCTTACCTTATTTAACTGGTTTTAGTTTCCTTTGTTGTCTATGTTTTTTATTGTATTTATTGTTTTATGATTTTAAAATGTGTGAGTTGTGAGTCGCCCCAAGCTGTCTGTTG
>QEPC01005900.1:1640063-1652422 GCA_003113815.1 Sphenodon punctatus
GTTACTTTTAATTCACCCCTGCTGTGGTGAGCATTCACCACACTTCTCGACCTCCTCCCGCCCCAACCTCACGAAGCGTGGTTAGGTTCACCCCAGTCCGTGTTTGACTGTGGTGAACATCTGGATGCGGGTCAACAGACGTGCACAGCTCTTTCACCACCACCCACATTTGACTGAGGTTGACTGTCGTGAATGCCAAAAACGTAACGTCTGAAATCACCCAATGTTTAGTTTGCTGCCTTATCCACTTTCCAGGTGACTGACTTAAATTTTCTCTGATTCCAAAATGCATCATTCATTTCATTGTATCCAGATCCGCCAATGAAAAATGTTAGCAGTGAGGAACAGAATCAGTGTTTCTTTTCTAGGACTCAGGGCTGCTCTGGCCCTTAGCAACAACCTTGTTAACAAATCACTTCAGTGAGATGCAGAGGTGAGTGAGCTTAGACTTATCACTCTCTCTTTGTAGAGAGAATTTCTCACTTGCTTACCAAGTAGCTTTCTCTTCAAAGGTCTCAGTCTTGTAATCCACATTCCCACACAGTTTTAGCATATATATTTATCTTATATCAAAATAAAGGTCAAATATCAAACAACAAAATGCCTGGAATTGCAGAAATGGTGCCCTGTTTTTCAGCAGAAGGCAGGCTGGTTTGTTCAGATTTCAGGTCTCTTAATTATTGATAGAAAAATGACAAAGCAGCTAACTTAAATGAAATATTCACTCTACATCCAGTTTATCAAAATATATCCACATGGTTAGAGGTACTTTAACAGCACCTTGTAATAACATGGCATTTTTAAAGGCCTCACTCTTGTAATCCACATCCCCATATATGTGATCCCATATATATGTAATCCATATATATTGTTCTTTGATATTTTGATAAAGGTCTCACTCTTGTATTCCACATTTCCACTCAGTTTTAGCATATATATTTATCTTGTATCTGTAGGTTTCTTAGCTGTAATTCTTGTGGGCCATTCAGAGGTGAATACTTTGAGTGATAATATAGTAGTATATATACAGTGGTATGGTTCTCTAACATCATTGGGAAATAATTAATTCAAAAGGCTTTTGGCTAATGAACATTACGTTTATGTCAGGATCTCCTTCTGTGTTACTTACTCCACAGGAAAACTTAATTTGCAACTAATCCTATCTAAATGCCATTATATACTCCACTCCAAAATCATATTAAATTGCATTAGGTGTCACCTTTCAGCAATAAAAAAGCATATGTACAGCATAAATGAAATCCTGGCTTCAGTGAAGTCAATGGAACCAAGATGCAACCCAAAAGGTTTAATTCACGTGCTAGTTACACTAAGGATGAGAGTGATATTACACCAGTGACAATGGAATTGGCAACAGCGGTCCACATGTCCACATATATCCATCAGTCCACATGCATATTTCTTGTATACGAGAAATATATTGTATTGTATATATTATATGATATGAATATTGTGCAATACTGTAATATAAATATCCTACAATACTAGATTATATCTTTCACAAATAGTTGCTCTGCATTTTGGTCAGCAATGCACTGTTCTAAATAATTATTTACTCCCACATGCAATTACTTAGGTCACTCTTAGATGAGCGTGGTGTGCTCGCGCCTGAAAATCACACACCTTTGAAAAAGAGCGCGGGTGGGATTTAGACGTGTGGGGACGTGCGTTATTGTGCTCACACATTTTTTTTAAAGGTGCAAATGAAAGACCTCGATGAATGAGGTTTTTCATTTGCACCTTTTAAAAAATGCACGAGTGCAATAATGCACATCCCCACACATCTAAACCCCGTTCGTGCTCTTTTTCAAAGGCATGTGATTTTCAGGCACTAGCGTGCTGCACTCGTCTAAAAGAGGCCTTAGTACCCATATGCCTGTACTTACCACATCAGTAATTCTTAAAGCCCATGTGCCTGCTGGATTCTCTCCCCATGTATGAACAGACATGAAATCCCAGTTTTTAAAGCCATTGGGAGACTTGTCTCGCTCCCTTTCAGCCAGTAAGACAGTTCTGGTCCCTGCATAGTGAAAATACAATTACAATCATTAGTGGACTTAGTGAGCATTCAAAGAACTATAGTACAGAACATCTGAAAAATTCACCTGTCTCTCTAAACTAAACATGTATGCACTTTAAAAGTGAACAGCACACGGCTCACTCCAGATTCTTAACACCATTATTATTATTTATTTATTTATTTTAAAAAAATTATATCCCGCCCCTCCTGCCACAGGCAGCCCGGAGCAGCTAACAACATCAACAAAAACATATTATAAAACACATTAAAACATCATTGTACAATAAAAATAACAATAGAGAAAAAGAGGAGCAAACCCACCTCCACCCTCACCAATCTCCTCACCCCTCTCCCTCGCCAAACATCTGACGGAACAGCCAAGTCTTACAGATCTTACGAAAGGCCGAGAGGTCTGGGGCCAGATGGGCCCCCACCGGGAGGGAATTCCAAAGCCGAGAACGCCCTACTCTGCATGCCCGGCCCGGGAAACCCGGGGGCCCTCCATCACAGCGCCCCTGGACGACCTCAGGGTCCGGTCTAGAACCCAGGGAGTGAGGCGGTCTCGCAGATAGGCAGGGCCCAGGCCATGTAAGGCTTTATAGGTCAAAACCAACACTTTGAATCGAGCCCAGAAGACTATTTGCAGCTAGTGCAGAGATAATAATAATTAATATGAATTAATATTATTAATAATCATGATGTAATAATTAAATATTAATAATAATAATAGTTAATAATAATGTATCAATTAACAATAAACAAAGTATTAATTATTAATAAATTGTTAATTATTAATTATTAATAAATTGTTAATTATTGATGCTTAATAAATTATTACTACTAGGTAATTATTAATACTAACTAATTATGAATAGTAATTATTATTACTACTATTATTTATTATTATTTATTAGTACTTGGTGCTGTACAATCCAAATTAAAGACAGGTCCCAACTCCAAGGGGCAACACCATGGTGGTGAAAGACATACTCAGCACTGCTCTCATGGTTTCCTGACAAAACTGAGGGTCTGTCTCAGTGAGGTGTTGTCATGATCCCATTCTTTCTGTTCACAAGCAAATGTTAATCGGTAAAAACGAACGTGGCAGTGGACTGGTTTGTCCCCCTGTCGCATGTTTGTGCATGGACCTTGCCTCTACGTGTGTGCAGGCACTGCCGGATGTTTGACTCGGAGTATCCCAGGTCATGCTGGTAGCTAGCCTGGGCTGTGATCCTAGGGATCTCTGGGATCATAGTCCGGGCTAGGGTCTACCCCGATCGGGCCCAAAGCTGGCCCTCCTGGAGCTGTATGTCTGTCTCCGGGCTGGTCGGCTTGCCTGGGCTTGCTCCGCCATGACAGGCAGCCAAGTCTGGTTGTCATTGGCTGCCATGGCTGCTTGTCATGGAAGGGGCGGAGAGCTGGGGGTAGCATGGGGGCAGCTGGCTGCACATTCCCTGTTCTCCCTGCCCCACCCTGCCCCACCCCTGGCTGTGTGGCTGTCCCACATGTGTGTTTCTCGTTCCGGCTGGTACACGCCATGTCTGCCTGTGGCAGCCCATCCATCAGTTGTGGTTTCACCCCATGTAGCATCATCTAGGGGAGTGCATGTTACACCTTTGTAAAAGTAGAGCAAGTGCTAATGCTCACATCCCTCCGTGTGATACCCTATTTAATTTTCAGCTATAAAAACTATATTACAATGAAGTTGAAACTGAGAATGTGGGTCAGTAAAGTCAGTAAATCAATGTCTTGAACTGGAACAACAGAAATATAGACAATTACTTTGACATATTTATTTGCTTCTTATACCTGATGGAGAAGTGAGGGTCACATGAAGATCGCCTCTGCGGGAATATTCAATTGTTGCTTCAAACTGCACATGTTCCAGAGATGTAATAGAATTCTCTTGACCCTCACAAGCTTTTGTTGGAATTTCAATGGTAACTTCTCCATTTGCTCGTAATGACCTGGCAAAGTTACAGAAATTATCCAGTTACAATTTAGGCCCTTTTTACACAGACCCAAACACCCATAAAATGGGTGTTACAGTTTATTATACATGTTGCAGGGCACCACTGCAGCCCTGTGCACACATGATGCCTCCACCCAGTTTGTATGGGTGGAGATGGGTGGAGGCGTCTGTGTAAACACCACTTTCGGTGGGTGGAGATGGGTGGGGGTGTCTGTGTAAATGTCACTTTCGGTGGGTGTTGGTAATGTTTGCTCCTGGCCAACACCCATCTCCACCCACGCCTACCCATGGAGCAATGGACGCCACCGTGGGTTGGTGTGGGTGGAGATGGGGGTTGTCTGGGAGCAAACACTCACCAACACCCGCCGAAAGTGGCATTTACACAGACGCCTCCACCCAGGGAAATGCTCCCCACCCACTGAAAGTGGCATTTACACAGACGCCTCCACCCATCTCCACACACAGAAACTAGGTGGAGGCATCATGTGTGCACAGGGCCCATGGTGATTGGCTGCAGTGGTGCCCTGCAACATGTATAATAAAATGTAACACCCATTTTATGGGTGTTAGGGAATCTGTGTAAAAAGGGCCTTACTCATTTTCTGAATGAAGTTCAGCTGATGTATTTGGTACCTGTAATACAACTTATGATGGGAAAACGTAAGAACTGTTTCTAAAACCCCTGTGGAAATCTTTTCAGTGCTAAGTGCACAAGCAATGCAGGAATAGGCCAAACTACTGATAAGTTCTCTAGGCCTGGTTTCTCCCAACCTAAGCCCATGATCTATAATCTCTTTCTCCCGAAATAAGAGCAGTGGTTTGGATATCTTGTCCCTTATTAATTGATAGCTTTAGTGAAGGTTAGATGGCTACATTATTCCACAAAGGAATCTTAAATATTAACATTTGCTGCCAAAAGCAGCATCATGTGATCTATGTATTTTTTGCTTCAGTAATATCTCCAGCTGGCATATTATTGGAACTAGCTACAGCCACTGTAGCTTTCTGAACCATTTGTAGCAAATTGAAATTCTCCCTCCAGGAAAAGCATGCACACCTAACCTTTATTTTCATAGCATTGTGAAGGGCATTCTCTGCACAGTGCTCATTAACATTAATAATAATTTTGTTGCTTGAATCCCCACATGGTTAATTAAAGCACAGGAGCTAGGTTTGGTTTGAAATGTAATGTAAGCCAACTGGAATAATCACTGATATCTCGGACCTCTGTCTAAAAATTAAAACATAGCAGAAAATGTAACTGATTTAAAAGAAGAGAAGATGATAAAGGCTATAATTTTAAAAATTCAAACAAACAGGTTACTAGGCAGTGAAACGTCATACAGCTATAGTATTCCTATTTCCGTATTTTAATACATATAAACGTACCAATTTATTATAACTTACAGATGTTATAATTTCTATTCTTGACAGCAGAGCCATAAATTAAAAATTGGAGACAAAAATGAGGGTTTGAAACTTCTTGTTAAATAAGTTGAAGTACAATCCTGACTATTCCTACAGGAGCTTACAAGCCTACAAATAGGCCGGTTTTACATGGACGCCCCCTCCTCCCCCACGGTGTTCGGTTGGGTGTGTGGGGCGGGGGCGTCTGTGTAAATGGCCGGCGGTGGGTGTGGGGATGGGTGTCCACTCGGTGCACGCTCCTGCACAACACCCACCTCCACCAACAAAGCCCTCTGGAATACTAGAGGAGGCTCTGTGGGTGGAGGGGTGTGTGTGTTTGTGTAACGGGACACACACACACACACCACTCCACCCACCGCAGCAAAACACCCATCCCCCTACCCATCCCGTCCGTGTAAAAATGGCCATAGTAACTAACTACAAAGAACTACAGCAAAAATAAAAAAATACAAAAAGATTTCAAATGTCAAACAATTTTAAAAAAAATAATAGAATTTTTTAAAAATTTCAAGGAAAAAACCCCAACCAGTTTTAGATTGAAATTAACTATCTTCGTCTTGGCTGTAACATATTGCACAAACTTGTGATGCAAGACGTTCCCTTCCTAGCTTATATTAGGAGATGCAAGTAAGCCTAAAACACCTGTACCAATGCAAACCCTTACCTTGGCTCAAAACTGTCATCCTTAACAATGCACGTTTTCTTTTCTGGCACTCCTTTCCACATTTTAGGATCAGCCAAGTCTACCAATGCCTTGGCATTGAGTAATCCAAATCCAAATCTGCTATTCACCATCAGCCCTGCTCCATTCTTTTTCCATCCTGGATTGCTAGCCAGTGGATCATATTCTGAAGTCCAGACAACCAAATGCTGTATATCCCTCCATGTTAGATTAGGACTATTTTAAAATAAATAAATAAATAAATAAATCTAGTTAATTTATAACAATCTGACAATCAGTTTTCTTTGACAGGTGAAATGCTACTGGGCTGAAAAAGTTAAAACGTTGCTCCTCTTTAAAAAATGACTTGTGAAAATGTTATTGCCAACTTTAGTGCTTTTTTGTTTTTTTATTTTTTTTTACTAAGACATATCTAACTTTTCAAACTCTTAACTCGCATAACCTCTTATAATCAAACACGGTTTCTCTCTATTTCATGCATCAGTAAAGACTGAATTCTCACTTCCCTTAAACTTGTACCAACCCTATTGTCTTTTATTTATGTTCTTACTGGTACTGCCTTCAGGGGTAACAGTTTGGAGCTTAGTAAACAATCTGTTGTTAATGCACAGAAGGAAAGAGAATAACTTGCTCTGTCTTATCTGTGTTGGCTCTGCCTGGTTAGTAGGTGTTAAAAGCCATAACAACTTACTTTGATTATTAAAGTTAGCAGACCTGACTCAGTAAAGAAGGCTTTATTCTGTTGAGTTAAATGGTGCTATTTTTATACCAGCAGGATGATATTAAGTGATGTATAAGATTTTAGGAAATCTTACTTTGCTTCAAGGGCGAGAGCAAAAATTCCTGCTGCCAGTGGAGCAGAGGCAGAGGTCCCCGTGTGTGTCCCAGTACATTCATTGTGAAGATCAGCACTTGTCTGAAGAAAACCAAAACAACAGCAATAAAACAAAATGGGATGAGGGGTTTCATGTCCAGACACAAAAACACAGCGTTTATATCTTTTGCTCTGTGGATTGTAGTACACCTCAGAACATTTTCCTCTAGCAAACAAAGTAATGGAGGCTTCAATTGGCAGGTATTTCAAGTCATTTTTTCCTAGATCTATTTCAACTGTAATTTTTGTATCACAATGACTTGTGCTGGAACAAAATACTCCCACATCAAATATCTTACCCGAGTCTAAGATCCCAACGATATAAAAATAAGTGTTTCATACGCACCTATGAGTCATAAAAACACATCATTGTGTTTGGTCTAGAACGTGTAAAATTACTGCCTGCTTAAATTCCTCACAGGATTAGCAAAAATGTTCTCCTTTTGTTTCAACAGAAGCACTATAATTTGCAAACGAAACGTGTTTTATTTGAAATTTAAGTACCTCACTCAGAGAAGTACTTAACTCATCTGTCCATATTCTGGGTGTGTTTTTGTTCTAGTTGACAGCTTTTACATCTCAGTCACGAGAGGCCACTCTGACATGGCAGTTCTTCTAACCCATTGAACTTAAGTTATCCTAACCCTCACCTTGTGCTCTTCATTCTGAAACGGTCAGAGCAGAACTGCATTCACAGTTCCTTAATGCTCATACATTTTCGGGGGGTATTTTCCTACCCCAGGTGCACATTTCTTGCAAAAACTTGTAGGTTAGTGACTCTCCAACTTTGCCTTTTACAACATTGGGTACTTTCAGACATGACGCTAACCACCCTTTAACCACCCTTGGTGGTTATTTATGCATGTTGCAGGGCTGTATTGGTGCCCTATGCAGCCCAACAACATGCATAAATAACCACCAAGGGTGGTTAAAGGGTGGTTAGCGTCATGTCTGAAAGTACCCATTATCACCTAGACCCAGGTACACAATATACTCAAAGGAAATTTGGTTATCATTAACCTTTTTTTTTTTTTTTTTTTTTTTTTTTGGTAAACAAAAAAACCCTACAGCAAAAAAAATAACCCAATACATTTTGTCATGGGGTATTTTCAAAAAACAACCCCTTCACATTAGTTTATACATTCCAGAAATGTCAGTGCCGAGGACATCGTAGAAAAAACACCCCAAGACACAATTAACGTCAGTTTTTTCAACACAGTGTATGAGGGTCAAAGCTGGTTCTTTGAAGCAAGACCCATTTTCATTAAATATATGTACAGAGCCATGTATTGGGGTCTGACTAGGCCAGGGATTGGAAACTTCAGGCCCGTAGGTCAATTGTGGCCCCTGGCAAGATTTTGCGTGGCCCCTTGGATCCAGTTTCTACTTCTAACCACTGAAAAACTGAGCTCAGGGTAAAGAAGCAGAGATGAGGGCATCCACACAAGGATAGGGAATAGATTCATGGTACAAATCCATGATTTGGGCCCTTCCTTTTCTTGAGTGCACCCCTTAAACACTCACACTCCTAACTTCTAACTTAGAAGTTCTAAGCAGCTCTCAGAGCTTGTACTAATTTTCAAAGTACTCTGGGAGGGAACGGTTTGCCCGCTCCTTCTCTAGGAACTACAAAAATTCAATAAAGGAAACTTGACACATGCCCTTTCCCCAGCCTTGTACATATTTCTTAACTCCTGGATTCTAAAATAGGGGACAGTACCAATCAAAATGAAGGACAACATGGATCATTTGCATAAGTGTTGTATACGCTGATTTGTCTAAATTTATGCAAATTTAAATGTATTGCCTAGCGCTGAAATTTGGCGGATTTTTTTAAAAGTCCATCTTAAAAGAAAATGAAAGGAATCACACATACTAACTTCATTCAGAAGCCAAATTTGAACCCTTGTCCTTCATTTGGTCTTTCATTATCCAACTCTGTCATGGCACTGTCCCCAATTACTTAGCATTCCATCCCAAGTGAGCGCTAACTGTGTACCCAGACTTCTCTCTGACAGAAAAACTCTTCCCACACTCCACATTTTTCCTGTGTGGTTTTTTTTCATAGTTCAGTGTTAGGTAATAAGCATTTGCCTAACACTGAAGCTAGGCTGAAATGTTTTGTTGTTTTTTAAAAAATTAAAAGTTAAAGGAATCACATTAGTCCATTACAAGGGCCAGGTCTGAACCACTGACTTACCAATAACCTCTTCCCCATTCTACTACCAGTACTACAGGAAGAAGTGCTACAGTCTACTGCTTTTAATTCAGTCACTAAGAACTCTGCGTTGCCTGATACATAACTGTTTTTAATGCTATTATAACAGCAGTAGTAATGTGGCTGGATAGTAAGGCTTTGTAGCTGGTGAAGTGAGATTAAGGTCTCCCCTTTCCCCAAACTGCCAGTGTCATTCCTTCAGATATATACAATGCCATAACAGTCTCTCTCCTGCACCGTTAAACGAGGGATTGTACAGCAGATGGAGAGTTGCGTGTCAAAGATGAAGCCCAAGCTATGGGCTTGGAGAACAGGATGGATAGTGACTCCATCGATGCAGATGGACAAGTTAGAGGGAGAGGAAGAGGAGGGAGGAAAAATGAGGAGTTCGGTCATGGCCATGTTGAGCTTGAGTTAACATCAGGACATCCAGGCGGAGCTATCAGAGAGGCAGTTGACGAGACGTGAGTGGACAGAAGAGGAGAGAGAGGGGGTAGAAAGATAGAGTTGGGTGTCATCAGCGTAGAGATGATATTGGAATCCGTGGGAGGCAATAAATTTGCCAAGGGACAGGGTGTAAATAGAGAAGAGGAGAGGGCCAAGGACAGAGCCTTGGGGGACCCCAACCGAAAGGGGGAGGGAGGAGGAGTTTGATTCGGGGAGCGAGACTTTAAAGGAGCGGTCAGAGAGGTAGGAGGAGAACCAGTCAAGGACAGAGCCACGGAAGTCCAAAGAGTAAGGCGAGTCCAATAGAAGCAAGTGGTCGACAGTGTCAAAGGCAGCAGAGAGGTCAAGGAGGACAAGAATGGAGTAGAGGCGCTTAGATTTAGCGACAAGTAGATCATTGGTGATCTTGGCCAGGGCAGTTTCAGTAGAGTGGAGGGGGCGGAAGCCAGATTGGAGAGGGTCCAGGGAGGAGTTGGCAGAGAGGACTTCATCCACTGGCTATTCAGGCAGGCAGCCAATTTGCTGCTTTTGTTTGTCATAACAGCATGCCTTTTGTTACAGCTTTATCGATTTCAGGCTTAATCCATGAGGAAAGGTGGCGGGTAGTCATCTTTTGTTTGTCTTCCCTCGCCCTGCTTCTCATTCCTAGAATCATTTGGATGATCTCCATGAACACGGCCAAGAAATTTCTGATTGTACCTTCTTGGTCCCCAAGTCCTTAGTTCTCTCACGTCTGAAACGTTTCACTGGGTGCTTTCTGATGTGACAACTCCAGCCGCCACCACGGACTACTCCAGGTAGGAGCTGTCACTCCTGACCTGGCCAACAAACAACTGTTACGGCGACCAGGCCAGGGCGCCCATCCCCACCCCTGTGCTGCATGGAGCCCCCGGCCGATGGGTGGCCATGGCAGCCAATGACGGCTGCCATGGCACCCAGTCCTCACCTCCACCCTGAACTGCGGTAGGTAAAGTGACTTTTCAGATGTGATGGCATGCTTTACACCCAGTTGGGCAGCCATTCTCTGGGGTGTTGGCACTTAGCCTGGGCTGTCAGTTGAGAATTTCCCCAACTCACAGCCTGGGCTAAGTGCCAACACTGCCCAGGGAATGGCCCAAGCTAACATCTGGTACTGGTTTCTGAAATGGTGGTAGCCCGTATTTGCACCTGAGTCAAAGTGTGGAAATATGGGCTATCATCACATCTGAAAACATCCACTGTCTTCTCAGTGTTGTCCAGGTTCAGAGGTTCAGACTTGCTGGTTTAAGGCCTTATCCAGCATCCAGATCTTGCCTGTTTGCTGCTTCAGATTTAGTGCTAGAGAACTTTAGCTCCAGCATTTTCAGGTGTCCCACTGATTTTTTTCATTATCCTGTATCAGTCCAGAAATGAGTTCTACCTTGAACCGTATTTTCATATATGGAAAATCTTTAATTCCTGGAAGTCCCCGTCTTCCATCTTGGCTACGTTCAGTCTGCATTTCCTGTTTCATGGCTTCTCCTAATTTGCTGTGACTCCAGGCAGTGGCGGCCCTCGCCTGAGGGCGCCTGGGGCAGTGCCCTGCCCCCGCTCTCCTCCCAATCTCCCCCCGGTGCCACACTGACAGAGCGCTCACTGACTGAGCGCTCTGTCTCTGCTGGGTGGCTGAAATTGACATCAGAGTGCCGTGCTGCTCTGAATACTGCAGTCAGAGCAGCACGGTGCTCCGATGTCAATTTCAGCTGCCAGCAGGGACAGAGCACTCAGTCAGTGAATGCTAGCCTCTGTCTGGGGCTGGGCAGCCTCAGTCTGACTCACTCCCTTCTGGGACTCCAGAGGCTGGAGTCCCAGAAGGGACAAACTTGAACTGAATGCGAGCTGGGCAGCTCAGCGTTCAGTCCAAGTGCCGCTGCTGGGAAATCAAATTTCCCGTGCGGCAGCTTTGCATTGAGCCATGCAAAGCCTCACCTGGGCATTTGGTGGAGGTGCTCAGTGGTGAGATGGGCTGCAGCATGCATGCTTGAACTGTTGAGCATGCACGTCGCGGCCCATCTCACCACCGAGCGCCTCCACTAAACCCTGAAGCCTCACCTGCCTGCCTGATGCCTGTCTGCTGCTGCCTTCAGTCTGTGTCCAACTCCTGAGTCCTGCAACGGTGAGTAAATGGGACTCAGGGAACAGAGGCTGGGGGGGCCTGGGATGGAAGGGGGAGGGTGTGCGAGACTGGGGAATGGGGGGGAGGGTGGTGTGCACCCACCCTCCCAGGGCCCCAATCTGGGGAGACGAGACACTGGGGAAGGGGGGTGAGTAAACATGGGGGGGGACTTATTTTAAGCTTGATGTGCATGAAGACTGTGTTTTCTTCCATCCGATGTTAACCCTGGGAACTCCTTGCTGCTGGGTTATGCCAGTGTTTTGCCAGTGTTATGCCAGTGTTTTGGGTTTACAAATTATTTATTTTAAGCTTGATGTGGACATAGACTGTGTTTCCTTCCATCTGATGTTAACCCTGGGAACTCTTTGCTGCTGGATTTTGCCAGTGTTTTGCATTTATAAATTATTTATTTTAAGCTTGATGTGCATGTAGACTGTGTTTTCTTCCATCCAGTGTTAACCCTGGGACCTCCTTGCTGCTGGGTTATGTCAGTGTTATGGGTGTTTCCCTGTGTTTTGGGTTTACAAATGATTTATTTTAAGCTTGATGTGCATGTAGACTGTGTT